>CM076578.1:1585323644-1585711492 GCA_034641835.2 Pinus albicaulis
CTGGTAAGGAAATATATGTCCTCTAGCTCAATCTTGAGCCGGTGGTAACCAATTATGAAGCATTGGTCTTGAAAATCCCACATATTTACAAGCCAAACCATTAACTCCACTTGTGCCTTCATCCCTTGGATAGCCTAGAATTTGTATAAGCCACAATTTTTCAGTGCACGCATAGTTTCATGGTCATCCGTGGCTTCATTTTCTATGAGCTCATGTTCGCATTCTTTCCACTCCAACATGGTTAAACAACTTACAAATCAAAAGATTTAACATTTAAAACCATTTGGAAGAAAACTTGAACCATTTTTAAAGAGAAATTTGAGTTTTTAAAATGCTCATGGCGTCTGCACAGGTTCTATGTGCAAATAGTGCGGTCATCCGCACGTGCTCCACACAAAACCCACGGCAGCTAATAATTTTTCCTTTTAAAAATTATTGAGGTCCGCGGTTATCACATGGATTGCCCACGGACCCCCAAGGGTGTATTTTTAAACATAAAATTCTCCTAAACAATGAAATGAAAGCTCAAAATAAAAAATGAAACGGATAAAAATGTAGCTAAGGATGATGTGGGTTACCTGGTTCTGACGATTCGAGGTATGTACGGTCAGTTCTCCTGATATCTGCTCCGGAAGTTTTTTGGCCAAAAGCTCTTATGCACTGGTGAAAATGACTTGTTTTTATCCCTTTTTATAGTTTTTAATGAATAAAATATTATTATTTTATTTATTTTTCACTTTAAAAGGTAATTTTTAAATATTTTTTACTTTTTGGAAACAGATATGTGTAATCTTTTGATTTTTTGTGTAGGATACAGGATCTTTGGTGAAAAGAATTATTTTGACACTAAGTATATTTTTATCACTTTTTCGAGCTCTTTAAAATTACGAAAAAGCAAAACCCTAGAGTTCTCTTTTAATCCCTTTTCAGACTCTCGAAATATGAAAAGATCGCCGAGTACTTGACTATTCGAACTTGTTAAAGTAAATGAACAGTTGTCCCTTCAATATAAGTTTACCCCTTTTCCGGACTGAAATGGACTAATTACGAAGAAGGTATAAGTTGACTAATCATGGTCAATAGAGTTCTCTCGCATTATTTTATCATTTTTCGGGCCTGAGAGACTAAAATTTACGAAAAAGAGAAACCATGGAGTTTACATACGTTTTTATTTCGACTCCCTAAAACTGAAAAACACCAAGTTTCTCCTATACTGGACTCGTTAAAATTTAACAGTAAAGGACCTGTCTATTACAAACAGGACCGAACCACTCCTTCTTAGGGTTTGATTTTAATACTAATATGGACTCATCCAAAGGATGAGCTTACAAAAACAAGCAAATGTTATCTTCCTCAAGATTGACAAAAATAAAGAGGCACTTGCCAGTAATGGTGGGGGGGAAAGAGAGAAAAAGAATCCAATTTTCACCCTTGTTTAAAAAGCAGTATGCCACTCTTGAACACGACACTTTGTCACACTTGTACCTAGGTTGGAAAATGTTTTGTCTAAAATTTAATCAAACCAAATTGAAAGACTTCAACCGGTTTCTGAGTATTAGCTCTGGGTCAAATGCTGCCAAGCCATCTGCAGTGTCGTTATGCATTCAAGAGAGAGTTCAAATAAATCATTCATTGCAAATATTTGTCTCCATTCATGTTGATCATCCCTAAGTCAATCCTTGAAAAGTATTTCTTCAAAACTCGATCTAATGGTTTTGAGTCATGGACTTTCCTACGATGAATCACTTTTTATTGACGTCAGCTCATCATCTAGAAAGTTGATCTAGAATCCTATCAGTACCTTGGGATCTGCATGCCCTAATGGCAGGTTTCTCGCCTTCGACAACAGGTTGCATCATTGACCTTTAATCAAACGATTCTATGAGTGTTTGACTGCAAATCATTCATTCACACTTCATGGATTGTATTGGAGTACTTTGAGAGCCATTTTCATTATTGATGGTTTCTCTCACACTTGTTAACGGTTCACATCATTGACTGGTAATCAAGTGGTTTCTACCATGTTCGACTTCAACACAATCAATCACATAGATAGATTCGTACTAGTTCAAGAAGCGGAAATCAAGACCCTGGATCTAGTTTCCACCATCCAAGCTTCGAGAAGTTTTATTATTCATGATACACTAGACTACTCATGACATATGGTTGCGCCCATACAGTGTCTACTTTTGATGTAATATTGAAACCATATTTGTACCATAACATTTAGTTAGTTTTAATCTGAGTATGGGAATGCCTACCTCAGTGATGATATATATATATATATATATATATATATATATATATATATGTATATATATATATATATATATATATGTTTGCATTGAATTTTTTAACAGGTTTTTGACCGATGTCTCCAATCTAATCCTCGGAATGATAAAGCACCTCACTCTTTAGAATAACCTCGGACTTCGCACTTTAGGGGGCAATCTTTTGCACTAAAATTTATCACCATTACATTTAGTTGTTCATATGGGCCTATCACCATCCATATCATGTTCCCTTAGAAGTCAAAAAACCTTGATGTTCCTAAATCAAGTCTTGGAATTGGAGAAAAGCTCTGTAAAACCCTTAAAAGTCTATATCTGCGGTTTTTCTAGCCTTTTCCTGTGCATGCGATGTTGTTTGGTCCATAAACTGCGGAAACCCCCACACTTTTTGCCACTATTACTTGTGCACCCCCGTGAAAATCAAAATAAAAGAAAAAGTAAATTCTAGAAGCCTAGTTGGTCGAATATTCTCCCAACTAGAAGCTTTAAGAGTCGCGATCAGTTCAAGATTTAAACCTCCATCCATGGAACTTATCCCTTGGTCCATGGAGCTCAAATACCTTTATGAGAGGAATCCATCCCCCTCTTCATGGAACTGAAACTACCTCCATTTCCATTAAAATTAAGCTCAAGTTTCAGGTTGAAAGGTAGATTGTAAGTGAATTGTTGAAGAGAATTCATAAGAGTGCATACTTTCTATAGTAGTGAGTTGTTGTTGGCATGAGAATAATCACACCCTTGTGTACATAACTCTATGCTGGTATTCAGAGAGGAAATCTTATCAAACTAAAGGAGAAACAATTGTTCAGGACCCCGAGAGAAATTTGTACGACATCAAGGCAGCAGGTTGTAAGATTACTCTTTTTATTCAAGATAATACATATGGATCTATTTTTCTCATTGAGTTTTTCTTATGCTTATTGAAATAACATCAATACTTAGACTCCTTAATCACTAATTTGGATTAGCTTTTCTTGATTATTATATGTTGCAGATGCTTTGATCATTTTGTCTTGTCTTTGATTGCAAGTTCTACTTATTGGAGAAACCACTTTGGAGAGATGGGACAAAAGGCTACATCAAATGTTTGGATTTAAAGGTAGGGAAATGTCCTCTCTACTTTCTTATAATAATTCTGAAATGTAATTAATCTAGACAAAAATATTTCCAAATGGATGTTTGTTTCTAGCTACTCGTAAAGTACTAGGGAGATCGCTCTTGTCCGCAAGAGGGATTAATCCACATGAAATATATATATATATATATGTTTGGGTGGGAACTTTAACCTAGTAGCTTTCTATTTCACTGTCACCCACAGGAAATAGTTTTAAGACTTTGAAATAAATATTTACCAGGGAGATATTTTAACTCTTTGGATCATTCCCCAATATGGACGTCAAAATGTTATCACTATGTAATTTCTTAGGTTGAGGAAGAGACAAAAAAGGTAACCAAAAACCTACTTTTAAAACTGGGATCTAACCCTTCCAACCTCAGAGAGGGCTCTCTCTATGTTATTTAGAATTTTGCTTCAGATTTTAGGCTAGATATTCAAGTTTGGAATGGGTTTTTCAAAGGTTTGGTTGAAAAATGAAAGGAAAGTCCATTGGGTATGGATTCATAAATGTTTGGGTGATCAAACACAAAAAATGACAGGGCATCTATAACAGGGCAGGATAGGCAAACTTTTGGATCTTATAAAATGTTTGTGAGGTTAAAAGATGAATATGATTTAAGTTCAATTAAATATAGAGAATGTTGTGATGAATTCTATAATTAATATTAGAATGAAAACATTGATATTGTTTACAATCCAGAGCAGAGTACACTTGAGAAATTTCAACCCTTATTCTTCTTGAAACAATAAGGAGAGAAACATATGGAAAATTGGGAAAATAAACAAGTTCACATGAGAAAGTACATCACCAATTGCTTGACACGGGAATCTTGGAACAAAAATATTTGTATTATTGTAAATTTTATCACTTCAGTACAATGCACAACATACATCCAAAATACAACTCCTTTCTTCATACAATTTCCAACCCTTTCAAAATCTTACTACAATATATTTATAAACTTTCTATTGAACTAACTTTGGATTCCAAAATAGGAATTGATTACAAAATAATATCTGCTAACAATACAGATATTTCAGAAATAGAACAAGAAAATAGAAAAAATAGACAAAATATGTTGCGTTGTTGAAATTTTGGAAGATATTTTTTGCTAATTGTAGCTATTTTCCTGCTCTTTTTGTTTGTTTGTTGCCAAAGTTTTAGCTCTACTGTTTTGTTTACTCGATCAATTCTAGTAACTTGTCCCACATTTCTTCACTTGTGATAGAATAATTTACCATATTCATGAATCTTTCATCTCCCTCCATATAAGTTTCAAAAGTTAGTTTGTTGACAAAAAGGTGGTGGATCACATGTTTAATATGGAGATATGGAGATCGAATAGAAGACCTTCCAAAAATGCATCTCCACTAATAGCTCCCTTTGCCTTAGCAAATTTAGAAACATCTTCAGTAATGTTGCACAGCTTCTCTTCATAGTTTTCTACTAGATTCAATTTGCCAATAGAATTCCTTAGAGGTGGGAGTCCCTTTTCCTATAAAAAGGAAAACTTGTTGTTAAACCTTTTGACTTATAGCTCCATTTATTTGAAATTGTTTTCTAACTGTACCATCGGGTTCTTTTTAGTCAAAACTCTTTTGAATTCCATTATTGTTTCTGTCATATCCTGAATATTCAGCTCCTCAAGTTCATCTCTGGCTTTGGAGTTAAGCATTCTTATAATTTTATGTGCCTCCTCTGGCCTATGTTCAATGTCAATCTTGGTGTTTTCCATTGTTGCTTTAACTCGCCACACCAATTCTTCTTGTTCAAAAATGATTTGAATATATGGCCACCAATCTGTAATATTAGCATTAATATTTTGCAAAATGTTGTGTTTGGCTTCTATAAGCATCTGAATTGTGAAGGATTGCTCTTCATATTTTTTAATTTGTTGCATTAGTTTAAAATTCTTTTGTACATCTACCAAATAAGCATTGTCTTCTTTGATTTTTCTTTCCTCCAACCTAGTGAGTGATTATGTCAGTGTCTCTTTTTCTTTATTGTCAGTGATAATTCTCCTAAAGCTTTGGTTAGATTTTTTAAAGAATCTGAAGTTGATGCTTATGTTGATGTACCTATTGTTGATGTGCTTGTTTCTTCCCACTGTTCTTTTTCCTTCATTAATGTATCCATTTTCGAAATTTGAGCATTCTTCTCCACTATTATAGTGAACAACTTCTCTTTCTCTATCTCTAAACCGGTGACTTATTTGGCTTGAGGATGTTCTGTAGATGGGAGTATGAGTTGTTTTTTGAGTGCTTGAATATCTGCATTCTTACTCTTTAGTATCTCTTTTGTTGTCTTAATATCACTAGGGTCATGTCCTAGCTTAATAACCAAATCTTCCAAAGACTTAATTCTGGTGTCTTTGGCTAGAGAAGACATTGTCTCAATCTTCAATTGTGAATGCATATTATAAAATGAAGACTGCAACTTAGAAACATCCATGGTTGAACTTATTAATGAATAATAGATCATTTCACCTGCTTGTTTGTGCAAATCGATCTGATCGATTAGATGAACCTTCTTGGTGTCAATTGAAAATATTGTGGAATTATATTCTTCATCAATTTTGGGAGATGGTACTGTGGGCTCCGAAAAGTCCATTTGAAACTGCCCTTTCTCTTAATCAAAAGCATACATTAATCTATGATGTGTTGTGTCAGTTTGCTTCCAAAATTCTGAGTAAGTTGAAGCTTTGAGAGCTTCATTATTCAATTTGATTTCTCTTTATCTTGCAAAGATACTTTGTTGTTGTATAGGTACCTAAGATGATGATGACACAAGTCACTGTGTTATGTCTTTCGTATTAGTGAAGGGAGTCAATGAACCTAACAAGATCATTGTTTTTTGATCTTGAGTTTCCTTTTCCTCTAATGATTCTTGTGCAATATTATTATGTGTATCATCTTGGATGTCAATGATGATTTTATCTTTAACGTTCATCTTCTTTCTTCTTTTGAAAACTCAAAAATCTTGTCACTCTGAATCATTAGGAGACATGATTTATCTTATCCTCTTTGTATCTTTATCCTTCAGAAGTGGAGTCTGCAAAGAAGTCTGGATGAAAAGTTGCTCTTCAACCTCCTGCAAGGTGCTTTCTTTCCATTCTTCTTTATTAGCATATTTCTCTATATCAGGCATTGGTGTGTGTGCATATGGGGTGCTCTTTTGTTCAACTCTTAGCTTTGAAATTAAGCCTAGAGGATCATAGGACCATGTGAAGGTTGTCTTAAATTTCATCTATTTCAAAGTCTCCTCCACTTCTTTAGATACTCTTCTCATATTTATTATGTACGGACCTACATGAGATTTTAATTTGAATTGTGACTTCTTTTTATTAAACACAAAATTCATCTCATCCATGTTCAACATCTGTCTGGTGTATTCTAGTGGAAAAAAATTAACTGGTACAAATATTGGTAGTCTGTATGGAGGAAACTCTGATCCATAAATCCTTATTTCTGTATAGTTCTGGTACAAGTACCAGTCTCCAATATTTGACTGCTCTACAAGGTGCAAAAATTCTTAATTTCTATTTCTGTATAGTTCTGGTACAAGTACCAGTCTCCAATATTTGACTGCTCTACAAGGTGCAAAAATTCTTAATTTCTAGTGAAATCCTTGGAATGACATCGCTGGAGAGCAAACACAAAGATGTGTGAAGGAACTTATCCACAAAATTTGTATATGAATACTCCTCTAAGTTATTCCTAACTAGAGAATTCCAATGGATTACCCTCTTCATCCATCTTTTGCAATGGAAACTTGAACCTGTCTGCTTGCTGAAACAACATGAGATGTACCAAAACTGGCTGGTTTGAAGACACCTTTAGCTTTAAATTTCATAAATTGTTCATGCATGATATCTAATAAGAACCGACTATAATTAAAGATAAGGGAAGGTTTTTCTCCTACTGCAAACACTGACAGAAATCCTAAAATTGCTTCATTGACCCATTAATCAGTATATTATCCTAGCAAACGACTAACCAAGGAAATCACATGTTTCAACATTTCTGGAAAGATAGAAACAGGATAGGGAGTATTTGTTCTGGGAAATTCAGAGTTCTCTGGTAAAAAACATGTGAATATGTTTGCTCGTTGAGGGAAAGTGAGCTTCTTGTAAATTTCTATCAATGCCTCAGTAGAAAAAGAATGTAATGAGGCTTGGGGAGTCAATCTCAAGACTTGGAAAATGTTTTATGGGGTAATGGAGAAAAGGACTAAATTATTGTAAGAAATAACTGCTACATGACTGGGGAGGTATCAAAGATAACACCAAGAGGAGAATTTAGGTAAGAAATGGGTTTGGGGAAATACAAATTGAGGAAGGAGGGACTCCCAAATGCTCAGATCATCACTCTTGTCTAGATATTTTTGTTTAGCCCAATTATGGAGCTCATAGAGGTCAAAATCACATTGGGTTTATGCAACTTTATAATGGGTATCGATTAAAGGGGTTTTGTCAAGATCAGGGACAGGTGAGATCATGGGATCTTCCTCGGGGTTGCTTTCCTTTTCCTTTCCGCCCAGACATTTTCAATCAAAAGGAGCAAGAATGAAGGGGGTTACCAGAGTGTTTTAGCTTATTGAAATTCTGTTGAAGAATTGACAACAAACCACGCTTGTTAACTGTATATTTTCTCGATGATGACCTACACACGCTATAAAAGCACGAAAGGGAAGAAATGCAAGCTCTTCGAGTGATTTTATAATGGAAGCGGGCGTAGGATGATAACGATATTATTACCATTTTTGGAGTGGGAGTGATTAATTTGCAAAGACGTCAATTTGGTAGGAATAAATAAATGTTTAACATTGAATTGGTGGGAAGAAATAATTTTTTTAATGTTCAATTGGTGGGTATATTTGAATGTTAACGGTCTAATGATGTGGAAGGGTGATGGCGTGGAGAGGGGACATGGCGAAGATAGTGATGTGGTGGTATATTATTAGCGGGAGGTGACGTGGTGGAGATGGCAGGGGTGACAAGAGAGGGATGGTGGTTTCTGGGGGTGGGAGCAGATTTAGTGGTTTTGAGAGGGGACCCCCCGAAAAGGCTAGGAACCCCACATGTCGTCTGTGGGAACCGGGAAAACAACTTTTGTACACGCCACAACGTTGATAGTGCAAGGTGGCGTCCGAAATATTCCTCTCGCCATAGATTTGGGTAAGTGGCATTGCGATCGTTAATTCATGCACACATATTATCCTGAAAAATGGAAAAATGTTACATTAAACACTAAGTGAAAAATATAACCCACGTCTTTACAAAAATACATGTAAATCAAACTTTTATAATAAATTTTGAAAGTGACATTTTTGATCGCACGCCATAGGGGGTTTTATTTTAAATTTAATTTAATTTTTTTTAATCTTTTATTATATATATATATATATATATCTATATCTATATCTATATATTATATATATATTTATTTATTTATCCCCTTTATTTTTATTTTTATTTTTCTATTTTTTATATCGTTTTCCTTTTTTAAATTCTTTTTTTTTTACAAAAAATACTGAAAATATTTTTACATAAAAGGGCATCGCGACTATTAATTCATGCACGCATATTATCTAGAAAATGACAAAATGTTACATTAAATGCTAAGTGAAAATATAACCCATAGTTTTACAAAAATATATGTAAATCAAACTTTATAATAAATTTTGAAAGCGACGTTTTGACTGGCATGCCATAGGGGGTTTTATTTTTAATTTTTTTAAATCATTGTCACGCCATAGGGGGCATGTCATAAATGCGTATTTAAGTGTAAATCATTGTTCTTTAGCTGAAGATCGCCGAGTAGATCTAATACCCTCTCAATTAGCTGCAACAACATTGTTAGCCATTTCATTCATCAACTATTCATTGAGTTTTCAAACATAAACAAGAGCCATAACTATATCATATTATAGAGCAATGCTTATAAACAACATATAACTAGAATAATAACCATGACAAAATAACCATAAAATAAAAATAGTAACTAGTACAAATACTCATAAATCACAATAGGAAAATAGCTCTGATTAACTTATGCAAAATCCAACCAAGTTAGAGACTGCCACGTATCACCCAACCATAGATTGAACTGAACCAAATATTTATTTTAGCTAATCACCCCCGTGCCATATTCCAAGTGTGATTGTGGGATCTCATGGGATTAACCAAGACATAAATAACCAAGGGAATCCATAGGTTAAACCACCTTCACCTTCAAACTACCACGATCTCACCAAAACCAGTCAAGAGATCACAAAACCAAAACAAGCTTGGATGCCTTAGAATTCCTTCACCATACCTTGAGGAATTTTCCTGTCTCCACCCACCTATTTATGGTTTCCCATAGAAAACCATCTCCACCCTAAAACCTCGGGAATTTTCCTGAGACAAGCTCACATGGTTCGAAAACCTTGCCGCAATCCAAAGCTCAACCAATAAATAAATCCCATCACACCATGACTATCCAGAAAATGGAGAGACAAGGTTGAAACCACTGTCAAACCCAACAAAACCCATGCCAATGAAAACAAATTCCACAAATAAACAAATGCATGTACCATGCATTCACACCTCAGCTAGGAAATCACACATGCAACTTGTTATCTGCAAAATATTCCTGCTGAAGCTATTGATCGAACCTTATCCTTGCTTGTCATTTTATTTCATTTTCCTTTATTTTCTTTCTTTCTCCTCTTGGTGCTCTCTCTCACTCTTTCTAACTTGACCCAAGCTAAAAAGGAGAAAATTTGTGTACTAGTTCTTTGAAGCCTTTTTATTATTGATGTCTCTATTTTCTTCATTTTCCTTCTAATTTCCCTCTCATGAAAATTTGTGTCTCTTCACCTTCCTTTTCTCCTATTTTTCTTTATTTCTCATAAATAAGCGCTAATTAATTCCTCTTTTCCTTTGCTAATGCCTTCGCCAATTTCCATAGCCATAAATAAACCAAAAGTGATGCGCACTATAGTGATTTTCCCAACATTCAACTTGGAATACGTGTCCCATGGAATTGGTCTTATTTTTCCTTTATTAAACATTATTACATTAATTTTTAACTCGAGGTTTTTACAAACCCCTCCCCATTAGGGGAACACCGTCCTCGATGTTCTATGCTACCTATGATCAAGAAACCACTAAAAGCAAAACATACTGCTTATGGAGCTTTATAACACAACTCGATGTAGTATTTATAATGAAAAACTATTGCAAACCATGAAAAACATGGCAACCATACCTCTTATTTGAGCTTTATAATAGAACTCATCATAGTATCTACAGACATACACATATATATGTACATCTACCAAAACTCATTTTCTTGAACCAAAAAATAATGAAGGATACAAAGCCCGCATTTGATCTGCTGTTGAACCCCAAAATTGTGTCTTTTTTACAACCCTTTTACATTCTCCTCTTTTTGACCTTCATAACTTTAATTTGATCATCAGTTCACAAGGCTTATGGAATATAAGGTACTTAATAATATTCTATTTCATAAATGAAAATGTTCTTTATTGTTTAGCTTAATATTATAATTAGCTATCAAATTACAGTGATTCCACAACTAACATATGATTCTGTAGTTGAGTTCAATGTTTGATAGGTTCCGAAGCTCCAGCCGAAGCATGAAGCATATGAGAAGGTGGAAATTAGTTGGTACACCGATTTGTTACTGACTTCATAGTCTGGATCGATAAAGAAGACACCTTAGCAACTCAGTCAAAGGAAAAGTCAATTACCATAGGAGGCAAACTAGGTGAGCGAGATGCAAATTTTTAGCCTCATGATTTGCTACATTGATAGAAAATCATTAGAGGATCATGTTATCTTATCTTTCAAATTTAATTTTAGCTAGTGTTAATTAGAATAAGGCGTAATTATCTGAAACATTTAATTCATAGGAGTTTTATAAATATGCCTCTCGACATAGCAGACACAAACTTGGATTTTATATTATAAACACTTTGTTTTATATACAAACTCTACTTTCATTCTTATTTCTCTATTGTGTGATTCCAATGCGTGGTTGATCATCTTGTGAAGGCACCATATTAATACCCACTTCTCATAGGAGGGCCCCCTCGATATAGTAAGGTTTCCTTTTAACTGCAATTTAGAATTGTGTTCCGTGTTTTCTATAGGATTTCTGTTAACTTTAATTTTGATTTTAAATGTGAGTTTAAGACTTTTTTCATAGCAAGTTTTTCTAATCATTTTTATTGTTGAGTGAAGCGAGATATCTTGTGCACATGGAAAAAACATAGGTTTACATATATCAGTAACATATATTTACATTATTTTATATAAATAGGATTTTAATTTGCAAAGATAATATTTCTTTCTATCAAGAGTAGATTAATTTATAGTGTGATTTCATTTTAAAACAATTGTGGTTTCAATTCAAGCATGTGTGATTTCATTTTAAAGCAAGAGCAAGCGTGATTTCATTTTAAAGCAAAAGTAGTGTGATTTCATTCAAATAAAAGTGTGTGTGTGATTTCATTTAAAATAAAAAGAGTGTGTTTGAATTAATGTTGAGTAAGCATGAACAAGTGTGTTATTCATTTCAAGAAGAGTGTGATCTTTCTTTTAAGCTAGAGCAATGAAATCAATTTATTTTACTTACATAACTGTTAGAGAAACATGTGAATTTTGATATCTCAAATTAACTTGGGAATTGTTTGAGTGACAAAGACTCCTAGAATATATAATGCAAATACATTTCATCAGTACACTATCCCTGGTTGATAATTTATGTAAGTAATTTAACTCCAATTTAATTACCAAACATTTTGGCGCCGTTGCTGGGAAAGTGTATATAGGAGTCTTTCTTTTTCATTTCATAAAAATTAAAAAATTAAAAAATGATATGCATAGGGAAATATATTTTAGAGGTATATTTTAAAAGGTAAGAGTTTATTCCAACATCACCTTTTACCCACCAAGACCTCCTAGTGCCACACCATCCGCCCAAACTCGTGTTCCATCAATTGCAGGCAGACATAGACTTCCAGAGGTACTTATATTTTAAATCTAACCGAGAGATTCACAAAATTCCTCTACTAAAGCTGGAGTAGAAGAAGAAGATACTACATCCCCAACAGAGGGAGTAATATTTCTATCTTCAACTGGAGAACAAATTCTAGGACAAGAACTATAAATCCCTAGTGAAGAAGAAGAAGAATAAACCTATATTAACATTCCATTGATAGAATAACTAGAGGAGGAACTAGAAAATCATATTTTGGAACCTTATATTAGCTCTAAGGAATATACAATGGAAAGAGAAGGGGAAGGAGAAGTACACAATGTGAATGGTTAACATATTAGGATTGGAGGTGGAAGAGGTGGAGGAAGAGGAAGAGGAGGTGGTAGAGGAGATCCAAAACCTTTTGGGTTTTCCATATTTGATGAAGATACCACAACCACAATGAAAAATATCTCACCCTCTATCCTCCCTAATTTCCATGGATTAAGGAATGAGAATCCTGAAACATTTCTCTTTGACTTTGAAGTTTTGTGTAGATCCTATGATTACTTGCTTGATACTCAAAAGTTGAAATTGTTTCCAGCCATCCTTAAAGATGCAACATCAAAATGGTTTATGGGACTAGGAACACATACCATAAGAACATGGGAGGAAATGAAAGATGCGTTCTTAGAAAAATACAAAGATTAATATATGCCTCTTAAACTTAAATATGAAGTCTTTAAAATGATGCAGAAAGAGGATAAAAATCTTGAGGATTTGGTTGAAATATTTGCTTACAATCTTAAAAGGGATAAAATACATAATCTAGATGATGAAACTTTGAAATCTCTTTTGCTAAACACCATTAGAGATGAGTGGATAGTTCCTCTCAATTTAATGGGTAAAGGAGATGTTTCAAAATTATCATTTAGAGACATGTGTGAACTTTGTACACAAATTTCAAGAGGAAAGGCTAGAACTGAAAAAATCCAAGAGATTTTGTTATGTAAAGTATTAATAAATCTGCAGATGGAACAATAAGTAAAGAAAAAATAGGAAACTTGCTTCAAAATTTCAAAACATATATTTTGGGGAGTCTTAGTGAACAAATAGATACCCTTAAAATACAAAACAACAAAAAGCCAAAAATATTGCATTATCTATATTTTGTCCAAAATGTAGAAAGAAGCGTGCCTTGAGAGAATGCCCTCTTGACTTAAAGTGTCTATAAACCTATGTTATATGTTATGAAACAACTCCAAAAATAGAAGAAAAGAGATATCAACGGCTTAGAAATAAGCCACTTCGAGGGGGCAACCTCCTTTACATTACATAAACGAAAAATTCTTGGATGATACAAATGAAAAAAACCTCCTTTTATATATAGGAGCCCATGGGGTCACAATATAATCCTAGCCGACCTAACAATAATAATGTAAGGGCACAATAATAGCAATATGGGGGTTACAGGGGTACAACAATAACAATAAGGGGGTTACATTAACAATAACAAGGGACTACACTAGTAATATAGGGACCTAACATGCCCCTCTCCTTCAAAAAAGTGTTGTCCGCAACGCTTGAGTAGCTTTGGACGATTCTGTATAAAATTATCATCCTCCCATGTAGAATATTTAGTGGGTAAGTTCTTCCACTTGATGAGACACTCTAAAATTGATTGATTTCATAGCTTTCAAGTTCTTGTTTCCATCACTGATTCAGGTTCCAATATGATTTTTCCTTCCTCATCAAGTTCTGGAAATATTGTTTGAATTGGAAGTTTGTCACCTATACCCTTATTTAAGCATGAAACATGGAAAACTGGATGCACTCATGAAGAAGAAGGAAGCTCCAGTTTGTATGCCATAGTACCAATCTTTTGCAACACCTTGTAAGGACCATAGTACTTTGGTGATAATTTATTATCCTTCTTAGCTTGCTTGAGGGACAATTGTTTGTATGGTTGTAGTCGTAAAAATACCCAGCCTCCTACATCAAAACTTCTCTCACTGCGATGTTGATCTGGCTGTTGATTCATTTGATTTTGTGCCAAATTTAGGTTATCCTTTAATATTTGGAGAACTTGTCATTGATGCTTGATGTGATATTCCATTGCTCGAACCTTAGAATTTTCTCTTGAATATGATGTGATGGACAGTGGATGATATCCATAAGTGCCATAAATTGGGTCATTTTTGCTGCAGTATGGAATGAAGTGTTATACCACCATTAAACGAGAGGTAACCACTTGACCCATTGTGTTTGTTTATCAGATACAAAACAATGAAGATATCCTTCCAAAAATTTGTTCACTATCTCAGTTTGACCATCAGATTGAGGATGATAGGATGAACTATGAGCTAGTTGAGTACCAAAACAAGAAAATAATTCCGTCCAAAAATTTCCAGTAAAAATGGGATATTTGTCGCTTACAATAATCTTTGGGTTTCCATGTAGCTTTTGAATTGTTTCCATAAATGCAGTAGCAACTGTACTTGCTTTAAATGGATGAGATAATTCAAAAACGTGTGCATACTTGGTTAGTTTATCAACTA
The DNA here is from genome assembly GCA_034641835.2 of Pinus albicaulis. Taxonomy (NCBI): domain Eukaryota; kingdom Viridiplantae; phylum Streptophyta; class Pinopsida; order Pinales; family Pinaceae; genus Pinus; species Pinus albicaulis. The sequence goes on from CM076578.1 coordinate 1,585,338,599, forward strand.
CCACCATGAAGACACTCTTTCCTTTGGACTTAGGTAAACCCGTGATAAAATCCAATGAAATATCTTCCTAATGTTGACTTGGAATGGATAAAGGTTGTAGAAGACCTGGGTCTTAATTGTCTCAACTTTATTTTGCTGGAAAACCAAACATTCCTCCACAAACTTTTGAATATCAGATTTAAGGCCATCCCAAAAAAAATTCTTTCTTCACCCTGTGGTAAGTTTTTAAAGATCCTAAGCGTCCTCCTAAAGGAGAAGTGTGCAATTACAAAAGAATTTTTTTTTAGTTGGGAATTCTTACAAAGATATAAGCGATATTTGTACCATAAGGAGTCATTTTTCCAACTAAATCTATCAGATGTACTAGGATCTTGCTACAACTTTTGAATGAGTGTCCACGCTGCTTCGTCCTTCTTCCCTTCATCCCTTGATTCAGTTATCCAATTTGGTTGTATAATAGAAATGGCACAAAGCAATGCTTCCACCTCTTAATCCTTTCTTGAGAGTGCATCTGCAACAACATTTAGCTTTCCTTTTTTTTAGATGATTTCAAAGTCATAAACCAACATCTTTGTGACCCATTTTTGTTGCTCTTCTGAAGATAGTATTTGTTCCAAAAAGTGTTTAAGACTATCCTGATCAGTTTTTAACTTGAAGTGTCTTCCCATTAGGTAAGGCCACCATTTCTTTAGTGCATATAGTATTTCCAACATTTCCTTCTATAAATAATTTCCCTTTATTTGAAGACTTTCAAAAGAAATGGGTCTTCCTTCTTGCATTAAAAAAACACCAATTCCATTTCATGAGGCATCACATTCCACAATAAAGGTTTTTGTGAAGTCTGGTGCACATTGCCTATTTAATATGTTAAAAGGCCTTAGTTTCTTTAGGAGTCCATGAAAATGCATCTTTATTCAATAATTTTGTTATAGGTGCTGCTATTCTCCCATAATTCTTAACAAAATTGGGATAATACCCTGTTAACACTATAAATCCTCGCAACTGCTTTATGGTTGTGGGGAATTTCCATTCCTTAATTGATTTAATTTTGTTAGGCTCTACCTTAACACCCTCGTGAGATACAATATGACCCAGATATTCCACCTCTTGTACTCAAAAGAAACATTTGGGGGTTTTTGCATATAATTGTTTCTCCTCCAATAGTTTGAGTACCTTGTCAACATGTTGAAAATGAACCTTCCAAGACCCTTTGTAGATTAGTATATCATCAAAAAATACTAACAAAAAATTTCTAATGAAGGGTTTGAAAATGGAATTCATCAACCCTTGAAATGTAGAAGGTGCATTGGTAAGGCCAAAAGGCATGACCAAAAATTCATAATGACCCTCAGGAATTCGAAATGTTGTTTTCGGAATATCTTCAGTCTTCATTCTAATTTGATGATATCCTGAACGAAGATCCAACTTGGTAAAATAATTTTCTCCATGTAATTCATCCAAGAATTCATCAATCATAGGAGTGGGAAATTTATCTTTAATAGTAAGCTTATTGAGCTCCCTATAATCTAGACACATACACCATGATCCAACCTTCTTGTGCACTAATAATGCTGGAGCAGAGAAAGAAATTTGACTAGGTTGAATTATACCAACCTCTAACATTTATGCAATCATATGTTCAATTTCGCTTGTTTGGACATATGGATATCTGTAAGGCCCAATGTTTGAAGGAACACTTCTTGGAATCATCTGAATAGCATGATCATGATAAAAAATAGGTGAGATTTCTTTGGGAGTTTCAAACACCTTAGAATGATTGTCCAAGAATTTTTGGAGATCTGGAGAAATAGATGATTTTGATATTAGAACTTATAGTGAGCATAATTGTGCAATTACGCCCTTTGTTCTTTCTTCAAAATCTTTGTCATGAAATTAAATATTATTATCTTTCCCGGATTCCCTGCGATACCCTGTAATTCGATTTCCTTTCCTTCCGAAAATAATTTCAAGAAACGTTCTTGAAAATTAAAAGCTACTGTCCCCAAATATTTTAACCATTGTACTCCTAGTACAACATTAACGCCTCCCATTGGAATGGAAAGAATTAGACTATTCAATACATATTCCCCCATGATTAGCTCGATATTCTGGCATTTTCCAGAGAAATTTATAGTTCCTTCATTTGCAAGCATCACTTGATATTGTGGTGCTCAGTATAGGAAGCAATTCAATTCCTTGGCTACCTTACAATGAATAAAATTATGGGTACTACCCGATTCAATCAACACTACTACATTTTTATTCTTGATATGTCCTTCTATCTTGAGAGTTTTAGGAGTGGTAATTCCAACCAATGCTTTACACGATATGGTCAGACTCATTTATTTTTTCTCTAGGGCTAGTTCCTGGTGTATATCCTCTTCTTTTGAAGTTTCTTGTTCAGTTTCTTCCTTGTCTTCACAATCTATGTAAAATAATTTCTTCTCAGCACACTTATGACATTCACTGTATTTTCTATCACAACTGTAGAAAAGCCTTTTTTCTCTTTTTTCTTTCAATTGTTGTGGTGTCAACCTTGTAGGTTGTGGAAGTCTAGGAGTAGCAACACTTCCATATTTGTAGATGTGAGTGATAGTCTTCCTTGTCACCATAATTTTACATTCAATTTTTCTTGCCAACCTGGATGCCTTCTCCAATGAATCAGGTTCCCAAACGCGAACCTCATGTTGGATGTTATCCTTTAAAGTCCATATGAAGACATCAATCCTGTGTTCCTATGGAATATCAGTTACCATTATATTCCACTTTTGGAAGTCTTCAATGTGCTCCACCACTGAACCCTTTTGTTTGAGATTTATAAATTTGCCAAAAAAGGTGTTTCTCTTTGTATCTTCATAATGTGCTATCATTTCCTCCGTAAAAATTGACCAAGTGACAATTTTTTTTATGGGAGCAAAACCATCGATACCATACAAATGTATTTCATTCTAAATATAAATTTTCAATGCATACCTTTTGTGTGTTTTTCACATTATTGAGATTAAAATATTGCTCCATATGTAGTATCCATGTTACGGGATAATTGCCATCAAACTTGCTCATATCGATCTTTGGAATATGGTGGGTCTCCCATCCAACATTCGAGTTTATGAAATCACGATTAACATTTATTTTTCTCTCATCATGAGTTTCATCTACTATCTTTTCGCCATTAGGAATCATTTCTTGTATCAACTTTGTCAAACCTTCCTTGAATTTATTCAAACCATCCTATTAGCTTCCATGCCCTTCTTCAAACCTTCCCTCTTAGCTTCCACACTTTTCTTCAAAAATTCCATTTCATTTTTTTTTTTCGCTTCGCGAGAGCGAAATTTGGTGCACTTGCTCTTGTAATTTTGATATATCATGTTGCACTTCTTCATATTCATGAGTCATAGTAGAGTATTCTGAGGGCTTAGTGGGTGTTGAATTATTTTTAGGGGGAATTTTGGAACCCAATACTGATATCTATAATTCAATATGCCCTTGGAATCACTTCAAACTGATTTTTCAAAAATACTTATGCAATTTGAAAAAAATGCACACCTTTATCTTTCTTTTGAGGAGCTCAATATTGAAACTGAATTATCTCTGTAATTTCAAATTTTCAATATCTGAAATTCAGTCCTATAGTATCTCTCTAAATCTATTTTCAAATGCCAAGGTATGACCTAATTTGGATGCTTCAAGAAAAAGTGATGCCCAATCTCCCGCAATGAACTATAATTATGGACTAGTTTAGTAGTGCGAACTTATATGACATGCTATGTGTCACAGTTTCCTCCTTCGGCTTTGAAATTGATACATAGGAAACTAAAGTCCATGTAATTTCAACCACTTTTTACATAATTCAAATTTGATGCTCAGAGAGAGAGAGTTATGACTATTTTCCAAAGGTCACCTCTTTTATATTAAATTTGGTCGCCTACAAAACCCTAACTTCCACAGATCATATATCTGAAAATATTGTGAACCAAGATCTGAAATTTTTACACAAAGTTCCTTAGGCTTTTGGATTTGCGTGATAAAATTTTTACCTTTTGAACCTTCGTAGAAAAAAAATTTATAGTGAAAATTCCATGATGACCTGTTTGGAGTAGTGAAACCCTAGAATCCAAAGCTCTGATACCAAATGCTATGAAACCAGCTCCAAAAATAGAAGAAAAGAGAGATCAACACCTTAGAAATAAGTCACTTTGAGGGGGAAACCTCATTTACATCAAACAAATGAACAATTCTCAGATGATATAAATGAAAAAACGTTCTTCTATATATAGGAGTCCATGGGGTCACAATATAATCCTAGCCAACCTAACAATAATAATGTAAGGGCACAATAATAACAATATGGGGGTTACAGGGGTACAACAATAAAAATAAGGGGGTTACACTAACAAAAATAAGGGACTACACTAGTAATCTAGGGACCTAACATTATATGTACGTAAAATCATGATACAGAGTAATTTCCTTCAATTCCAGGTTTTAAAGTTGTTTATCAATAGGAAGTAATACCAAGTCAAGTAGATCCTCTTTGTTTTATTACTAAGAGACCATGGAAAAATCCCCAAAAAAATATGACTCAATGTTTCAATACTCAAACACATGCACAACGACCACAAGGTAATTGGAATGTACCCATGCCTTGGAAGCCTTTGCCTCAACCATGTGTTGGCGGATAAATCCGTCTTGCGGACAAGACCGATCTCCCTAGTACTAAAAGTATCTAGCAACAAACAGCCAAATAAACTAATCTTTCTCTAAGCATATATGATCTATGAAAAGCTCTATGGAGGTGTTAAGCACTTACCGTTTATCTAGTGCTTGTTTGAAGTTGTTGTTGTCCCTCACGCGCTTGAAGGAGTTTTCCTCATAAACCTGCAGTCACAAACAAGAAAAATAGTACATAACACCTGTATAGAAATCATCATAAACCATGCTTATCATAGTGATCAAGGAATCTATGAAATAAACCATTGATTGAAAGCTTATTGAGAAAAATGAGTATATTCGTATTAATTTAAAAAGAAGAAAATCCTTACAACCTGAGCCTTGATGTTGCACAGGAATTTATGGGGTCCAAAGCAGGAATCTCCTTTAATTTGATAAGCTTTGCACTCCTCCAACCAAGATGAATAGAGGTATGTAATATTTCCTCACAAAAAGTCTTAATTAACTGAGTTTGAATCTCAACAGCACTTAAATTCAAATATTCTAAAGCTTCAACTCCCTTTGAGGCTACCCAATGCCTACTTTTATAGTAGAATAGAGGAGGTTTCTTGTTCCAACTATGAAGGGATAGAATCCTCCTTCAAAGGGATAAGCTCCTCACATAAAGGGGTTAGCTCCATAAGGTAAGGGATTCATGCAACTCATAAGAGCGGTTCTATCACTGCAAGATATTTTTTGGAAGCTTCTAGAATTCACTTTTATTGAGCTTTTTGGAAATTACTTGCGCCTTTTTGATCTTACAGGGGTCCGCACTTTTAACACAGATAAAGTGTGTTCTGATATGTAGGAAAGCTGAACATCAGATGCGGGATCGCAGGCAAGATAGAGAGAAAGTGCGACACCAAAGTTTAGGAGATTTTTAGGAACTTTTCTCTGATTTTCAAGGCTTGACATGAAGAAATGATATGCTAGACATGCAAAGGGAGGAGTATGAGTAATAATGAGCTCATACACATAGCAAAATTTTAGGATGAAAATTTTCAGTGTAACAGATTGCCCCCTAAACTGCAAAGTCTGGAATAGATGATGTCGAAGTCTATCATGTATGAAGAGTGCATTACTTTATCATTTCAAGGATCATCCTGTGGTCACCCCAGTCGGAACCTGTAAAAACATTAAATGCAATATATATATATATATATATATACATCATCGCTGAGGTAGGCATTCCTATACTCAGATAAAAAACTAACTAATTCAAAATGTTCTGATACAAGAATGATTTTGAGTACATCACAGTATAGACATGTGTAGACACAGTATGGACGCAGCCATCTGTTTGTAAATAGTCTATTGTAATATAACAAAATTCCTCGCAGCCTGGATGGTAGAAACTAGATCCGGGGTCTTGATTTCCGCATCTCGAACTAGTACGATTCTATCCATGTGAATGAATGTGTCGAAGTCGAACATGGTAGAAACCACTTGATTATCAGTCAATGATGTAAACTATTAACAAGTGTGAGAGTAACCACCAGTAATGTCAATGGCTCTCAAAGTACCCAGTACAATCCATGAAATGTGAATGAATGAGCTGAAGTCGAACATATCACGGAATCATTCGATCGAAGGTCAATGATGCAACCTGTCGTCGAAGGTGAGAAACCTGCCATTGAGGCATGCAGATTTCAAGGTACTGACAATTTCTGGATCAACTTCCTAGATAATGTGCTGATGTCGATAGAAAGTGATCTGTCGTAGGCAAGCCCACAACATGAAATCATAGATCAAGTTTTGAAAATATATTGGCAAGGACTGACTCAGGGATGGTCAAAAATGGATGACAGATATTTTGCAGATGAATGGTTTATTTGAACTATCCTCTTGAACACATAACGACACTGCAGCTGGCTTGGTAGCAATTGACCCAGAGTTAATACCCAGAAACCGGATGAAGACTTTCAAATGAGGTTTGATTAACTATTAGGCAAAGAATTTCCCAACCCAGGTGATCGAAAGTGTCGTGTTCAAGAGTGGTTAACTATATTTTCGAAAAATCAAAATACAACAAATAAGTCATTTTTCTCTCTTTTCCCCCTCCATTTCTGGCGAGTACCTCTTTATTTTAGACAAGCTTGAGAAGGATAACATTTTCTTGTTTATAAGCTCATCCTTCGGATGAGTCCAACTTAGTTTAAGATTCGAACCCTAAGAAGGAGTGGTTCGTTCCTATTGAAAATTAAACAGGTCCTTTACTGTTAAATTTTAACGAGTCCAGTATAGGAGAAACTCGGTGTTTTTCAATTTTAGGGAGTCAGAAGAAAAAACTTAAGAAAACTCCATGGGTGTAATTTTTCGTAAGTTTAGTCTCTCGAGCCCGAAAAAGGATAAAATAATGCGGGAGAGAACTCTATTGACCGTAATTAGTCAACGTATACCTTTTTCGTAAATAGTCCATTTCAGTCCGTAAAAGGGGTAAACTTATACTGAAGGGATGATTATTCATTTACTTTAACGAGTTCGAATAATCAAGTAATCGGCAATCTTTTCATGTTTAGAGAGTCTGAAAAGGGCTTAAAAGAGAACTCCAATGTTTCGCTTTTTCGTAAAATTTTGAAAGAGTCCGAAAAAGTGATAAAAGTATGCTCTTTGTTGAAAAATGGTCAATTCTCCTGATAAATCCAATTTCTGCACAAAAACTTGAAACATTACACATACCTGTTTAAAATAAGTAAAAATGCTTTCAAAATACCCTTTTTAAAGTGAAAAATAAACAAATTAAAATTCATCTATTCGAAAAAACTTATAAAAAGGACTTTTTCAGCTTCATTTTTACCTATCAAGCTCAGAGTGAAAAGTAGAAGCTTTTGGGTAAAAAAGTTCCTATGAAGATTCCAGAAGATCCGTCCGACGAAATCGAGAACCGTCAATCCCAGGTAATCCACAACCTCTTAATATTGCTTTTCATCCATTTACAATTCTTTTTAGGCTTCAGTTTTTATCTTTTAAGGGAAAAATATGTTTAAGAAATCGCCCGCGGGGGTCCGCAGGCACAACACACAGGACCTGCGGACCCCGACCTTTTTCTATGTAGAAAAAGGTCGTGGGTCCACACTTTTTATATAGAACACGTGCATTCCTACGCATTTTGTATGAAGGAAAAGTGCAGTCCTCGCACAATTGAATTTCAAAATCAAAATTTTCATTTCCCGCCCAAAAATTTTCAAATTAGATTGTTCTAACTTATCTTTTTATGCATTGTAGGATTAGCAAGATGTTGATTTGGAGAGAACGTGAGCACGAGGATGTGGATGACACCGTGATGCTCCATTTTCCCACAATGCAGGCTTTAAGAGCATGCGGTTTGTATAAATTTTGGGCCATTCAGGGCATGAGGGCACAGGTAGACCTCCTGACATGGCTGGTAAACAGGTGGAACGTGCAGGACCAGTGTTTCATTATTGGCGGCCACCAGCTCGAAATTGAGCTGGAGGATATTTATTTTCTGACTGGTTTGTCCAAGAGGGGCGAACAACTTTCCTTGTTTGGGACTAGGCCAGGTGGCCAAACTGTCGCTAGTCTTCAACAAGAGTTCTGTAATGATGAAGCAGACCCCAGGGACAAACGGATTGACATAAAAACTATCATCTGTCCCGAGCTGAAAGTAATTGTGTTTACTGTTACCAAACTATGTGGGAGTGCCGCACTACATGTGGCTACCGGTTCCCAGATGCGTATTGCTGTGGACTGTTTTCGAGGCACCATTTTCAACTAGTGCGAAGCTGTGTTGGCCAATGTAAAAGGCCAACTGACTAGAGCGAAAAATGGAAAACTAAATAACTTTGGATATGGATCCATCGTGGTCACTTTTTCTCTAGAGAGGGTACCCATGCTAGCTCCGCAAAGTATTCCTGTTGATGCTGGTCGACCCCGAGAACCTAGGATGGTTTGTTGGGTTGCATTGATGGCTCGTCACGGTATTGAGGGTGCTGAGATTGTTCGATTTCCTCCTTCATATTTCCGTTGGCTGGACTACCAAATTTTTGTCATCGAGGACTTTCCGTATGCCGGGATAGACTTTCGCGGCGACCGGGAGATGACTCTCCCAGCAGGGGAACAGTGGGATGAATTAGGTAAAATCATTTTCAACGAATTCCGAGTTCTAATTTTTTTATTTTTTATCGTCTTGTCAATTAATAACTAAAAAGTTTTTATGAATGTAGATGTGGGTCCACGGCAACCAGCTCATCTCCAACCCTATGACAGAAGACAACCAGTTGTAGCCACACCAGCCCCAGTAGGCCAATCAGCAGAAATTTTGTCTGATTTAGAGCATCATCTAGAGCGTCTGACTCTAGACATTCTAGAGAAAGACATAGATGAGATCCCACTCAGATTGTAGAGATACGTGATTGGTGTTCCAAGACCTTTTAGAAGGTTCCTGTGTAGGGTGGCTTGGGCAGTGGTTTCTTATCGTGATGACCATCAGTGATGGGATGATCGTGTTGTAGACTCATATTTTGAATTTTTGTGTTATCATTTTGCCGATCATAAGGTGTTTCCAACCTATGATCGAAGACGATGTATATTTTTTTGAAAAACATTCTACACTATGATATATCACTATTTACCGGCTATCTATGTTCATATTATTGATGTTGTTTGTTTTACTGTTTTGATCATTGCAAATGTCGATTTATCATACTAGAAGCAACTGCGTCTGCTAATGTATTTAAATGTCTTGGAATATGTTGATATTCAATGTAGTCAAATTCACGTTCCAAGAGACGAACTCTTAAAAATAACCGTAATAACACCGGATTTCTAATGGTATAAACCCTGTTTAATTGTAATACAACAAGTTTAGAATCCAACCTAACAATCAAACTCCGAATTCCAAATGATATGGATTCAAATAATAACTCAATCATTTCACTATACTCGGCAATGTTATTCGTTGTTTGACCAAGGCTTACCCCATGCATGGATACTAACTCATCAGAGAGTGAATAGATAACCCAAGCTGTGGAAGAAATGTTCCGTGTACTACGACAAACACCATCAACAAAACCAATGTAGGTTCAAAGAGACGTCAACATCTGCAATATCAAGAGTAAAACTTAGATAAGCAGGAATAGTGATAAACACACTTCTAAACTAGGCACACTTTTATAATCTAAAACACACCAGCAGTAAAGAAATCTAATCTAATAAAAAATCTCCATACCAAGTTTTAAGCATAGTATCACTTTAGATAAAGTCCATTTCTGGGTTTATCTAAAGGGACACCGTCAAAATATATCAGCTCATAGGCCCCTTTAGCTAGCTTTCGCTTGACAATGAAAGGGCCATGCCACATGGGCACGAATTTCCCAGCTCCTAGTTTATCGTTAGCTTGATCATAAACTAAGACTAGGTCTCCTTCTGAAAAATTTCGAGGGGTAACGCTTCTATCATACTGAGCTTTTATTCATTTAACATGAGCCTCGTTTTCTATTGCAGCATTTCGTCGATTCTCATCCAGCTGAGCTAAGTACAAGAAACATTTCTCCTCCTCAGACGTAGCTGGGAGTAATTCTATGGCTAATTTCAGTGACAGAATTTCGCATTCAATCGACAACACAACTTCCAGACCGTAAACGAGTTGAAAGGGAGTGAAACTAGTTGATGTTTTTACTGAGGTTCAATATGCCCAAAGTGCTGAAAACAACATGGAATGCCAATTCGTTTTGTGAATACCAATAATTCGTCTAATCATGGTGACTGAAAATTTATTTATAGCTTCGACCAGAACATTGGCTTGCGGATAATACAGAGTGGAACTATCGTGGCGCAGGCCAAGTTGATCTGTTAGTTCCATCATCATGACATTTTGAAAATGACTTCCATGATCTGTAATAATGGCTTAAGGAACACCGAACCTAGCAATTATGTGATTAAATATGAAATTTGTAGCAGTTTTGTCGTCAGCCGAAAATGTAGGCATCGCCTCGGCCCATTTAGTAAAAAAATCTACTGCTAAGATAATATATGCATGCTCCCCGGCTGAGTAAGGGTTACATGTAATAAAATCGATACCCCATTTCGAAAAAGGACCAACAGAAATTATGGGATGAAGAGGAGCAGGTGGCACGTGCATCTTACGATCAAAAAGTTGACAATTGTGGCATTTCCGGACTGCATAAATGAAATCTTTGAATAACGACGGCCAGAAATAGCCAGCGCACAATATATTTTGGGCCGTGGCATACCCAGACATATGACCGCCACATGCTCCAGAATGGCAGTCATTTAAAACTTTTTCAGCTTCTTCATGAACAAGACAGCGTCGAAAAACCGAATATGCTCCACAACGATAAAGTGTATCATCAATAATATTATACTGTTGGGATTGAAAGTGTATTTTCCATCGCTGAGATTGTGAGATTTCAAGCTGAAAATATTGGGTTTGGAGATAAATAATAATATCTCCATACCATGGATCTAGAGTACTGATAAGAAACAAAGATTTGTCCGCAATGGGCTGTTCTGCCACAGTTTCAGTATCAGTAGAGGGAAAATCACACATCAGTTCCGCAAATACCAAAGATTTCTTTGCTTTGGATTTCTCAGACTCCAAGTCAAATTCCTGTAGGATAACTATCCATTTGGAATACTTTCCCCCTAGCAATTTTTTGGTTAAAATATACATCATAGGGTTGCAATCAGAAATTACCGTGGTTTTACGTAACAAGATGTAGTGCCTAAATCTTTGGACATCTTGGACAGCTGCCAATGCCAATTTCTCCACATGTGTATACTTGATCTCGGTCAGATTCAGATTCCGACTAAGATAGTAAATCACATGTTCAGTATGAGGTTTGTCTTCCTGAACTAACACCATCCCAATGGTGGAATTAGAAGCAGCGAGGTTCAAAATGTAATCCTGGTTGTAGTTGGGAGGATGCAATAACGGTGCATGGGTTAACGCATGTTTAAGTGCATCAAAAGATCGATCAACGATCTCATCCCAAAAGAAAGGAATATTCTGTTTCAACAACCGGGTGAAACCCTTTGTAAGCTCGACATAGTTAGGAATGACCCGGCGTAAAAAGTTTTCTTTCCCCTGCAAACTTTGGAGTTGGCGTAAAGTCGAAGGAGGAGGTAATTTAACAATAGCTTCGACCTTCGACGGATCGATGCGAATGCCTGATTTCGAGACAAAAAAGCCTAGTAAACGACCCGAATCTACACAAAAAACACATTTTTCTGGATTCAACCTAATTTTATAATGTCGACACCTCATAAAGATAGCTCGTAAGTGTGTGAGATGGTCAGCCCTGCGTGATGAATGAGCAGGTAAATCATCGAGATACGGCTGCACAATGTGCTTAATGTCATGAAACACATAAGACATTACCCTTTGAAAAGTTGCTCCAGCATTTTTTAATCCAAAGGGTAGCTTGCGATAAGAAAACGTCCCCCACGGACAAATAAAAGCTGTTTTTGGCTGATCAGCAGGGAGTATGTTTATTTGATTATACCCCAAAAAGCCATCCATAAAGGAAAAAATTTCGCTATCGGCACAATCATCAATTATTTGATCGATATAGGGAGTTGGATAATTGTCTTTGGGACAAGCTCGATTAATATCCCTATAATCGATACATACTCGTATCGTTCCTTGTTTTTTAGTTACAGGAACAATATTTGATACCCAATCCATTAAGGGAATTGGATAAATGAAACCTGCACGCAATAATTTTTTAACTTCTGCTTTAATAGCAGCAGCTTTTCTAGGATGTATCTGACGTAAACGTTGACGAACAGGTTTGGCATCCGGGTAAGTCTTGATTTCATGTATGACGATTGATGGATCAATTCCTAGAATTTCTTCATAGGACCAGGCAAACACATCACGAAATTCTTGAAATAGGGCTTTATAAGCTTTAATTTCATCTTCAGTACAAGAAGCACCTATATGAATGTTTTCAATTATTCCTGGTTTTACTGAAATGTCAATTGGAACCGTTCGAGAAATATTTTCCAAATTTAACTCAGAATTAGGATTTTTCAATGGATTCTGGGGTTCTTTGACATATTCAGCGGTAAAAATTGAAGCGAAATCATCTTCAAAATGATCTAATTCAGGTAAAAACAAAGATCGGTGATGCAGATCTTCCCATGGTAAATCATCAACGGACAAAAATTCACGAATGTGCTCATTAGTATGAACAACATCAGGAAAAGTCGTTGTGGCTGAACTGGATATAGAGAGTGATTCCTCACGGATCCCATTCATTGGATCAATTTTGGTTGAAAAGGGGTCGGAAAGTGACTGTACAACCTAGTATCCAATTTCAAATGGACTCAAAGGCATCATGCCATCAATTAAATCTAACTCGGAATCAGAAGGTATGATCCAAGGATCATCAAACATAATAGTATTTGACGAAATCATGTGAATAGTTGCAACAATAGGTGATACATGAGGAGGAGGAAAGGAAAAAGTTCCTAGCAAACCAGAATCTTTAACCAATCCTACTCCAACATCCTTATAAGGGATAGCCGCTTTACCAACGTGCTAGATTGTTTCTGTAGAGGCTGGGTCGGAAGAGAAATAAGTTAACTGATCTATTGTGACGATCTTTCCTTGATATGGAAATTTTCTGAGTCGAAAGACCGAAGAAACAACAATAGTCATAGCATAAGACCAACTGCAACCTAGGAGAAGGTTGTAATCTAGAGGGGCATCAACCACTTCCACATCTAGATTTACAGTTTTACCTTCGACCCCTATGGGTAAATCCTGCAAAATACCAAAATATTGGAAACCTCGACCATCAAAAGCCTTAAGAATCGTTGAAGATTGGTTGAGTGTAGGAGAACCAAGTGATTTCCAACACTGAATCGACATAATACATGTTCAAGCTCCCTCATCAATCACAGTTCGATAGATCGGTCTGTTTTTGACTAACACTGGTATCTGGAAATCCATTTGATGAGGTAGACGAGGTGTACTATTTTCTAACTCAAAGATTATAAGATTAGAATCCTGAACATCTACAACTCCTATAGTAGACAAAAGCAGTTTACGCTGTGCTGGGCATGATTGCAACACTTCCAAAGCCGACATTGCTGAAGGGGAAACAGCTAAGTCCTCAACAATGTTGTAATTCTGAGCAGCTCTCGCATGTGGATTGAAAGCTGATTTACGAAGAACATCTTTAGTAGGTGGTTTGATTATTAAGTCTGGATTTTGTTTCTCGATCTGTAGCGGACCAGAAACAGGAGGAGGCTTAGTTGACGCATTTGCATTAGAAGATTCTACTTCTTTACCATCAAAAAGACTCTTAGTACCATAATCTTGTGATCGCGTCACAATCCTTACATGAGACATCATCAAAATAGGTTCTTCTGAAGTAGTCGAAGTAGAACCAACCATCTTGCTATCTTGAGTCGGAAAAGGATCCTTCAAGACAGGAGGTTGTTGTGAACCTTTAACGAATTTTTCAACTTCTGCTCGATGTGGGAATTCCTTAGTGAAGTGATCCTCGTCACAAATGTAACAAGGTTAACGAGGTTTGCGCTTTTTGTCATTGGATTCATTTTTATCAGTTTTCTCTTTCGAATTTTTCTTGTTTTTACACTTCCCTTTCTTTTTACCATCGGATTTAGATTTAGCCGTAGATGTCTATACGAAATGAATGTCAGCATAAATTTCAGGGGAAGATTCTCCTTTCAGGGAATCTGGTAAAGTTATAATAGGAGAATAATTCTTTGAATATTTCTTCTTACTTTTTGTATTGACCGTACCAATCATACCATCAGCGGCATGAGACCCAGAAGGAGCAGCAGCTATTTGACCTTGTTTTGGAAGGTCGGGGATTTTTTCGTGTAAAGTACCTGACTGCGTATAAACGAGGTCAAGGTACTAAGCTTGAGAAATTACTTTCTCTTCAGTAACAACACCAGCCTTAGCTACATCTTCAGTAATCTTGGGTAACAATGATTTAACAAACCATTCTGCCAAAATTTGATCCGGAATATAAACTTTCACCAAACGTCTTCTACGTCGCCATTCATGAATATGATTAGAAATATACGTAGACATGGATTGTTTTAGTGAAGTTAATAATTCCGTGCCATTGTCGTATCTGACAAACAACTGAAAATGAGTCAAGAAGGCAGTTTCTAACTGACTGAAGTTATTAAACGAGCATCATGGTAACTCAATGTACCATTTGGCTGCAAGACCAATAAGAGTTATTTGGAAAATACGTAAGCAAATTGAATCATCAATAATTGAATTAGACGCACACCAGAGGTGATATGTCATGACGTGATTTGATGGATCCTCTCCTGACTTACCTTCGAATTTCGGTATATCACTGGGCAACTTATGTGGCATTGGCGGCCAGTACGGATAATAGAAGATCGGATCATTCGTAAGGCGCGTCAAATCAGGTAAATCCAAAGTTGCAATAAATGGTAACTGATGGTTAGGGTCACGAAAACCTTGAGTAGCCAAAGCAGTTCCAGGAGGTGGATACTCAGGATAACTGGGAATTGGAGTTGCGTTAGGAATTGTGTAACGTCCCGGAAAAGCAGGATTAACCGGACCAAACTGGGGTTGTTGAGGTTGCTGATAAGTGTAGCCAGGGTATGGTTGATACTGATAATTTGGATTTTGTGAACCGGGACCGAATTGAGGATATCCCTGGTACGATTGATACGTGAATTGTGGTTGACTTGTGATGACTATACTTGTACCGGCTTGTCCTGTAGGCATCTGGACCGAAGTTTGAACTGAAGATCCTGACTGGGGTACAGAGACTTGAGGGATTTGCACGAATACAGGGATAGCCAAACTCGGAGTTACAGATACTCCAGAAATAGGTGTTACATGTTGAACAGACGTAGCAGCAATTACAACAGTTTGAGGCGGAGTCTGAGGTGAACTAGGCCTAGCCTGCTGAACAAAACTAGGTGTAGAAGTTTGAATAGTTGGCTGGACAGGTTGCGGGGTTAAACCAGAAACCAAAGGATGTCCAGGTTGATAAGGCAGTTGCACGCTAGGCTGCATAGGCTATTGATACTGGGATGGATCCCACACCATATTCATTCCGGGGTACTGTCCTGCAGAAGGTTGAACGTAAGGACCATAACCTGGTTGAACGTAGGGTTGATAAGTAAGTGGTAAATTTCCGTCTCCTTGAACAGATGACTGACCAGAAGGCTGTTGGTAACCTTGAATTGGGTACTGACCTTGAGGTTGATAACCCTGAGGCACGTACTAAAGCTGGGGTTGATAAGGACCCTGAGGAGCATATTGAGTTTGGGGTTGACCCTGTGGTATGTACTATCCTGAAGGTTTATTTCCTTGAGGTATGTACTGTCCTTGGGGTTGTCCCCCAAAATAATATGATTCCACAGTTTTCCCTGGGAAAAAGCTACCTTGAGGTTGACCCCCAGGTGGTAACTGAATTCCTGAAGGTTCCCCCCAGGCGATAACTGACTACCTTGAGGTTGCCCCCAGGCGGTAACTTATTTCCCTGAGATTTCCCTCCAGGCGGTACCTGACTGCCTTGAGGTTGCGGATTCAGAATATTACCAGACATCATAAAAATTTTCTCTGTGTTTGACATTTTAGTTTTAATTCCACTTAAACCAAATGATAAAACTTGTTCTATTGGTTGAGGAGCTGCTCCGGAGAAAGTACCAGACAGAGCCTGATATCCCAAAGGAACAGAAGGACCACCATGTAAAAATGTTTCCGGTGTCTGAGAAAACATGGATGACTCTCCTGCCATAATGGATGACGGATAATAACCTCTAGGTGTTGGATGAAATGGAACTCGAGGTGGAGAAAAAGAAAGACCTGGATTCTCTAAAAAATTCGTTAAGGATAAATACCAAGCAGTAGTTTGAATCGGGCTGTAGAAAATTGATTCACGCTTCCTAAGATTTAATGACTGAGGGGAATTGGGAAGAGATAACTCTTCGTCTGGATTAGTAAGTTATTCAATAGAAATTAGTCCAGATGGAAGCTCGTCAGTGACAATATTTCTTACCCTAGGTGAACCAGGATCACTAGAAGTTGGTGAAATAAATCCTGAGGATGTTTCCAAAACAGAAGGTTCAGTTTCAGGTTCGTCAGCCAGTTCACTAGTAGGAGAAATACTACCAGTAACTTCAGAAACTGAAATCGACTCTTGAATGTGTTCTGTTATGGGTGTTTGATAATCAGGATGAACCACTATAGATGAAGTTCCGACTTCTGTTGATTTAATCCTACCACTGCTAGATGATACTAGAGCGTGGACCCCTTCAAGCTGACTTGGTGAATATTCAGGGGGCTTCTCTTGTAGTGTCCGGGATTGTCTTGGCAATTCCGCCACGATTAATTATTTAACTAATCACATGCAAACAAAGAAAATTTCAAAGAAATCACCTAAAGTCTCTAAGAAACAAACAATTGAATCACACACTTAAAAATCTAAGAGTTCAAACCACACACAAACAATAACTTTCCGTACTAAAAACACTAGTTGGTGATGAAGTCCAACTTAGTAGAAATTTAATACAGAAAGGGCGGTTGGAACAATTACCCCGACAACTGGCTTAATGAAACAGAATGGCACAAGTTTCCTCACAAAACCATCTCGTGTGAAGAGAACCCCCTAGAGAGTCCAAGTGAGTCTAGTCGACGTCTGCTCCAAGTACAGTGAGATCTTTCCTTCACCGTCACCTTAGTAAATAATCTTAAGTTTTGGACACTAAGGTTATCAATAGTAACAAATATAACTGGGGGAACAGTCTATGATCCGATCTCACGCGCAAGGGTAGAGTAACAAAGCTCAATCCCCTTGAAGGTTCCTCGACATGGTTAATCCGAGGTTTACCGACAAGTGACCCCAGGATCCTCAAAAATGGTTAATCCGAGGTTTACTGTTTGTAATACGCGCAAAATATTCTATCTTCCCCAATGAAACAGAATTGATTGTCTCAAAGGTTTAGACATGATCTCGTGATTGAATTCTTTAAGAGAAGCTTCCCAGATTATACAAATTACAATTGCGTTTATTTCCTACCGCAAGATTTGTCTACTTGTTTGTGTTACTACCTTGGAGAGTTAATTACTCCCTACTCCAAGATACTAGCCTAAGCTATGTTGGTGATAACAGCCCTAGAAAATAAAAAGATTGCTAGATGAATTTTAATTAAGCGTTACTTTTAGGAGTTGTTTCTTAAGTCAATGGGTGCAGAAGTGAAAATCTGATGGTGTGAAGAATCGACTTCCAAAAAACACTAAAAATGCACCTAAAAATGATAATTAGATCGTTTCCTTTCAATGAAATTCTAATTAAGGAAGAGTTAGAGAATGCAATTATTTTAATGAACAATTCCTTCTTTAAACATAAAGAACAATTGAAAGGAAATATTTTTGTCTTTTCAACAATAACTCCAAATGAAACAAACTATCAAAATCTCATAAGAAAATCCTTTCACTTTCAAAACTTAAAGCTATAAAACAAATTTTCTTCAAAAGAGATCTACAAACTTTTATAAAAAATACTCAAACTATAAAACTAATTCTGAGATCTACAAATTTTAATAATCTATTTGAATAAAATCCTTAAAATGTTTTTGAAGAATGTTTTACTTAGTTATTCAGCAAACTAAGGATCTATTTGTTCAGACTAACAAATAGATCAAAAACACTCAATTATGTTTTTATAAAAAATGAAATTCAAAAACCAATAACAAAGTTTCTTGTCGAAGATTTGCAAAGAAACATGTAACTCTATTTCTTAATAAAGGATGATTTCACAATCAGGCTAGATTCAGAAAAAGACAAAAGACCAATGTAATCTTAGGTACTTCCAAAAGTCAATGCTTCGAATCGCTACAAATACCTAGCGAAAAACAATCCAACACGCAAAACTTCTAGAAAATCATCAAAACACCATATTGCTAAGATTCATTCACAGAAAGATTTTGACAGAAACAATCATCAATCTGGGCAGAAATCAAAAACTCTAAATTAAAATAAGGATAAAATAAAGTGGAAGAAATCCAAAGGTTTTTCAAAATTTTAACAGGGTCCGCAGGCTTGCAGAAGGAACAGGTGCGGTACCGCACTGTTTACTAAAGCAAAAATGCGAAACTGCCCGCACTGTGAAAAGAAGACAAAGTGCAGTCCCAGGAAAAATTAGAGAAAAATATAAAATATCTCAAAATTTTCAAAAACAGAGAAAACCTAAGCTACCCAGGCAGATGTCTATCAATCAAAAACTAGGAAAACGTTTCCTCAAATCAAAATAAAAGAGAACCAAAAACAACAAGTTCTTTCCGCAGTGGAGTCACCAATTTGTTGGTGGATAAATCCGTCTTGCGGACAAGACCGATCTCCCTAGTACTAAAAGTATCTAGCAACAAACAACCAAATAAACTAATCTTTCTCTAAGCATATATGATCTATGAAAAGCTCTATGGAGGTGTTAAGGACTTACCGTTTGTCTAGTGCTTGTTTGAAGTCGTTGTTGTCCCTCGCACTCTTGAAGGAGTTTTCTTCGTAAACCTGCAGTCACAAACAAGCAAAATATTACATAGCACCTATATAGAAATCATCATAAACCATGCTTATCATAGTGATCAAGGAATCTATGTAATAAACCATTGATTGAAAGCTTATTGAGAAAAATGAGTATATTTGTATTAATTTCAAAAGAAGAAAATCCTTACAACTGTGAGCAGTGTTGCATGAGGACTTAACAAGGAGCAGGGAATCTCCTTTGCGTCGGCTAAATACCTCAGCCAAGGCGAATAGATTGATATGATACTTTCCTCACAAAAAGTCATATGATGGCCGGGTTTGAGTCTGTGACGCCTTCAAATACAGCTTCAACTCCCCTTGAGGCTACCCAATGCCTCTTTTTATAGTAGAATAGAGGAGGTTTCTTGCTCCAACTATGTAGGGATAGAATCCTCCTTCAAAGGGATAAGATTTTCACATCAAGGGGTTAGATCCATAAGGTAAGGGATTCATGCACCTCATAAGAGCGGTTCTATCATCGCAAGATATTTTCTGGAAGCTTCTAGAATTCACTTTTATTGAGCTTTTTGGAAATTACTTGCGCCTTTTTTTATCTTACATGGGTCCGCACTTTTACCACAGATAAAGTGCGTTCTGATACGCAGGAAAGCTAAACATTAGGTGCGGGACTGCAGGCAAGATAGAGAGAAAGTGCGACACCAAAGTTTAGGAGATTTTTAGGAACTTTTCTTTGATTTTCAAGGCTTGACATGAAGAACTGATATGTTAGACTTGCAAAGGGAGGAGGATGAGTAATAATGAGCTCATACACATAGCAGAATGTTAGGATGACAATTTTCAGTGTAACACCATGGGCACAAAGATGGAAAAATTATTAGCGTAAGTATCCTCAATATCCTCAATTTCAAAAACCATACCCTATTTTTCCACCACAATATTTTCCTCGTTCTGTTCAACCCTCTCAACCTCAAAATCCAAATCCACAACTTTCATTACCATTTCCACAGAAGCCAAATCAACTGACTTCCCATCTGATCTGAAAGGAGTGTATTAGTTTTGTTGTGCTAAGTGTCATTTTAGTAATAAAAACATGTACAATTTGTCTCCATTTGTTTGATTAAGGAATGAGTGTTTTAACCATGAAAAAGAGATGAATTTTTGAACTTTAAGCATGAAAATAAGCCTAAAAAAGCGCCATACAGTAGTGTATAACAGAGAAACACAATCACACATAAGTTTTACACAATAGGCATGATGAAGCAGTTCACCCCTCTTGGGATACATCTACTAGTCCAGCTCCCAATGGCATGTCCCTCTTTTTCATTACGCTCAAAATTGAAAATTACATGTGTTTACAAGCCTCTAATGGCATTTTTCTCTACATCAGTGGCTCCAAAATGCTCAAAATTAGTCTAGGTAGACTCTTGTTTCACCCAAATTGATAAAAAATTGACCTCCCAATGAATTTTTCCCAATGTTAGCTAGAAAACCTCCATTAAAAGTGGAGAACTGTAGTTAGTTTGGAAAATTTTCGAAAGTTTAGCTCAGCGCCAAGATTCTCGCTAGTATGGACCATTTGGATTAAATGTTAGTGGTTAGGTTGGGTTGGTCACAAGCTGACCCCCCACCTAAAACCACGCGGTTATGGGTTTTAAAAATCCCCATATAAATGAAGCGCGGAGCCTAGAAGACATAGTTCCAAATTTTTTTGAATTAACCGTCGGCCCAACCAACGTTTACGTCCACCATGTGACAGGTCGACCCGACCCGCATGCTACAGTTTGAAGTTATGTAGAACGTGGCTACTTATTCCACCTAATCGCAAATGTGAATGCCTATTCCGCCGGAGTTTATGCTAACTGGAAACCATTAAAGACTTGTAAAAAATGTTGCGGTGATGTGAACTGTGGCATGTGACCACACCTATGTTAGTCATCAATAATTTTTTCTGATTCTGAAGATGACTAAGTAATGGTCCTAGATTTCTAAAAACAAGATTTGTGAAATATTGTGAGTTTTAGAAATATCACTGCCTTCATTATCCTAAGTTAATCTGTTTCACTAAATTTCTCCCTCTTTGCCTTCTAAAGGTCACCTCATTGCTCCAAAAAGACTTCATTTTCTGGGCCTACTAATCTCATTTTCACTACCTTACTCACACTCTCATTCACTCCATTTTTCCCTCTGAAAAACCCTTTTTTCCCTTTCCTAAAACCTCATGAAGCACACCCCTATTCATCATTTCCCTTTAAATTGTATTAAACAATGTAAAATTCCACTTTTACATTGTTTAAAACCCAAACTTAAGCCTATAGAGTCTTCTTATTTTATATATTACTCTATTTTTTATATTAAAGAAAAACCCGCCCTTATATGAACAAGCCTAAGCCCCCTTTCCTTCTAGCCCTAGCCCATTTTCACTCATATAACCGCGACCTCCACCTATCTATAAGCCCCTTCCCTATGTAAATAATTCCTCCTTCTCTTTGATGTATAAAAACCACATAAACCTTGTAAAAGCACATTCGCTTTGTTTCATTTGAAAGACGCAGGCCCACCTTCCACTATACTCCATACCCCAATCATGTCACGCCACCTGTCTGCCCAAAATTTTCCTTATTCCACAGACCCCGACCTTATTAAACTAAAAAATTCCGCATTTGTTTAGACCCCCCGCTAAACGGAAAATATCCTGCCATGTTGTCTTTCCCCCGGGCCCCATTCTAAACTGTTCCACACCATCGATTTCCTTCCTGAAGATTCGATGTCCCACATCATATATCGCACAAAAATTAGTGCCAGGACTAATGTTTTCTGACCCACTCTAAATTTCAAGTGGTTTTCAACTGCCACACGTCGCATGCTGGGCTATATCGCGTGCCTACCACCAAGAACTACTTACTTCCCTTTCTCCATGTGATAAACCACTTCCGATTTTCAAAACCGCTTGCCCTCCGCACCAAAATGTAAACCCTCCTACCTCCGTTTGAACTCCTACCTGGTTTTGCCTTTGGAACCTTGTCTCCTGCGTAATATCCTCCTCTGAAAACACGCTCCGACAGCCCAAAACCACAGAAAATGCAGTCATACGCCCTCCCCACAGGTTTTAAATTAATAAATTGTGTTTGTGTGCAGGTTCAATGGAGAAATGCTTGAGAGGCATTTCGATGGTTAGAAAAAAAACAAATTAGCCTTTGGATGATGATCTAGGAGCCTAATTTGAATTACAGAGGTGCCAAAGCCTTATATCGAAGACCGACCATCATGAAACATGATCATTGATGGTCGAAGAAACCCTCCTGCCATGAAGAAAAGCCACCCCTGCACACAGAAGACAAACGCAATCAAAGGAAACAATGAAGAGAAGGAGTTTGAAATATTAAAGGGCTAATCATCAATCAAAAGCCAAAGTAGAAGATTAGCCAGTTAACAAAGATTAAAGGATAAAGGCAAAATATCATAAGGATAAAACAAAAAGATTAAATGAACATACATAGATCAAATAGATTAAAGAAAAACATAAATGCAAACATACAATCAGAGTATAAAGACAAAGTTTAAAGGTCTAATACAGAGTTTAAAGATAAAACAGATGAATATTAATCCCAGAAATGCATTCGAATGACTAATCTTATGGAAGTTACTTCTTTCAAAGATATTCTGCCACCTAGTGCTTTGTTTCCTTCAATAAAGCATTAAACAATTATTGAACCCAGTCAGAGGTATTTTTTATCTGCCAGGCAATTATTGTAAAGTTATGAATAGGCCTTAAAGTCAAACATTTCTCCTATAAATCCTTAGAAGTTAAGATAGGAGTTATTATTTAGAGAAATATCTGTAGACATTCTTACCTTGAGCCTTGCATGGTCTTCAAGACAGAGAATTCATTAACTCTGTAATAAATGACACCCAAAACCTAAGATTTAGCTTCACCTCCTCATTTGCAGATAAATACTGCATTTGAGCTCAGTATCTTGTTTGAATTTGATGACTCTTTGAAGTAATACATAGTCTCTTTTAAGTTGAAAAAAAATTGATGTCTTGGAACTTGTGAATGCCCCGATTTGTTTGTTGATGGAGGAGGCTTGCTTGCAGGATCCCTGAGCTTGGTTTATGGTGAAGTGATTCTAAAATGTTATTGTTTTTTCCTATTTCATTATGTTTCCATCTTTCAATATTGCAATAGAATAATGTTTCTAAAGGCACCTTAGTTCTGTTTGTTCTTCACTGCCTTAATGTTTTCCTCTACTAGGACATTTTAGAGAATTCTTAATTTCTCTCTAGACCCCCTAAGCTTGTTTATTTCATGAATGGTTTAATACAATTGGTATCAAAGATGATTTATGGATAGCCTTTCTTACTTGATGTCGCTAAAACACTATTTCCGAAGTCTCTCTCTAAAGTACCATTAGTTAAGTCTGCCAAAGAGGTTTTGTTTCGATCATACCCTTTGTACTTGCTTAAATAATTGTTTTAGAGATATTCATAGCTATAATCAAAGATGTTTTGGCATTCCCTCTTCTTTGATTACAGTTATATGTGTGTTTTGAATGTTTTCTGTCGTTGAAGGTGAAATCACTAGAAGTTAAATGAGTTTCTCGCCTTCTATATTTCATTGGAATGTTTGTCTTGAATAATTATCTGCTTTAGTTGAATAAAAGAATTTATGGTTTGCCCTGTCTATTGATTTCCTCTTTATGCTTATGATATTTAAGTCCCTTTTGTTAGAGGTACATGATAAAGGATTCTTAATTTCCCTTTGTCCTACTTCTATTCTCACAATTAATGTCCATCTCATTGCCCTTGAAAACCTTGAAGATCCATTGACCAAGTTAGATTTTCCCTGTGATGCTCCCCAATCCATTGATGAACTTTTCATGACTTTTATAGACTCCATTGCCCAATTGCTGTGAAGATTTCCTCATTCTATATATTCTGCTAGATCGCCTTACCCAATCAAAACAAACAACAAACCTTAATAACAAGCATAAAATCAACCATCCAAAGAAAACAAGTTCATATCCTTTTTATATAAATAGAGAGAGCCCTCTCTGAGTCTAGGAAGGTTAGGTCCTAGGACTCCAAAGACTGGTCTGATGTTACCCTGTGCATTTGGTCTACCAATCTGCTAAATCACGAGACCACAAAATAATGGTGATCATGGTGGGACAGTGTACATGATAGCCTAAAAACTCTTATACGCTCATTTAAACCCTCATTTAAGCTCAAGAAAATCAACTGATATCCAAGAGTAGACTCTTTTTGTTTCACCATCTTAGCTAAATGATGATTCAGGTGTAAAACACTCATACAAACCTTAGGGCTACCATAAAGAGATTCAGAAAACCCAAAAAACATTCCTAGATTAGTTTTTTGTCAATTATTGGTGGTGGACCATACACATTTATCTTCAAAACAAAAAAAAATATCCACCTGGAGAATCTAATAGCCTCTAGTAGGCCGATTAATTCACTAATTCTCTTTAGACTTCCTTAGGATTGTGTCAAATCAGCCCTAAGAAGTTTAGAAGTCTAGCCCCATATTTTAGAAGTTTACTAAGCACTGAGAGAGGTCAACCTTTTGAAAGTAGTCTCAAAATTTTAACCTCTCCAAATTTTGAGTTTGAAATATGGCTTCACAAAGGATCAATAACAGATCTTATCCAGACCATAATCCTCCTACTATATCCGATGATCCAGAAAATATTTTGTGGCAAACTTCTAGAGCTGGAAATTTAACTAATGATAGGACTATTCAAAGAGCAAGATCTGTCCTTAAACACCTTACAGTCTTGAAATATCCTTAGTTTGACTTGCACCATTCAAATAATGTATTTAGAACCAAGTCACATAGTCATATTGACTAGACTAACCTTGAGCTCATAAATTTGCAACATTGTTCTAGTAGAGAAGCCTCTCCTTCTACTCCTCTTGATTTTCAACTTCTCCATCACTTTAGCTCCTTCCATAACAAATCTGCTCAAAATTAGTTTGCTGGTCCAAGTACTTCCACCACACCCATCCATACTTCCACTGTTCAAAACACCATTTCATCCCACATTCTCCCTCACAAACCCACCTCTTGTAAACCCTCCATTTTTTCCCATCATGGCAGCATGGTATGCCCCCTTAGTGCTACCACAATATTTAGTTCCTTTACCAAATTATTATCAATCTAGAATTCACCACTTCACTAGAACTGAATCTACCACTGCCCAAAAACATGTAGATAAAATGAATGATGCCTTTGACTACATGGAAATAGAAGAAGAGACCATTAAGATGAGGATCTTTGCCCAAAGCTTAGGAGGAGAAGCCAAAAAATGGTTTAAAAGCTTAACTCCCAATAGCATAAATGATCTCCCTTCTTTATACCAAACATTCATAAACAAATGGGAAATTAAAAAGAACCCTCTCCAAATCCTTTCAGAATATAGCAAACTTAAAAGAAATGTCGGGGAAAGTGTCCAAAATTACTGCACTAGATTCAATAGTGTTTACAATGCACTTCCACCAAACATGAAACCTCCACTAGGCTTAGCCTTAACAAAATTTCTAGAAGGTTTTGACCCAGACTTTGCCTATCATCTAAGAGAAAGAGACCCCTTAACATTAGAAGATATGCAGAGGGGACCCATAAGTGTAGAAGGAAATCTGATTGAAAAAAGAGCAAGGTTAAAATAAGAAAAAAGAGTTACATACAAAGATGAAACAATGGCATCATCCTTATCATATGATGCCAAAATTGATAACTTAGTAAGGGTAATGGAAATAATTATGGAAAGGATAAACTTAACTAAAAGAGTACCTCCTAGGGAGAACCAAGGAAAATCCCAAAACGGAAATAGGAACCCAAATTTCAGAAGAGACCCTATTCAAAATAGACAAAGAGATAATGACCAACAAATTAGGCCTCCTTTCCAAGATAACTATGTAGATGAAGAAGAAAGAGAGACATAAAGGTTGGAAGAAAATCATGTAAATCTGATAGGATCTGACAGTGAGGTTGATGTTTTTCTCACTAAAGAAGAACAAGGATTATTTTCCTTAGACCAAACTGAAAACAAACATGAGGATTCTGAAGAACATCATTTGGGATTTGAATATGATCTTAGGAGCAAAAAGGACCAAGAGGCCTCCAAGAATAATAACACAAAAATTGTTGTTAGGAAAACCTCAGAAAATCCTCCTAAAAAGACAACAAACAGTACCAACACTATTGCTAAGAAAGCTAATCTGAATAAAGATAAAACCAACCAACAAAGTGTTGATCCAAGATTCCCTAGTACTTCTGCTAGTGGCCCTGAGAAACATTTCCAAAATAACAGCCCTAATAAAACTCAGAAAATCAGAATCGCTGAAAAGACTATGTGTGACAAAACATATGTAAATATGTCAAAAACACTAGCACCTTTCAGCCTTGAGGGAGAAATTGCCAAGATCAAAATTAGCATACCCTCAGCTGAACTAGTAACCCAGGATGTATATAAAAATCAAGTTTTGAAAGCTTTGAATATAGGAAATGATATTGATACTTTAAACTTGACAGATGATAAACCAAAATTGTTGTTTGGTCCTGAAGTAGAAGGAAAATACCAAGAAGGAGCTATCCCTCCATTCTATGTTAGCTTGAACATACATGATAAAATCTTTCACAATGCCATGCTAGACTCTAGTTCCTCCCACAACCTCATGCCAAAAGTGGTGATGGAGAGATTAGGCCTAGAAAGTACTAAACCTTACAAAGACCTGTATTCTTTTTATTCAAGCAGAGTCAAGTGTTTGGGTCTAATTAAGGTTTTATGTGTCAATTTGGAAAAAAATCTTGCTAAGGGTCTAGTGATGGACGTAGTAGTTGCTGACATTTCCACAAAGTATGACATGCTTATATCCAGATCATGGGGAGCCAAACTTCAAGGGAGCCTTGAAATGGACATGTCTTATGCTACCATCCCAGTCTTTAACCAAACACGAATATTATACAGGGAATCCCATATGAAATATATGGTAAGCAGCCTAGATAGGCCTAACAACACTCCTGTTTATTCTATTCATTCAGAACTTGATTCATTTATCTTGTACAATGAAGATGAAATCATAAAACAAGAAAATGAAAATGAGAAAGAATTAAGCCAATAAGAACAATCAAATCTGTCCTCAAAAGAAGAACATAATAGCTCAAGCTTTGGTAGCCTTGAACAAGAAAATGAGAATGGGTGTGAGATAGAAACACTTTGGAACATGAGCTTTGATGGCTCTTGTGGCAAAGCTGGTTCTGGATCATGTGTATGGATACATAATACAAACAAAGGAAATTCCTCCAAACTTGATTTCCAATGCACTAATCACATTGCAGAATATGAAGCTCTCCTCCTTGGCTTACATTTGCTTAAAAACATAGGAGCCAATAAAATATCAGTCCAAGGAGATTCAAAGTTGATCATTAGGCAAATAAAAGGGGAGTATTAAGCCAAAAACCCAATATTAAGAGAATATAGGAATGCTGCCCTAGATCTCCTGAAAACCTTTGAAAAATATGAACTCACTTTCATCCTTAGAGCTCAAAATAACCTTGCAAATGAGCTTGCATTTGCTGCCAGCAATTGCCAAAAAACCCATATAAGTGAACAATTCACTGTCAAAGTGAAAAATCGGCCTACAGTACATGACAATGAAAACTATTGGCAAGTGTTTGAGGGTGATAAGCACATTGATGATTTTCTGCAATCTAAAAATGATTTTGCTGTACCAACACCTAGCTCAAGCCATGAAGAAGATTGCTTTGCTGAAAAACAAGCCCAAAAAATAGAGCTATCCTCTATTGCTGATATAAACCAGTTTGAACATATTTATAAGGCATAATTACTTGAAAATATAGACCAAAAATACCTTGAGGTTTTGCAATGTAAAGATGATACTATACCAAGGGGCCTTACACCATTAAAGGAGCATTTTGATTTCAATGATGTAGCTAGAAAACCAAAGATGGAGCCTACAGAAAATAATGTAGAAGAATATAACATAGGCAACATGAAGGAACGCAAAATGATCAAGCTATCTAAAACCCTTCCTCCTCACATCAAACAGGAATATATTGAAATTTTTAAAGAGTTTGGAGATGTGTTTGCATGGGGGTACAAAGATCTGAAATCATATGATACCAGCATTATTCAAAATAAAATTCCTCTTAAGAAAAATTAGAAACCTTTCAAACAAAAACTAAGAAGGATAAATCCTATTTTATTACCTTTAGTTGAGAAAGAGATAAAAAAGATGTATGATGTTGGGATCATAGTTCCTCTTAGATACTCAGAGTGGGTTTCCAACCTTGTGTCAGTTAAGAAGAAGACCGAGGAGATTAGGCTTTGCATTGAATTTAGAAATCTAAACAAGGCATCCATGAAAGATAATTATCCCTTGCCTAAAATGGATGACATACTTCAAAAGGTGGTTGGATCCCAAATAATATCATTTTTAGATGGTTTTTCAGGCTACAAACATAAAGCTTTGAAATTCTGCATTTTAGATGGAGTGTTATATTGGAAAAATCCTGTAGGCCTTTTGCTTAAATGTTTTCTTGAGGACGATCCAGGTAAAATCATGCATGAGCTGCACGAGGGAGAATGTGGAGGCCACCTTTACTAGAAAACCACAGCTAACAAAATCCTTAGAGCTAGATATTATTGGCCCACCCTTTTTCCTGATACCCACAAATTGGCATGACTTGCCATAAGTGCCAAATTTTTGATGGCAAGAGAAAAATCCTACCTTTACCTTTGCATCCCATCAGTATTAAGGCTCCCTTTCAACAATGGGGTTTGGAATTTATTGGAGAAATTCACCCAACCTCATCTGCTAAACATAAGATCATTACTGCCACTGATTATTTTACCAAGTGGATAGAGGCTATCCCTTCTAGAAATGCTACTGACTTAGTCATTATCAAGTTCCTTGAGATCAACATATTATCCTGATTTGGTTGTCCTAGAAAGATCATTACAGATAATGCTGCTACCTTTAAATCCAAAAGAATGGTTGATTTCTGCTATAAATATCATATTGGGGCATTCCACAACTTACTACCCCCAAGGTAATGGGCTAGCTGAATCCTCCAACAAAATTCTGATCAACATTATCAAGAGACTATTGGAACATAATAAAAAATCATGGCATAGTAAGATAGTTCATGCTTTATGGACTGATAGACTAACCACCAAGAAATCAATCAGTATGTCTCCCTATCAGTTGGTATATGGCATGGATGCAGTCTTCCCAACATCCTTGGGAGTTCTAGTCATGAAACTCCTCCAAGAAGTGTAATCAGAAGAAAATGACATGCAGAGAAGGTTGAATCAAACCATTCATTTACAATAGTCAAGAGAGGAGGTTTATAAAAGAACACAAGCACTTCAAGAGAGCATCAAGAAGATCTTTGACAGAAGGACTAAAGCAAATAATTTCCAAGTTGGAGACACAGTTTTAAAATGGGATTCTAGGAGGGAAGACAAAGGTAAACATGGAAAATTTGAGAATTTGTGGAAAGGGCCTTATATCATTCATTCAATTAGGGGTCATAATGCTTTCTTCTTACAAGGGCTGAATGGAGAAGAGTTATTTGGAGGTCCTGTCAATGGCAGCATGCTCAAACACTATTTTTGTCAAGAGTCCTAGCTTCAAAGTTTTCATTCATTATATATAACATTGCATGATAAGAGATCATAAAAAAAAAACACAAAAACACAGAAAAAAGAAAAGAGGGTAGATTTGAAAAGAGGTACAACCCCATACCCAAAAAACACAATTGCTGAAAGTGTGGAAGCCTAAATTCCACTTCTGGTTCAAAAATAATATCTTGTCCAATCATCGAGCCTAATCATGGCTGAACATGTTTAAATTTATGTTGATAAGTTAGTGTAAACAATGATTGTCAAAGATATTTAAACTTGACTTATCAGAAATGATAGATTAGGGAATGAAAGATATTGGTTCCACATGCTCCAAATAGAACCAAAGAGAAAGATGAGGATGCATAACAAATGATAAATCGTAGCCCTTATCTTTCTAGTTACTTTTTATGCAAAATAATGTTTGTGTTCAGCTTGTTCCGATGCCACAAATCATGGTAAGTCAGATTGCCTAATCCTTATTTGAACCATGCTTTAAATTTTATGTATATAGTTTAGATAATCAAGACTTCCAAACAGTCTAACCTTGGCAGCCAAATAGTCTAGGTAGAGAATAAAAGAGTTCACTAGCTTAATATGAACTCTTGGAAGCAATAAGGATAGAAGTAGATAATTTATTTTTGTTTTTAAAATAAAAATTTCAAGAGTTTGCCAGTTCAAGTCCCCTCATGGAAGAAAGAATGTTAGGCCAAGCAGGTTGGGTAGGTAGAAATGAAGTTGAAGAAATCATGTGTTTCAGATTATTGAGATCACCATTTCAAAGAAAAAATATCCACAAATAAAAAAGAAGAGAAAATCTGCCCAACGGAAAAGGCACTGGTCTTCATAAACTCAGAGATTTGATAAACTAAAAGTTTTGGACACCTCCAAAAAGGAAGCTACCCTCCCCAAATGGAGCCACTGTTAGTCCTCAATAATTTTTGCTGATTCTGAAGATGACTAAGTAATGGTCCTAGATTTCTAAAAACAAGATTTGTGAAATATTGCGAGTTTAAGAAATCTCACTGCCTTCATTATCCTAAGTCAAACTGTTTCACTAAATTTATCCCTCTTTGCCTTCTAAATTTCACCTCACTGCTCCAAAAAGACTTCATTTTCTGGGCCTATTGATCTCATTTTCACTACCTTACTCACACTCTCATTCACTCCCTTTTTCCCTCAGAAAAACCCATTTTCCATTTCCTAAACCTTCATGAAGCACACCCCTATTCCTCATTTCCATTTACATGTTATTAAACAATGTAAAAGTCCACTTTTACATTATTTAAAACCCAAACTTAAGCCTATCGGTTCTTCTTCTTTTATAGATTACTCTGTTTTTTATATTAAAAAAAAAACCCACCCCTATATAAAACAAGCCTAAGGCCCCTTTCCTTCTAGCCCCAACCCCTTTGCACTCATATAACTGTCACCTCTGCCTATCTATAAGCCCCTTCCCTATGTAAATAATGCCTCCTCCTCTTTGATATATAAAACCCCATAAACCTTGTAAAATCACATTCACTTTGTTTTATTCGAAAGACCCGGGCCTGCCTTCCACTATACTCCATACCCCAATCACATCACACCACCTGTCTACCCGGAATTTTCCTTATTCCACATCCCCCAACCTTATTAAACTAACAAATTCTGTGTTTGGTTAGACCCCCCGTTAAACGAAAAATACCTTGCCATTTCATCTTCCCCCCAGGCCCCATTCCAAACTGTTTCGCACCGTTGATCTCCTTCCCGAAGATCTGACGACCCACATTGTATATCGCACAAAATGTAGCGCCGAGACTAAATTTTTCCGACCCACGCCAAATTAGTGGTTTTCCACTACCACACGTCGCATGTTGGGCTATATCGTGTGCCTCCCACCAAAAACAACTTACCTCCCTTTCTCCACGCAATAAACCTCCTCTGATTTTCAAAACCGCTTGCCCTCCACGCCAAAAGTCAAACCCTACTGCCTCTATTTAAAATTTTTCCTGGTTCCACCTTTAGAACCTTGTCTCCTATGCCATCTCCTCGTCTGCAAACACCCTCCAACAGCCCAAAACCACAAAAAATGCAGTCATACGCCCTCCCCGCAGGTTTTAAATTAATAAATTGTGTTTTTGTGCAGGTTCAATGGAGAAATGTTTGAGAGGCATTCCGATGGTCAGAAAACGAACAAATTAGCCTCTGGATGATGATCTAGGAGCGTAATTTGAATTATAGAGGTGCCAAAGCCTTATATCAAAGATTGACCATCATGAAACATGATCATCGATGGTCGAAAAAACCCTCTTGCCATGAAGAATATCCTCCCCTGCACACAGAAGACAAACACAGTCAAAGGAAACAATGAAGAGAAGGAGTTTGAAAGATTAAAGGGCTAATCATCAATCAAAAGCCAAAGTAGAAGATTAGCTAGTTAACAGAGATTAAAGGATAAAGGCAAAAGATCAGAAGGATAAAGCAAAAATATTAAATGAATAGACAGAGATCAAATAGCTTAAAGAAAAACATAAATACAAACAGACAGTGAAAGTATAAAGACAAAGTTTAAAGGCCTAATACAGAGTTCAAAGATAAAACATAAGCATATTAAGCCCAGAAATGCATTTGAATGGCTAAGCCTATGGAAATTACTACTTTCAAAGATATTTCTGCCACCTAGTGCTTTGTTTCCTTCAATAAAGCATTAAACAATTATTGAACCCAGTTAGAGATATTTTCTATCTGTTAGACAGTTATTGTAAAGTTATGAATAGGCCTTAAAGTCAAACATTTCACCTATAAATCCTCAAAAGTTAAGACATGAGTTATTATTTAGAGAAATATCTGTAGACATTCCTACCTTGAGCCTTGCATGGTCTTCAAGACAGAGAATTCACTAACTCTGTAATAAATGACACCCGAAGCCTAAGACTTAGCTTCACCTCCTCATTTGTAGATAAATACTGCATTTGAGCTCAGTATCTTGTTGGAATTTAATGACTCTTTGAATTAATACATAGTCTCTTGGAAGTTGAAAAGAAATTGATGTCTTGGAACTTGTGAATGCCCCGATTTTTTTGTTGATGGAGGAGGCTTGCTTGCAGGATCTCTGAGCTTGTTTTATGGTGAAGTGCTTCTAATCTGTTATTTTTTTTGCTATTTCATTATGTTTCCATCTTTCAATATTGCAGTAGAACAAAGGATTTAGGCTAAGAAATGTTTTGAAAGGCACCTTAGTTCTGTTTTTCTTCACTGCCTTAATTTTTCCTTTGCTAGGAAATTTTAGAGAATTCTTAATTGCTCTCTAGACCCCCTAAGCTTGTTTATTTCATGAATTATTTAATACAGTTGGTATCAAGGATGATTTATGGCTGGCCCTGCTTACTTGATGTCACTAAAAAACTGTTTCTAAAGTCTCTCTCTAAAGTACCATTAGTTAAGTCTGCCAAAGAGGTTTTGTTTCGATCATACCCTTTGTACTTAATTAAATAATTGTTTTAGAGATCTTCATAGCTATAATCAAAGATGTTTTGGCATTCCCTCTTCTTTTATTACAGTTATATGTGTGTCTTGAATGTTTTTTGTCCTTGAAGGTGCAATCACTAGAAGTTTAATGATTTTCTCGCCTTCTATATTTCATTAGAATGTTTTCCTTGAATAATTATCTACTTTAGTTGAATCAAAGAATTTATGGT
Source organism: Pinus albicaulis (assembly GCA_034641835.2). NCBI lineage: Eukaryota > Viridiplantae > Streptophyta > Pinopsida > Pinales > Pinaceae > Pinus > Pinus albicaulis. Next base: position 1,585,372,152 of record CM076578.1, read on the forward strand.
TTGCCCTGTCTATTGATTGCCTCTTTATGCTTATGATATTTAATTCCCTTTTGTTAGAGGTACATGATAAAGGATTCTTAATTTCCCTTTTTCCTACTTCTATTATCACAATTAATTTCCATCTCATTGCCCTTGAAAACCTTGAAGATCCATTGACCAAGTTAGATTTTCCCTGTGATGCTCCCCGATCCATTGATGAACTTTTCATGACTTTTATAGACTCCATTGCCAAATGACTGTGAAGATTTGCTCATTCTATCTATTCTGCTAGATCACCTTACCCAACCAAAACAAACAACAAACCTTGTACTTAATAACTAGCCTAAAATCAACCATCCAAAGCAAAGAAGTTCATATCCTTTGTATATAAATAGAGAGAGCCCTCTCTGAGTCCAGGAATGCTAGGTCCTAGGACTCCAAAGACTGGTCTGATGTTACCTTGTGCATTTTTTCTACCAATATTCTAAATCACGGGACCACAACAACCCGCATAAACCGCCAGATTAATGGATTGACGTAGCCACCAGGTTAACGTCTGCTGTCAGGTTAATACATCATGTGATCACAATATTGGGGCCACCAGTGGGTTAGGACCGCTCGCGGTCCCCCCCTCTAATTATGGAACCTTTACATCTTAAATACATGCAACATCACTATAGTGTTAAGTAAAAATTGATAGGCGGGATGGTTGAAGACTTTCACGGGTAGGCCAGAGGTCGTGGGGTTGACCCTCCCCCCCTTGACTCCGGCAAAATTTTGCTATGTCCTCCTGGGGACACGTGGTAGACTCTGATATTTCCACATGTCACTCATCCAACGAACCATTCAAAAAACGTACAAACCATCCAATGGTCAGAATCACACTTTCGTACCTAAAAATCAACATCCCATATTAAGACACATGGCGCGATCTAATTGGCTATGAGAAAAGGGAATATTCTGCAAAATATGCCACTTGATGACTGTACCTGCATGCTGAAAAGGCATCCCAGTCACAAAATTTTAGTTGTTTGGGAAAACGAATAGAATGCGATATCTTCCTCATACGACATCGTTTTTTCGAACCGTTCACGGCTCCAAAATCGAAACGACGAGACCTTTCTGGTTGCTAAGGTTCAATCCTGTTTTGAGCACTTTCATTTTTGAGCATAACACATGATCTGTTGATCACACCTCCTCACTGGGAAGCTTTTGGACCCCAAAATATCTCTGGATTACTGAACATGAAGATGAGGAGACTGTGTCCCCACTCTTCTAATCTTTATCCATTGAAATTTCCCTAATTTCATTAATTGGAGCTTTTCATGAAAAGACAAAATTTTCCTTGATTCCGTCGACCATGCATTATTGTCTTTGACATTGTCATACTGCACATTTTCTAAATTTTTAGAACATAAATCTAACTTTGTAGTAAACATCTTGTTTCTACGTTAGTTTATAATCAAAGGAAACTTGGAATTGTTCTCACCTTGCACTCTGTTCTTATGGCGATTTTTTGTTGCTTTTTCTTTGAACTTGTGTCAACTCTTGACCAAGTTTCTTCGCCATTGTACCATGATTTTTAGAAACTAGCAATGAACATTTCTGAATCCCGTGCCTTCTTTGCCAAGTTTCTTTGTCATCTCTTTGACCTTTGCAACTTCTTGCCCTGACACCTCGTTTTCAACACCGTTGAACACCAATGTTGACTGCTGCAACTACTTGTCATCTTATTTCAAAGACAACGTCCTTCCAAACTGAAACAAATCATTACATACATCAGCATTTGTTTGAAAAGGATGATGTAAAACATATATTTGTTTAATCATCATCAATGTAAAGTTTTGGCTTGCATTGACTAGCCTCTTCATTTGCCCTGCATTAACTAAAGAAGTGTCTAGTTTTTTACGATGAGCTCTCACAATATACTCCTTGCCATCTTTGAATAAATGGTATTTGTTCTCATGGAAATGAAATATTTATTTCCTATCATACAAGTAAGTACTGCCCAACATCATACCTGTTATATCAAGGAAAACAACATCTAATTCAACTGTGTCAATGAAATGTGCAGTTATTTCAAAGCACAACATGCACTTCTTTGAAACCTGTAAATTTGCATCCTTACAAATCCAACCAAGTGGATATTGTTTTGGATGTGGAATGGTCTCAAGATTAAGTTTCTTGACCAAGTATTTAGAGATTAAATTTTCTTGTGACCCACTGTCGAACAATGTGTCAACCTTAGTATGTTTGGAAATGACCCTCACATGAAACAGTTCAATTCTCTCTTCTTCATTTGGAGCTTGTATGTGATAGTTAGATATACTAGAACTGGGTTTAGTCTCAATCTCTTTCCCCTTCATGTTCTTTAGTCCCATAGCTATGTTTTTTTTTCATCTCCTGAATCTGACCCTAAGTCTTGTTTAGCTATTGCAATAGTTTTGCCTTTCTCCTTGGCTTTATCTTTGGCTTTCAAACTTTCTGGTTTCAACTCTGGATGAATTTTCCAACAATGGTCTTCATCATGGCTAGTTTAGAATAGTTTTTGAAAAATATTTTTCGCTTCTCTTTTCTGATATTTGCATTTCTCTTTTTCTTTCATTTGCCTTTAAACTCATTTTCCTTATTCTCATCTAAGTTTTGTTTTCCCCTTGCCTCTAAATGTGTGGCTTGTACACAAACTTCATCTAGGCTTGTAAGTTTAAACATGACGATAGTATGTCTTAGGTAGGTATGTAAACCTCCCATATACTTGAGAAAAGTGTCTTGTGTCTGAAAAGAGAGCTCTTCTCCTAAATTCTTGAGTATAGACTTGTACATTTTGTCCTTTCAATTGTTTAAAAATTTGCTAGCCCATTATGGCTTTCTGCATGTGAGTTAATGGATAAAACTGTTGTTTTATTGCAGTAATGAACTCAGTCCATGATAAAATAATATTACCATGCTTCTTGATCTCCTCCTTTGTCTTAGCTTCCCACCAAACAAGTGTTTCACCTTCCATTCTCAATGAAGCTAGCTGGATTTTGGTATCATCATCATGAAAGTTTTGGATTCTCAAATAGACCTCCAATTTCCTAATCCAATTATCTAGCTTTTCTGCATTAAATTCACCATTAAACTTTGGAAATTCAAACTTAACATCAAGTTTTAGAAAATGACTTTTACCAATGTTCTTTGACTTGTATGACTGATGTACTAAAGATGAAGTAGAGGATGATGATGATGAAGATGAGGGTGACGATTGTGACTTTCCACTGTCTCCATTTCCTCCATTGCCCTTATTTTATTTATCTTCATCATTGTGGCCTCATGATGATCCCTGTCCTTCATTGTGAATTTTGGACCTTTCTTCTTCTATTTTTTCATTTTTTTCTTGATAAAGGACTCTCACCATTTTAGTCAAGTCAAGAAATTATTTTCTGTACACTCTTTCTTTATATTTGGGATCCACCTCTTCATGGGTTTATTCTTCTCCTAGAGGCATGCTTATTGCTTCTTCTGCTTCTTTTGGAGGTGATCTAGGTGGTGGAGAATGTGGCAATCTTGCCCTCCTTTGTTGTGGCTCGCTTTGAAAACCTCTTGCTTCCACCAATCTTCCCTCTCCTCTCTTAATCTTGAGCCTAGTAAGCATGCAAACCTTTGCAAACAGTTAAACAAATATTGCACACAAAAACACCAGAGGTTAAACTCTAGCTTTGATACCAACCTGATCTGAAGGAGTGTATTAGTTTTTTTGTGCTTAGTGTCTTTTCAGTAATAAAAACATGTACAATTTGTCTCCATTTGTTTTCTTAAGGAATGAGTGCTTTAACCATGAATCATAGATGAATTTTTAAACTTTAAGCATGAAAATAAGCCTAAAAACACCATACAATAGTGTATAATAGAGAAATACAATCACACATAAGTTTTACACAGTAGGAATGATGAAGCAGTTCACCCCTCCTAGGCTACATTTGTTGTTCCAGCTCCCATTGGCATGTCCCTCTTTGTCACTATGCTAAAAATTGAAAATTACATGTGTTTACAAGCCTCTAATGGTTGTTTTCTTTGCACCAGTGGCACCATAATGTTCAAAATTAGTCTAGGTAGACCCTTGTTTCACCCAAATTGGTTGAAAATTGACCTCCCAATTCATTTTTCCTAATTTCAGCTAGAAAACCTCCACTAAAAGTGTAGAACTATAGTTAACTGCAATTAGTTTGGAAAATTTCCGAAAATTTGGCCTGGTGCCAAAATTCTCACCAGTATGGACCATTTAGATTAAATGTTAGTGGTTAGGTCGGGGTGGTCAGAAGCCGACCCCCCGCAAAAAACCACGAGGTTATGGGTTTTAAAAATCCGCATAGAAATGAGGCATGGAACATCGAAGACATAGTTCCAAAACTGTTTGAATTAACTGTCGGTGCAACCAACGTTTAAGTCCACCATGTGAAAGGTCGACCTGACCCGCATGCTACGGTTTGAAGTTCTGCAGGCCGTGGCTACTTATGCCACCTAACCGCACATGCGAACGCCTCTTCCACCAGAGTTTATACTAACTGGCAACCGTTAAAGACTTGTAAAAAATGTTGCGGTGATGTGAACTATGACATGTGACCACACCTGCATAAACCGCCAGAGTAACAGATTGATGTACCCGTTAGGTTAACGTTTTCTGTCGGGTTAATATATCATGTGATCACAAGATTGGGGCCTCCAATGGGTTGGGACCGCTAGCCCCCCCCCCTCCAATTATGAAACCTTTACACCTTAAATATATGGTGCAACACTATAGTGTGAAGTAACACTTGATAGGCGGGATGGTTGAAGACTTCTGCGGGTATGTCGGATGTCGCGGGGTCGACCCTCCCCGACTTGAAATTTTTTTTGCTATGTCCTCCTGGGGACACGTGGTAGCCTCCGGGCTAGCCATGTGTCGCCCATCCAACAAACCATTCAAAAAAAGTACAAACCATCCAATGCTCAGAATCACACTTCCGTACCACAAAATCAATGACCCAGATTAAGCCATGTGGCATGATCTGATTGGTTGTGAGAAAAGGTAATATTTCCTAGAATATGCCACTTGCTGACTGTACCTGCATGCTAACTAGGCATCCCAGTCACAAAATTTTAGTTGTTTGGGAAAACGAACAAAATGCAATATCTTTGTCATATGACATTGGTTTTTCGAACCGTTCACAGTGTCGTAACAACGACGAGACCTTTCCAGTCACTCAGGTTCGGTCCTGTTTCGAGCACTTTCATTTTTGAGCATAACACATGATCTCTTGATCACCATCCCACTTCTAAATCAAATAATAAAAACTCAAAACCTGTTTACAATGTAGAAAGAAAAATTTTCCAAACATACATGGTAACTCCATTAGATATAAACAATGTTAAACTTAGATATGGTAGAGTATTGGAAAAGAAGTCACCATATGTTGTTATCCAGGAATCTGAGAAGGATGACCTCTCGGAGAAAGAGACATCTCTTCATCAAGAGGAAGATCCTAAAAAATAAACCACTCCTATACATTCCAATGATACTCCAATAAACTCAACTCCCATTATAGAACAACCTTCATTTTCTGTTCAAAATCCACGTTTCCCTAAAATATTGAAAATTGACGAAGGGATAGAAAAAATTATTGTATTGCCAGATTATGACATGATAGATGAACTAAAGAATGTTTGTATAAAAATTCCTTTCTTACAAGCTATCAAGGAAATACCCATATTTTCAAAGAAAATCAGGGAGTTAAGTATTAATAAACGAGGAAGAAGAATAAAATAAGTTAAAATAATCCAGTTAGTTGGAAAAATTGAAGATATCATGATGGGAAATACAAAAATTCAGAAATATTTGGATCTAGGTAGTCCAATTGTGAAAATGCACTAAATGGTGTTGAAATTCCAAACACATTGATTGATTTAGGGGCAACTATCAATATCATGAGTAAACAAACTATGGATCAATTGAAACTCCCTAATCTTCAATATACACCGACACTGTTGAAATTAGCAGAATAATCTATTATCAAACCTGACGGTGTGTTAGAATATGTGTTTGTATCCTTATATTCTTGGGAATATCCTTTTGAATTCATGATATTAACACCCAAGAATAATCTAGGAGCACATCCTTTGATTTTAGGTAGACCATGCTTAGCTACAGTTGATGCTTTTATCCATTGTAGATTTGGTGATATGTTTATCTCTGATGGAAGTTTAATAAATAAATTCACATTATATCCTTCGAAAAGAAGAAGAAGAAGAAGAAGAAGAAAAGTAGAAAGTGAAGAATGGGTAGATGATGATAATGAAAACTTTGATATAAGACCAATATTTCCTACTTCCCAAATAGATGAAGAATATCAGATTTTGAATTTAATGGAAAATACTGAATCCTCCTCACATTGTGAGAAAAATCTAAGTTTTGAAGAACAATGTAATATTGAATATTTATCATCACGACAAATGGATTTACATTCTATGGAGAAATTTCGCAACTCTTTAATAGAAAAATTTCCAGGGAAAACTTTGAACATCAATAATAATCTAGAAGAATCTCAAAAGAAGGAATTAGTGAAGATGCTATAGGAACATTCCTCTACTTATGCATGGGAATACACTGATATGAAAGAAATTGACCCAAAAACTTGTATGCACCACATCTATATTGAAGCCCAATCCGACAACCTGAGAGGAGGATGGAGCCAAACTTAAGGGAAATGTTTAAGGAGGAACTACAAAAATTGTCAAAAGTGAATTTTAGTTAGCCAATATCAGAAATTCAGTGGATCTCACCATTGGTAATTGTTTCAAAAATTAATGGAAAATGGAGAGTATGTATTGATTATATGGAATTGAACAAAGCCACTTGAAAATATCATTTTTCACTTCCTTTTATAGATCAGGTTCTTGACACATTGGCATGGAAAAATTAATTTTCATTCTTGGATGGTTTTAGTGGATATAACCAGATCCAAGTAGCTCCAGAAGATCAAGATAAAACAAACTTTACCTATCCATGGGGAACTTATACTTACCAATTACTTCATTTTGGGTTATGTAATGCACCAACAACATTCCAAAGGGCAGTTCTAGGAATTGTTTCTGATCTAATTCATGATTGTGTGGAAGTTTAAATGGATGATTTTAATGTCTATGGAAAATCTTTCGAAGAAGCTCTTAAAAATTTGGAAAATGTTCTCATTAGGTGTAAATAATATAATATCTCATTAAGCCATGGAAAGTGTGTTATGATGTCTATTGAGGGAAATGTTTTAGGCCACCATATTTCAGGAGATGGAATTAAAGTGGATGCAGCTAAGGTAGAAGTATTTTATAAATTATCAGTTCCTATTTTTCAAAGGGATGTTAGAAGTTTTCTTGGTTTTACTGGTTACTACAGAATATTTATATAAAACTTTACAAATATTGCCTCTCCAATTTTCAAAATTCTCACAAAAGATTGTGAATTCTTCTGGAATTCTGACTGCCAAAAATATTTTGAAACATTGAAAGAAAATATTTCCCAAGCACCCATCTTAAGATGACCAAATTGGAAATTACCTTTTCACATCTCAACCGATGCCTCAGACACTACTTAGGAGTTGTACTAGGAAAGAAATATTTGAATCCTTATGCCATTTACTATAAAAGAAAAAAATTGACTCTTGCAGAGTTGAATTACACTATAACAGAAAATGAGTTTTTAGCCATTGTACTTGCCATCAATAAATTCAGACATTATATCACTGGTTATGAAACCTTCATTCACACAGATAATTTGGAAATTATATATTTAATGAATAATTCAATTACTAATGGAAAAATTATAAGATGGTTATTGCTATTATAAGAATTAAATATTACTATTTTGGATAGATCTGGAAAACAAAACAAAGTTTCTGATTTCTTATCCAGAATCCAAAATGATAATAATGATACTGCTGTAGAAGATAATTTTCCCGATGAATATCTTTTTGCAGTATCTATTAAATCTTCTTGGGTTTCAGATATTGCTAATTATTTGTCTACAGGGAAATTACCATCATACTTATCTACTTGAGAGAAAATAAAGGTAATTCAAACTAGTGAATATTATTCGTGGATAAATGAAGAAATGTACAATATAGGGCCTGACTTAATCATTCGCAGATGTGTTATTGAAGACGATGTACCAAAGATATTGAAAGCTTGTCATGATGAACCATGCGGAGGACAATTTTATGATAAAAGAATTGCCTATAAAATCCTTCTCTTAGGATACTATTTGCCTTCTCTTTTTAAGGATGAAAAAGAATATGTTAAGATATGTGATAGTTATCAAAGAATAGGAAGGCATGTTCTTTCAGATGAAATTCCTTTACAACCTCAGGTACTCACTGAACCTTTTGAAAAATGGGCTATGGATTTTGTTGGTCTAATAAATCCACCATCAAGACAAGAAAGGTACATTATTATTTGTACATATAATGTCACAAAATGGGTAGAAGCTAAAGCACTTTCTTTTGCTACTGAAAATGTTGTATTTTCATTTTTTGAGGATATTTTCACTCGTTTTGGTGTCCCAAGGGAAATTGTGAGAGATCAAGGTACTCAATTTACATCCAAGTTTGTACATAAGATAATGGAGGAATACAAAATTAAGCATAAAAAATCTACTCCATATCTTCCAAACCAAATGGAAAATTTAAATATACCAATAAAGTAATTGAAGCAATTCTTACCAAGACTGTGCATCTTCATAGAAAATATTGGGCATAAAATCTTCCAGAAGCTTTATGAGCATACCGTACCACATGGATAAATACAACATGACACTCTCCTTATGAAATTTTTATGGGAAGAAATTCATGTTTCCTATTGAGTTACAAATAAAATACTTTAAAACAACAGTCAAATTGGGTCTTGATCTATCAGAAGCACAAAGAAAAAGAATGGAGAAATTGAATAAACTTGATGAGATAAGACAATATGTTATTCATAGGACCAATATAGTTCAACAACAAAGATCCACATGGCATGAAAATTTCATCAAAGAAACAAGATTCCAACTTGGTGATTGGGAATTGCTTTTTGATTCAAAGTTTAAATATTTTCAAGGAAAATTTCAAACTCATTGGCTTGGGCATCATGAGATTGAAACAATATTTGATAATGGAGTAGTCATAATTAGAACTATTGATGAAGAAAAAATAACCTTCCTTGTAAATGGTCATAGACTAAGAATATATCACAAACCATTGTTAAGAGAAGAATTCGCCAAAAATATGCAAGATAATCTGAATTTGAAGTTGGTCAAGGAAGATTCTTCTTCCTCTCTAGCTTAGCCTTCTGCTTTATCTTTCAAATAAAAAATATTATTGTTATTATTATTTTCCCATGACGATGATGAAGAAGTTGATGTTTATACATAAAATTTATGTTGAAAACCAATAATTCTTGCCATTATATATTTTCTTTCTAATCCCCTATTCTAGTCTCATTTTCTTTTGAAGCCTCTTTTCTCTTTTTTAAAATAAATAAGCTATGAAACTATCAACAATATGCAGCTCTAATATAATTCTGTAGCCGAATTGGGAGATTGTGACTAGAACAAATGAAGATCATGGCACAAGAAAAAAGAAAAATGAAGATTGTAGCTAGAGAAACCTGAGGAAAACCTACAAAAGACAAGTCAGAAATCAGTAAGGCAAGAATATAAGGTATGTAAATATTAAATTAAATAATAAAGGTAAAACATTTGAGTTATGAAATAAATGATAAGTAATCGTTGCTACCACTACTCTAAGTAATGATTACCCTCATTACTCCCACACTATTTTGGTATTAACAAAAAATATTAGTCTTGTAAACCAAGTCGGTCATGGACCTTGTTATAGTTTTAAATTCGCCCTCTCCTCTGCATTTATCATTCCACTTCATGGGAAGCCCATTCCATTTTCATTTAGTCATGTTTCATTTCCAAGACCACCTTCACCTAAACTCTGTTCTCTAATTCACTCATACCTGAATCCTTTCATTCCATAACCATGTCGAAAGAGTAATTATGGGCTAGGCTTCGCTATCATTGGGGTCATTGTAGGGTCAAATCCAAATGGGGTTAAGTTCTTTGAAGGTTACTTGTAGGTCAGACAATTGTTGCAATATGCATAATGGATGGAATTTGTAGAGAAATTCGATGGGCACGAAATGTAGGTGACAAAATCCTTTTCTAGGGAATACGACACCATATAAGTAGAGGTTGGGGATATGATAATTTCTTTGACAGATTCATTTGTAGCATAGGCTACATGATTACCAAGAACTAGAGAGTGTTGGTTCAAAAAATGAAAAATGAAGAGAAAGAGTGGAAAGTCTTCCTCAAGTATCTAGGTATGAATAATTTTGTGTTAAAAAAGGGGATACCAATCAAAAATTTGAAGAAAAATGGAGGAATTTACTATTGATTATTCAAAAATTTATAACTTATGAATGTAGGTTTGGTAACATGTTATTCTACCATGCAAAATTGATGATAGATTTTCTTGAAGGAAATGAAATTAAGCTACCATACTTATTACTTCATAGCTTGAGAAAAATGTCTTGAAACATACAAAGGAAAATACAGTCCATAGATAATGGCTTATACCACCATGGATTATTAAAATTGTTGATTGAAGCCCATCTAAAAAACATAGGAGACAATTGGGAATATTTCTTAATTAGAAATCATTTTAAGGAGGCATAACAAGGAGAACCCAGTAATACAAGGAAGAGTAGATGGATTTTCCTTTAAGCCCTACTGATAACTCACCTCCACAAAAAAAAAAAGATTAAGAGGATGAAAATCCTCTTGAAAATGCACTAGAGACTCTTAAACTGAGAAATGTTAGAAGAAAGAAAGCCAAAAATAAGGTAGGGAGTTCATCAAAAAAGAAAACAGAGCAAGAAGAAATTAAGAAGCAATCCCTTACTACTGAAAAACCATCATCTATTGTAAGAATAAGAGCAAGGCTCAACAAACCAGTGCATGTATAGTCTCATTAGTCCCCAGGATTCATCAACTTAGAAGAATATGAGGAACTGAGAGTTCCATCACCTTCATCACATAGAGTTCTATCACTAGTTTCTAGTCCAACTAAAAGAACTCCTGAAATTGATCCTATTCAACAAGAGATATATGAATATATAGAGTCTTTGGAGAAAAGAGATACATGGAAAAAAATGGAATAATCCTCAAACCAAGATGAAATTACTTATTATTATTCTCCAGAAAGATCCCAAATTGTAAACACTCTTAAAGAAGAAATCTATGAGTTGGAGGTACTAAATAGACATTTAAAGCAGCAACATGAAACAATGAAAGTGAAAAATGAAATCGAGAAAACTAAAAATGACAACATCATGTTGCGCCTTGGTGTATGGTATGAGAAGAACAAGAAATTGAAGGCAAAAATAAATCTCTTAAAAGAAAGGCGATAAGCTTTCAACATAGAATCTTGATGGATAAATCGAGGATGGCAATCACCACCAAGAAAGAAAGAAGGACTAACTTGGATGTTCTTTCTCAAGAATCTGAAGAGGTTTACTGACAGGAAAGACTCACAAATTTTAATTTTTGCATGAGGATATGCAATGTATTATGTGTGGGGGAAAGTTGAACCCCAAAATTTCTTCTTTTTTACAACTCTTTTTCACTCCATTCTCGTCTTTTTGACCTTCATAACTTTAATTAGGGCATTATTTCCTAAGGCTTATGTCATATCAGGTACTGAATCATATTCTATTTCATAAATGAAAATTCTCTTTATTTTTTAGCTTAATATTTACATTAGATACTGAATTATAGTGATTCCATAGCTAACGTATGATTCTGTAGCTGAGTTCAAGGTTTGATAGGTTCCGAATCTACAGTCGAAGAATGGGGCATATGGGCAGGTGGAAATTATTTGTTACAAATATTTGTTCCTACCTTCAAAACTTGGATCGATAAAGAAGACACCCTAGCAGCTCAGTAAAAGGAAAAGTCAACTAATCTAGGATGCGAACCAGGTGAGCGAGAAACAAATTTTTAGCCTCATGATTTGCTGGATTCATAGCAAATCATGACAGGATCACATTATCTTATCTTTCAAAGTTAATTTTATGTAGTGTTTATTAGAATAAGGCACAATGCTCTAAAACATTTAATCCGTAGGAGTTTCATAAATATGCCTCTCGGCATAGCAGACACATACTTGTATTTTATATTTTAAGCACTCTGTTTTATATACAAACTCTGCTTTCATTACTATTTCTCTATTATGTGATTCCAATGTGTGGTTGATCATATTGTGAAGCCCTCATATTGATACTTGCTTCTCGTAGGAGGGCGCTCGAGATAGTAAGGTTTCCTTTTAATTACCATTTAATATTTCATTCTGTGTTTTTTGTAGGATTTATGTTAACTTAAATTTTGATTTTAAATGTGGGTTTAAGAATGTTTGCATAGAATTTTTTTCTAATCATTTTAATTGTTGAGTGAGGCGAGATATCATGTGCACGTGGAAAGAGCATAGGTTTACATAGATTAGTAACATAGCTTTACATTTCAGCTATATAGATAATATTTTAATTTTCACATATAAATTTTTTTTCTATCAAGAGTAGATTAATTTACAGCGTGATTTCATTTTAAAGAAAGTGTGGTTTCAATTCAAGCAAGTGTGATTTCATTTTAAAGCAAGATTCGTGTGATTTCATTCAAAGCAAAGTGTGTGTGTGTGATTTCACTTAAAATGAAAAGAGTGTGTTTGATTTAATTTTGAGTAAGCATGAAAAATTGTGTTATTCCTTTCAAGAAGAGTGTGATATTTCTTTTAAGGTAGAGAAATAGAATCAATTTCATTTACTTACATAACAATTGAGAAACATGTGCATTTCGATATATCAAATTAACTTAGGAATTGTTTGAGTGAGAAAGTGATCTGGATTTATGCAGGAACGCAACAGAATAAACACATAACCATAAATACAGAGATGCAGCGGAAATAACAGTTCATTTCATTAATATCAAAGAACTGAAATTTGCTTACAGAAAGAATGGAAATAAAACTAGCTAGGGCACTGGTAGCTATCTCTGAGAAGAGATGTGGCGGCTACAGGCCTTTGAACTGTGTTACAATGAGGCTCGAGGGCCTATTTATTATTGAGAAACAATGGAGAACCCTAAACATCCCAAAAACCTAACCCTAGGAGATGAAGCACCAAAACTATGGGCTCCGTTTGGGTAAATTGGTGTTTCAACTTCCCAGGGACGGAATTTTGGCATACTATCTCCATTTGACGCACATGATACATCATTAGAAAGCTCTATCCGAGGACTACAACTTTCGGGATGAATTTGATGATCAAATTCACTGCTAAAATGATGCCCAAAAAACGTCGTTTAGGGCCTCAAAACGGCTCCGGAAGTTCAGGACCCGAAAAACTGCTAAAAATAGTAAGTTATGCCGAAACTGAAAAACTGAAAGAGACAATGGGGGGGGGGGGAAGTGGAATAGGTGGGTGGCCACAAATATCCACCTGGATCATTCCTCCCCCCTTAGGAAGCAATGGTACCCATTGTGTTAAGTTCCTCCATGAGATGAGGAAATTTCTGCTGAACTTGGTCCCTGGTGAACCACTTTCCTTGGTGTAAGAGTTGGCCATCTTTGACAACCCGATACAGTTGGATCCTCTGTTGGCGAGTGTTCTTAATTTGCATGTCCATGATACAATCTGTGGTGGCCTGTTCCATGCAGTCTGGGTTTAACTCTATTGGTGTGAGTTGTTCTGCAATGTCCGAAGTGTCCAGTAGAGGTGGGAATTAAGGACGATGGCGATCCACATTGAAGACTGGGTGCAGACCAAGGAATGGTGGAATACTAAGCTTGAAAGCATTGTTCCCTACAGCCTTGGTGATGGTGTACGGCCCGTATCAGAGCGGGCAAAGCTTGCGGTGAGGTCCAGTGAGGCGCTGCTTCTGCAAATGCAGCCATACTTTGTCGCCCACCTGGAAGTTGTGTGGCACCCGATGTTGATCATGGTGCTGCTTGTACTTCGCATTGGCTCTGTCCAATATATCATGAACCTGTTGGCGGATGTGTTGAATGCGCTCGATGAAGCTACTTGCTTTGTCAACTTCAGACTGGACGTGCGCTGAATCGGCCTGAGCAGCTGCAAATGGCATGGCTACGTCAATGGGACATAGTGGCCGGAATCCCAAGCCCACCTGAAAGGGGCTATGGCCAATTGAACTGTGGAGAGCCCGGTTATAACTATGTTGTACATAAGGGAGGCTCTCGTCCCATGTGCGTGGATGCTTTGAATTGTACATGCGCAGAATGTGTACAATCATTCTGTTGACGACCTCTGTCCGGCCATCTGTTTGGGGATGGAAAGCTGTGGACTTGGTGAGCTTGGTATCCAACATCGACCAGAGGCTGGACCAAAATGTGCTGAGGAACCTGCTATCTTGATCTGATATGATAGACTGTGGGATCCCAAAGTGCACCCACACTCGTTCAAAGAAGAGTTTAGCAGTGGCTTCTGCTGTGATATTCTTCTTACAAGCCGCCATAATGGCCATCTTCGAGAATCTGTCAACGACCACGAAAACACAGTCATTTCCATTCTTAGTAGAAGGCAGGCCCGACATGTAATCCATGGAGATGGATTCCCACGGTCGACTAGGGGTAGGTAGTGGAGTATATAAGCCTTGCTTCTTGATGGTCGGTTTGGCAATGGCACAAGCAGTGCAGGATCTGATGTGCTTCTCGACATCCTTTCGAAGGTTTGGCCAATAGAAATACTTCTGTAGTATTGCTACTCTTTTCTCGACCCCGAAATGCCCAGCGACTCGACTGTAGTGTGCTTCCCATATCATCTTGGCACGCTCGCTTGAAGGAACACAAAGGTGTCCCAGGTGACATAAAAGTGCATCTTGGAGGTGAAAATTTGGAACTTTCGTGCCCCCCAAGAGTGCCTTGTAAGTGTGGCCAAATTCTGGGTCATTCTCATAGAGAAGCGGCCAATCAGAAGTCTCGTGCCCACAAGAGTTGAGCATGGTGGTGAGCGCCATGATTGGTGGTCGGCTGAGGCAGTCTGCAACATTATTGGTGCTACCCTTCTTGTACTTGATGTTCAAATGAAACTGTTGCAGATATGTGGACCACTTCTGATGGCGATCATTCTGCAACTTCCCTTGTGTCTGTATGAACTGCAGGGGCCGGTGGTCTATGTGGATGATTGTTTCCTTCCCCAAAATGTAATGCTTCCATTGTCGACATGCTTGCACAATGGAATACATTTCTTTGTCATAGGTGGGATACTTGCGAACTGTCTCAGACAATGTCTCATTGTGATATGCCACTGGATGTCCCTGTTGAGTAAGAACTGCCCCAATAGCATAGTCAGAGGCATCTGTCTCGATCTCAAATGGCTGCTGCAAGTTTGGTAAGGTGAGCACTAGGGCAAAACAGAGGCGATTTTTCAATTCCTTGAACGCCTTCTGTTGAGATTCTGACCAAAAGAATTTTGCTCTCGCTCCTCCTTTGGTGACTTGACTCAAGGGCCAAGTGATATGAGAGAATCCCAACACGAATCTACGGTAGAAATTAGCAAGACCCAGAAAGCTGCGAAGCTCTGTTATAGTAGTCGGGGCTGGCCAATCCCGAATGACTTGGATCTTGGCCGGATCCACATGCACCCCCCTTTCATCAATAATGTATCCCATATATTGAACCTGGGTCATGCCAAACGTGCACTTCTCCAAATTGGCACACAACTTGTGTTGCCGCAGTGTTTGGAGGACTTGTCGGATGTGATGAAGGTGCTCTTCCCAAGTCTTGCTGAAGATCAGAATGTCATCCAAGTACACCACTACTAATGAGTTGGTGAATGGCCGCAAGATGTCGTCCATCATCCTCATGAAGGTTGCGGGAGCATTCGTCAACCCGAAAGGCATGACCAGCCATTCAAAAAGGCCTTCCTTAGCTTTGAAGGCAGTCTTCCACACATCCGAGGGTTCAATTGGTACCTGGTGATACCCAGACTTCAGGTCGATCTTACTGAAATATTTTGCACCTTGGAGTTGGTCCAGAAGGTCATCAATCCGTGGGATTGGTTACCTATTCCGGACAGTGATCTTGTTCAGCGCCCGATAGTCAATACAGAGTCTCCACGTCCCATCCTTCTTCTGTACCAACACGATCGGGCTCCCACATGGCGATGAACTTGGTCTGATGTGACCTTTCTGCAACAGCTCCTGAATCTGCCTCTTGATTTCATCATTCTCCAGAACAGAGCGCCGATAGATCGGTCCATTAGGTAGCAGCGCACCGGGGGTCAGATCAATCGGGTGCTTGACCTGACAGTGTAGAGGAACCCTTGTGGGTGAGGTGAATATGTCCCCGTACTCCTCCACAACCTTATCCATTTGTTGTTGTCATGCAGAGGGGCCCTGTCTGGAGGTCGTGGCCACAGTCTTCTTCTTGCCCTGGGGGCGGATCATCAGGAAAACGAATTTCCTGGTTTGGGAAATGAGCTTACTGCATTGTTTTGCAGTAACCAAAGAGATAGCCGTAGAAGGTGGTACCTCTGGTATCCTGTACAACTTATTTCCCAAAGTAATAATAACAGCACAAGGTCGAGACTCATACACAACATGACGCTTCCACAAGTATGGTTGTCCTAATAATACATCAGAAACATCAATAGGAGCAACGTCACATAATACCTCATCCGTGAAGGGTTTGATGCTATAGGGAAGGCGGCACTGCTGGCTGACGCGGAGATCTCGTCCTTGGTGAAGCCACCCGATGGTGTATGGATGTGGGTGAGCTGTGGTCGGCAAGCCCAACCGCTTCACGGCGTCTGCTGAAATGAGGTTCTTTTGGCTCCCATTGTCGACAATGAATTGTACAGGGGAGCCCTTTACCCACATCTGGGAGTGGAAGAGACGTTCCTCCTCCTCTGGATCTTCCGGTTCCTCCTTCTGGACCTTTGTAGTGGCAACAGTGGCGTTGGGCTCCGCATCAATAACCTGTTTCCCTTTTTCATTCCCCTTTTCAGGTTCTGATTCGGAGTCGGAGCATGCATCTGACTCAGAAGCCCTCATCTCGGCCACTAGCGACTGCTTGGCCCGACACTCACTTGTGTTGTGAGTGGAGCTCTTATGGAACTCACACCACTTTCCCGTGTCCTTTTTTGGCTTTGCGGTGCTGTTCTTTTCTTGTGGCTTCGATGAGTTGTCTTTAGCCACCATGCCTTGGCTCGGTCCTTTGTTCTGCGGTTTGGAAGCACCTTTCCCTTGCTTTTGATTCGCAGATCCAAAGTCTCGCTTCTTCTGCTTGAATTTCTGCTCAATCTTGGCAGCATACCGGTATGCCGTACCAAGCGAGGAGATGTCTAGGAACTCCATTTCCTCCTGAATGTATTTGTGCAGACAGCTGCGATACTTTAGCACCAGATGTTTCTCTGAATCTTTGATACCCAACTTTGTGCACAGGGTATGGAACAGATTCGTCAGCTTATGCACATCTTGATCCCTTTGTTGTCGCAGCGTGGTCCATTGTATGTACTTGTCCTCATAGCTCCCCACGGGATAGTATTGTTCCTTGACGGCGTCTCGGAAAGAATTCCAAGTTGGTACGGCCGAGAACAGAGAGGGTTTTGTCCGGTCCTTGTTCTCACAGTAGGTTTCCCACCAGTCCTTAACATGGGGGGTAGCTTTGAGGAGTGCAAAAATAATCTTCTCCCGGTCTGAAAAGTCATGAACAGAGAAATATCCTTCTAATAGATTCAACCATCTATCTACGGCATCTGCGTCTATTTGACCCTCAAATATGAGAATGTCAAAATTTACTTGTACCTTAAAGGGAGTCGCAACTCCAGAGTGGCTACTGGATGCAGATGCGCCGCCGGTGGGCAGCCGTTGAAGGATCTGAGCAAATTTATCCATCATCGCGTTCCTTTGTTTTTCGAGGGCCTCCTCGAGCAATATTTTGATAGGATCTCCTGCTCCCTCATCTTTCTTTTCGTCCCCCATGGGCGTCCGTCGAGGTTTGCGAGGCCGATCTTGCAAAGGTTCCACCAGATCGAGCCCTAGCTCCTTATACCCCGACCTCGTTGGGGACATGCAAAGAAGGATCGAGAAAAAGCAGACCGCTCTAATACCACTGATCCGGATTTATGCAGGAACGCAACAGAATAAACACATAACCATAAATATAGAGATGCAGCGGAAATAACACTTCATTTCATTAATATCAAAGAACTGAAATTTGCTTACAGACAGAATGGAAATAAAACTAGCTAGGGCACTGGTAGCTATCTCTGAGAAGAGATGTGGCGGCTACAGGCCTCTGAACTGAGTTACAATGAGGCTCGAGGGCCTATTTATTATTGAGAAACAATGGAGAACCCTTAACATCCCAAAAACCTAACCCTAGGAGATGAAGCGCCAAAACTATGGGCCCCGTTTGGGTAAATTGGTGTTTCAACTTCCCAGGGACGTAACTTTGGCATACTATCTCCGTTTGACGCACATGATACATCATTAGAAAGCTCTATCCGAGGACTACAACTTTCGAGATGAATTTGATGATCAAATTCACTGCTAAAATGATGCCCAAAAAATGTCGTTTAGGGCCTCAAAACGGCTCTGGAAGTTCAGGACCCGAAAAACTGCTAAAAATAGTAAGTTATGCCGAAACTGAAAAACTGAAAGAGGCAATGGTGGGGGGCCAAGTGGAATAGGTGGGTGGCCACCAATATCCACCTGGATCAGAAAGAATCCTAGCACATAGAGTGCACATTATATATTTCATCAGCATACTAGCCCTGGTTGATAATTTATGTAAGTAATTTTACTCCAATTAAATTACCAAATATATTCCATATCCCATGTAGCTTTATTGGGCCCAAAGTGCTTCCAATGCAATTTAACTTGCTCAATTACTTGGTTCTGGAGCATGAGTTTTTTTTTTGCAATATGCATTGTGGTCCTGGATGGAATTCTCCCTCTGGTTCCACCTTCAATATAGACTTGTCAATCACATGATAAAAAAGCTAGACATACCTCTTAAGCAATGAAACATGGAAAACATCATGGAATTTCACTGTATGAGGCAGTGTAAGTTGGTGTGCCACTGTTCCAATCCTCTCAAGGACCTTGAAAGGCCCACAATACTGATGTTCCCACTTAGCACATAATCCAATCCTCAAGGAGCTCCTCTTGGGCTTGATGCATAAGTAGACATGCTCCCCAACCCTAAACTCTTTAAATACCCTCTGATGATCTCAATAAAGTTTCTTCTTTCCCTATCCTACCTTTAAATTGCTTTTAATAACTTCCATTTCCTATTCCATCTCCGCCAATATGTCTAGTCCAGTAAACACACTTTTCACTGGATCACTCTAGCTGATAGGAGTATTAAAACTCCACCCATAAAGAACCTCAAATATATTCATCTTCAAGGACTCCTAATCCTCATTATTATACGCAAAATCTACCAGTGTTATGAAACCAACTCTAAAAAGTGAAGAAAAGAGAGATCAACGCCTTAGAAATTAGCAACTTCGAGGGGGAAAACTCCAATACATTACATAAATTAACAATTCTTGGATGATACAAATGACCAAAACCTACTTCTATATATAGGACTCCATGGGCCCACAATATAATCCTAGCCGACCTAACAATAAAAATATTGGGGTTACAGGGTTACAACAATAACAATAAGGGGGCTACACTAATAAAAATAAGGGACTAAACTAGTAATATAGGGACCTAACATGCCCATCTCCTTCAAAAAATTGTTTTCCTCAATGCTTGAGTAGCTCTAGGTGCTTCTGTATAAAATTATCATCCTCCCATGTAGAATCTTCAGTGGGTAAGTTCTTCCACTTGATGAGATACTCTGAAATTGATCGATTTCATAGCTGTCGAGTTCTTATTTCCGTGATCACTTCAGGTTCCAATATGATTTTTCCTTCCTCATAAAGTTCTGGCAATATTGTTTGAACTGGAATATTTTCACCTATAACCTTCTTTAAGCATGAAACATGGAAAAATGGATGCACTCGCGAAGAAGCAGGAAGCTCCAATCTGTATGCCATAGTACCAATATTTTGCAACACCTTGTAAGGGCCATAGTACTCTGGAGATTATTTATTATCCCTCTTAGCCTTCTTGAGGGAAATTTGTTTGTATGGCTGTAGCCGTAAAAATACCCAGTTTCCTACATCAAAAATTCTCTTGCTGTGATGTTGATCTGCCTATTGTTTCATTCGATTTTGTGCCAAATTTAGGTTATCCTTTAAGAGTTAGAGAAATTCTTGTTGATGCTCGATGTGATCTTCCACTACTTGAACCTTAGAATTTTCTCTTAAAGATGATGTGATGGACGGTGGATGATATCCATAAAGTTCCATAAATGGGGTCATTTTTGTTGCAGTATGGAAGGAAGTGTTATACCACCATTCAGGGAGAGGTAACCACTTGACCCATTGTGTTTGTTTATCAGATACAAAACAACGACGATATCCTTCCAAACATTTATTCACTATCTCAGTTTTACCATCGGATTGAGGATGATAAGATGAGCTATGAGCTAATTGAGTACCCAAACAAGAAAATAACTTCTTCGAAAAATTTCCTGTAAAAATGGGATCTCTGTCACTCACAATAACCTTTGGGTTTCCATGTAGCTTTTGAATTGTGTCCATAAATGTAGTAGTAATTGTACTTGCTTTAAATGGATGAGATAATGCACAAAAGTGTGCATACTTGGTAAGTCTATCAACTACCACCATGATTACACTCTTTCCTTCGGACTTAGGTAAACCTGTGATAAAATCCATTGAAATATCCTCCCAACGTTGACTTGGAATGGATAAAGGTTGTAGAAGACTCGGGGTCTTAATTTTCTCAACTTTATTTTTATGGCAAACCAAACTTTCCACCACAAAATTTTGAATATCAGATTTAAGGCCATCCCAAAAAATTCTTTCTTCACCGTGTGAAAAGTTTCTAAAATCCCTGAGTGTCCTCCTAAAGGATAAGTGTGCAATTCCAAAAGAATATTTTGTTTTAGTTGGGAATTATTACAAAGATATAATCGATATTTGTACCATAAGGAATCATTTTTCCAACTAAATGTATCATATGTGCTAGGATCTTGCCGCAAATTTTGAATGAGTGTCCACACTTCTTCGTCCTTCTTCCATTCATCCCTTGCTTCGGTTATCCAATCTGGTTGGATAGTATAAATGGCACAAAGCAAAGCTTCCACCTCTTCATTCTTTCTTGAGTGTGCATTTGCAACAAAATTTAGCTTCCCTTTTTTGTAGATTATTTCAAAGTCATAACCCAACATATATGTAACCCATTTTTGCTGCTCTTCTAAAGATAGTCTTTGTTCCAAATAGTGTTTAAGACTATCATGATCATTTTTTACCTTGAAGTGTCTTCCCATTAGGTAAGGTTGCCATTTCTTTAGTGCATGCAGTATTGCTAACATTTCCTTCTCATAAATAGCTTTATGTATACTTTCCTTTGATTGGATGACTTTCAAAAGTAATGGGTCTTCCTTCTTGCATTAAAACAACACCAATTCCATTTCCTGAGGCATCACATTCCATAATAAAGGTTTTTGTGAAGTCTGGCGTAGCTAAGACCGATGCTAGGCACATAGCCTCTTTAAGATGTTCAAAGGCCTTAGTTGCTTCAGGAGTCCATGAAAATGCATATTTCTTCAATAATGTTGTTAGAGGTGCTTCTATTCTCCCATAATTCTTAACAAACCTGTGATAATACCCTGTTAACCTGAGAAATCCTCGCAACTGCTTTATGGTTGTGGGGACTTTCCATTCCTTAATGGCTTTAATTTTGTTAGGGTCTATCTTAACACCCTCATGAGATACAATATGACCCAGATATTCCACCTATTGTACTCCAAAGAAACATTTGGATGTTTTGCATATAATTGTTTCTCCTGCAATAGTTCAGGCACCCTGTCAACATGTTGAACATAATTCTTCCAAGACCTATTGTAGATTAGTATATCATAAAAAAATACTAGCACAAATTTTCTAAGGAAGGGTTTGAAAATGGAATTCATCAACCCTTGAAATGTAGAAGGTGCATTGGTAATGCCAAGAGGCATGACCAAAAATTCATAGTGACCCTCATGAGTTCGTAATGTTGTTTTCAGAATATATTCAGTCTTCATTCTAATTTGATGATATCCTAAACAAAGATCCATCTTGGTAAAATAAATTGCTCCATGTAATTCATCCAATAATTCATCAATCACAGGAATGGGAAATTTATCTTTAATGGTGAGCTTATTGAGCTCCCTAATAGCTGGACACATGCGCCATGATCCATCCTTCTTGTGCACCAATACTACTGGAGCAGAGAAAGAACTTTGACTAGGTTGAATTATAACAACCTCTAACATTTCTGCAATCATACATTCAATTTCGCTCTTTTGGACATAAGCATAGGTATAGGGCCTGATGTTTGGAGGAACACTTCTTCGAAAAAAAATTAATAGCATGATCATGATCACGAATAGGTGGGAGTCCTTTGGGAGTTTCAAACACCTTGGAATGATTGTCCAAGAATTTTTGGAGATCTACAGAAATAGATGATTTTGATGTTCGAATTTCTAGTGAGAATAATTGTGCAATTACGCCTCGTTGTTCTTTCTTCATAAGCTTTGTCATGAAATTAGATATTATTATATTTCTCGACTTCCCTATGAGACCCCGTAATTCGACTTCCTTTCCATATGAAAAAAAATCAAGAAAAGTTCTTGAAAATTAAAAGCTACCATCCCCAAAGATTGCAACCACTGTACTCCTAGTACAACATCAAAACCTCCCATAGGAATGGAAAGCAGTGGAATATTCAATACATATTCCCCCATGGTTAGCTTGATATTATGGAATTTTCCAGAGAAATTTATAGTTCCTCCATTTTCAACCATCACTTGACATTTTGGTGCTGAGTATAGGAAACAATTCGATTCCTTGGCTACCTTACAATGAATAAAATTATGGGCACTACCCGAATGAATCAATACTATTACCTTTTTCTTCTTGATATGTCCTTCTATCTTGAGAGTTTGAGGAGTGGTAATTCCCGCCAATGCATTACACAATATGGTCAGACTCATTTCATCCTTTTCTAGGGTTGTTTCCTGGTGTATATCCTCTTCTTTTGAAGATTCTTGTTCATTTTCTTCTTCCTCTTCACAATCTATGTAAAATAATTTCTTCTCAACACACTTATGACCTTAAGTGTATTTTCTATCACAACTATAGCATAGCCCTTTTGATCATTTTTCTTCCATTTTTTTGGTGTCAACCTTGTAGGTTGTGGAGGTCTAGGAGTAGCAACACTTCCATATTTATATATGTGAGTGGTAGGCTTCCTTGTTGCCATAATTTTACATTCAATTTTTCTTGCCAACTTGAATTCTTTTTCCAATGAATCAGGTTCCCAAACGCGAACTTCATGTTGGATGTTATCCTTTAAATTCCCTATGAAGACATCAATCTTGTGTTCCTTTGGAATATCAATTACCATTATATTCAATTTTTGGAAGTCCTCAATGTGCTCCACCACTGAACCCTTTTGTTTGAGATTTATCAATTGGCTAAAGAAGGTGTTGCTTTCTGTATCCTCATAATGTGCTATCATTTCCTCCGTAAAAATTGACCAAGTGAAATTTTTTTTATGGGAGCAAAGCCATCGATACCATTAAAATGTATTTTTTTCTAAATGTAAAGTTGTAATGCGTACCTTTTGTGTGTTTTGCACATTATTGAGATCAAAATATTACTCCATCTGTTATATCCATGTTACGGGATCCTTGCCATCAAACTTCCTCATATCCATCTTTGGAATATGGTGGTTCTTCCATCCAACATTAGAGTTTATGAAATCAAGATTAAAATTTATTTTTTTCTCATTATTATTTTCCTCTACTATCTTTTTGCCATTAGGAAACATTTCTTGTATCAACTTTTCCAAATCATTCTTCATGTTTTCCATGTTGCCTTTCATTTTTTCATCGATCTTAGCTTCCATCTCATCCATCTTAGCTTCCATGCCATCCATCTTAGCTTCCATGCCCACTTCCATTCCATCTATCTTAGATTCCAAACCTTTCATCTTAGCTTCCATGTCTTTCTTCAAACCATCCAACTTAGTTTCCATTCCTTTCTTCAAAACTTCCATCTCATTTTTTGTTGCTCTTTGCGATAGCGAAATTTGGTGCACTTTCTCTTGTAATTTTGATATCTCATGTTGTGTTTCTTCACGAGTCATAGTAAAGACTTATGAAGGCTTAATGGGTGTTGAATTATTTTTAGGGGGCATTTTAGAACCCAATACTGATATATATTGTTCAATATTCCCTTGGAATAAATTCAAACTAATTTTTTTTCAAACGCAACTTATGTAATTCGAAAACAATACACACCTTTTTCTTGCTTTTAAGGAGCTAGATATTGAAACTAAATTATCTCTATGATTTTAGATCTTCAATATCTAAAATTAAGCCCTGAAGTAGCCCTCTAAAACTTCTTTTGAATGCCATAGGTCTGACCCAATTTGGATTCTTCAAGACAAAGTTATGCCCAATCTCCCACGATGACCTAATTATGGAATGGTTCAGTAGAGAGAACTTGTACGATTTTACACATGTCACTGTTTCCTCCTTCAGCTCCAAAATTGATATATGGAAAACTAAAGTCTGTGTGATTGTAGCCACTTTTTACAAAATCCAAATACGATGCACAGAGAGAGAGTTATGACATTTTTACCACGGTCACCTCTTTGAGATGAAATTCGGGAGCTTGAAACAATACTAACTTCCATAGATTATATATCCAAATATGTTTCGAACAAAGATCTGAAATTTTTACAGGAGGTTCCTCCAGATTTTTGCTTCACACTGTAAAAATTTCAGCTTCTGAAACTTCGTATCCGAAAAGTTATAGTGCAAATTCCACAATGACCTGTTTTAGTTGAAATTTGGGAGCCTGAAACCTAACTTCCCTAGATCATATCTCCGAAAATATTGCGAACCAAGATCTGAAATTTTTATAGGATGTTCCTTAAGATTTCGGCTTTGCGCTGTACACTTTTCAGCTTCCGAACCTTCGTAGAAAAAAAATTTATTGCGAAAATTCCACGATGACTTGTTTGGATCAGCAAAACCCTAGAATCTAAAGGTCTGATACCAAATGTTATGAAACCAGCTCAAAAAATAGAATAAAAGAGAGATCAATGCCTTAGAAATTAGCCACTTTTAGGGGGAAACCTCCAATACATTACATAAATGAATAATACTTGGATGATACAAATTACCAAAACCTCCTTCTATATATAGGAGTCCATGAGCCCACAATATAATCCTAGCCGACCTAACAATAACAATGTAAGGGCACAATAATAACAATATTAGGGTTACAGGGGTACAACAATAACAATAAGAGGGCTACAAATAATAACAATAAGGGAATAAACTAGTAATATAAGGACCTAACAACCAGTGGAAGATACTCTTCCCAATTCCTCTATTGATGCATGGCAACATCCCCAACATGTCCTCAAGAATCTTGTTAAACCTCTCCATATATCCATATATATGTGGATGATAAGCTGTATTGAAATCCAACTTTGTCTCCAAACCTATAAACAACTATTTCCAAAACCTGGAAGTGAGCTTGGCATCTTTGTCTGATATGATTTTATTAGGAACACCATGCAACCTCACTATCTCCCAAATGAAAATTTGAGTTGCCTTGCTAGTTAAATTTGTAGAATTAATTGCAATGAAGTGTGCTACCTAATTACTTAACCTTTCAACCACAACCATGATGGAATCATTCTTCTTTTATGTCCTCGACAAACCTATAATGAAGTCCATGGAAATGACCTCCCATTTCCCCTATGGAATCATAATCAGTTGTAATAAACTACCTGGATGCTTACTTGATGAAAATCAAAACATCTTGCAACAAACTCAGGAACCTCTTTCTTCAAATTATGCCAATGGTAGAATTTATTAATTTCTTTCAATATATTTTCATATCCTAGGTGACCTAAATATGACTTAACTTGAAAATACCTCAAGATAAGCTTCTTGAGCTCACTGTCATCTGGCACATAAATCATGTTACTGAATCTGACCAAGCCATCTGTTTTGAGATGATACTCCTCATCCCCATCACCTTCACCCCACTGTTATAACATGTGCCTCAACTGTTGATACCTATCATCATGTTGTCCTTCTTGTAAGATATGTTCCTGTAAATCTTCCCCATAAGAACTCATTGCTGCAATGTGTTTCACCTTCACTCTTCTACTAATAGCATATGCAACCATTTTCTTCTTTCCATTAATATACTTGATCTCGAAATCAAAGTCACTAAGAGTATCCAACCATCTAACTTTCCTGGAATTCATATTAGGTTGGTCAAACAAGTAAATCAATGCGCTGTGATTGTTATGAAACCGACTCCAAAATTAGAAGAAAAGGGAGATCAACGCCTAAGAAATCAGCCACTTCAAGGGGGAAACCTCCAATACATTACATAAATGAAAAATTATTCGATGATACAAATGACCAAAACCTCCTTCTATATATAGAAGTCCATGAGGCCAGAATATAATCCTAGCTGACCTAACAATAATAATGTAAGGGCACAATAATAACAATATTGGGGTTACAGGGTACAACAATAACAATAAGGGGGCTACACTAATAACAATAAGGGATTAAAATAGTAATATAGGGACCTAACATGCCCCTCTCCTTCAAAAAGTGTTGTCCTCAATGCTTGAGTAGCTCTGTATGCTTCTGTATAAAATTCTCATCCTCCCATGTAGAATCTTCATTGGGTAAGTTCTTCCATTTGATGAGATACTCTGAAATTGATCGATTTGTAGCTATCGAGTTCTTGTTTCTGTGACCGCTTCAGGTTCCAATATGATTTTTCCTTCCTCATCAAGTTATGGAAATATTGTTTGAGCTGGAATATTTTCACCTATAACCTTCTTTAAGCATGAAACATGGAAAACTGGATGCACTCGTGAAGAAGCATGAAGCCCCAATTTGTATGCCATAGTACCAATCTTTTGCAGCACCTTAAAAGGACCGTATTAATTTGGCGATAATTTATTATTCTTCTTAGCTTGATTGAGGGAAATTTGTTTGTATGGTTGTAGCCATAAAAATACGCAGTCTCCTACATCAAAACCTCTCTCACTACGATGTTGATCTGCCTATTGTTTCATTCGATATTGTGCAAAATTTAGGCTATCCTTTAAGAGTTGGAGAACTTCTTGTTGATGCTCGATGTGATCTTCCACTGCTTGAACCTTAGAATTTTCTCTTAAAGATGATGTGATGGATGGTGGATGATATCCATAAAGTGCCATAATTGGGGTCATTTTTGCTGCAGTATGGAAGGAAGTGTTATACCACCATTCAGCGAGAGGTAACCACTTGACCCATTGTGTTTGTTTATCAGATACAAAACAACGAAGATATCCTTCCAAACATTTATTTACTATCTCAGTTTGACCATCAGATTGAGGATGATAAGATGAGCTATGAGCTAATTGAGTACCCAAACAAAAAATAACTCCGTCCAAAAATTTCCAGTAAAAATGGGATCTCTGTCACTCACAATAACCCTTAGGTTCCCATGTAGCTTTTGAATTGTGTCCATAAATGTAGTAGCAACTGTACTTGCTTTAAATGGATGAGATAATGCACAAAAGTGTGCATACTTGGTAAGTCTATCAACTACCACCATGACGACACTCTTTCCTTCGGACTTAGGTAAACCTGTGATAAAATCCATTGAAATCTCCTCCCAACGTTGACTTGGAATGGATAAAGGTTGTAGAAGTCCCGGGGTCTTAATTGTCTCCACTTTATTCTGCTGGCAAACCAAACATTCCACCAAAAACTTTTGAATATCAGATTTAAGGCCATCCCAAAAAAAATCTTTCTTCACCCTGTGGTAAGTTTTTAAAAATCCTGAGTGTCCTCCTAAAGGAGAAGTGTGCAATTCCAGAAGAATCTTTTGTTTAGTTGGGAATTATTACAAAGATATAAGCGATCTTTGTACCATAAGGAATCATTTTTCCAACTAAATGTATCAGATGTACTAGGATCTTGCTGCAACTTTTGAATGAGTATCCATACATCTTTGTCCTTCTTCCATTCATCTCTTGCTTCAGTTATCCAATCTGGTTTGATAATAGAAATGGCACAAAGCAATGCTTCCACCTCTTCATTCTTTCTTGAGAGTGCATCTGCAACAACATTAAGCTTTCCTTTTTTGTAGATTATTTCAAAGTCATAACCCAACATCTTTGTGGCCCATTTTTGTTGCTCTTCTGAAGATAGTCTTTGTTCCAAAAAGTGTTTAAGACTATCATGATCATTTTTTACCTTGAAGTGTCTTCCCATTAGGTAAGTTCGCCATTTCTTTAGTGCATGTAGTATTGCTAACATTTTCTTCTCATAAATAGGTTTCTGTAAATACTTTCCTTTGATTGGACGACTTTCAAAAGCAATGGGTCTTCCTTCCTGCATTAAAACTGCACCAATTCCATTTCCTGAGGCATCACATTCCACAATAAAGGTTTTTGTGAAGTCTGGTGTAGCTAAGACCGGTGCTAGGCACATTGCCTCTCTAAGACGTTCAAAGGCCTTAGTTGCTTCAGGAGTCCATGAAAATGCATCTTTCTTCAATAATGTTGTTAGAGGTGCTGCTATTCTCCCATAATTCTTAACAAACTTGCGATAATACCCTGTTAACCCAAAAAATCCTCGCAACTGCTTTATGGTTGTGGGGAATTTCCATTCCTTAATGACTTTAATTTTGTTAGGGCCTACCTTAACACCCTCATGAGATATAATATGACCCAGATATTCCACCTCTTTTACTCCAAATAAACATTTGAATGTTTTTGCATATAATTGTTTCTCCTACAATAGTTTGAGCACCCTCTCAACATGTTGAACATGATCCTTCCAAGGCCTGCTGTAGATTAGTATATCATCAAAAAATACTAGCACAAATTTTCTAAGGAGGGGTTTGAAAATGGAATTCATCAACCCTTGATATGTATAAGGTGCATTGGTAAGGCCAAAAGGCATGAAAAAAAATTCATAATGACCCTCATGAGTTCGAAATGCTGTTTTCGGAATATCTTCAGTCTTCATTCTAATTTGATGATATCCTGAATGAAGATCCAACTTGGTAAAATAAATTGCTCCATGTAATTCATCCAATAATTCATCAATCACAGGAATGAGAAATTTATCTTTATTGGTGAGCTTATTGAGCTCCATATAATCTGGACACATGTGCCATGATCCATCCTTCTTTTGCACCAATACTATTGGAGTAGAGAAAGAACTTTGACTAGGTTGAATTATACCAGCCTCTAACATTTATGCAATCATATGTTCAATTTCGCTCTTTTGGACATAAGGATATCTATATGTCTTGATGTTTGGAGGAACACTTCCTGGAATCGAATGAATAGCATGATCATGATCACGAATAGGTGGGAGTCCTTTGGGAGTTTCAAACACCTTGAAATGATTGTACAAGACTTTTTGGAGATATGCAAAAATAGATGATTTTGAGGTTGGAACCTCTAGTGAGCATAATTGTGCAATTACGCCTCATTTTTATTTCTTAAGAAGCTTTGTCATGACATTAGAGGTTATTATCTTTCTCGTCTTCCCTGTGATACCCTGAAATTCGACTTCCTTTCCTTCTGAAAAAAATTCAAGAAAAGTTCTTGAAAATTAAAAGCTACCATCCCCAAAGATTGTAAGCATTTTACTCCTAGTATAACATTAGCACCTCCCATTGGAATGGAAAGCATTGGACTATTCAATACGTATTCCGCCAAGGTTAGCTTGATATTATGGAATTTTCCAAAGCAATTTATAGTTCCTTCATTTGCAACCATCACTTGACATTCTGGTGCTGGGTATAGGAAACAATTTAATTCCTTGGCTACCTTACAATGAATAAAATTATGGGTACTAATCGAATCAATCAAAACTATTACCTTTTTCTTCTTCATAACGCCTTAAAAATCAGCCACTTCGAGGGGGAAACCTACAATACATTACATAAATGAGAAATTCTTCGATGATACAAATGACCAAAGCCTCATTCTATATATAGGAGTCCATGGGGCCACAATATAATCCTAGCTGACCTAACAATAATAATGTAAGGGCACAATAATAAAAATATTGGGGTTACAGGGGTACAACAATAACAATAAGGGGGCTACAATAATAAAAATTAGGGACTAAACTAGTAATATAGGGACCTAACAGTGATCACTCATTACGAAAACCCTCCTACCAAGAAGACTGTGTCTCCACATCTTCAATGCATGAATGATAGCTTCCAACTCAGGATCATGCATCACATATTTCTACTCGTGCTCATTAAACTTCATTGAATCATGGCGTACCACTTGTCCTTCATACATCATGGCTCCACTAAGTCCTTTCTTGCAAACATCTGTACAAACCAAAAACTCTTTGTCAAGATCTTCAATCTTTAATACTATAGTATTTGTAAGAAAATGTTTCGACTACTCAAAACTAGATGCACACTCTTGAGTCCATTCAAACTTCTTCCCTTTTTGCTGCAAAGATGTAATAGGATATGAAATCCGTGACAAGTTCCTAAGGAATCTCCTGTAATAACCTGCTAGTCCCATGAATGATCTGACCTCATCCACATTCCGAGGAGCTTCCCACTCCATGATAGCTCTGATATTTTCCGGGTCCACTGCTATACCTTCCTTGGACACAACATGTCTTAAGTAATAAAATTTTTGCTAAAGGAAAATACATTTATTAAGCATGACATACAACTAATGATCTCTCAACAATATTAACATTGCTGCTAGGTGTTTGGCATGCTCTTCCTCCTTGTTAGAATATATCAATATATCATCACTAACTTATCTAGATAAGGACACAACATACTATTCATCAAACACATGAAATTAGATGGAGCATCAGTAATACCAAAAAAAACCACTACAAACTCATAAGTCCTATACATGGTACATAATGTATAGTTTTAGATGTAATGTTCTTTGATGCGTAACTGATAATATCATGATCTCAAGTAAACCTTTGAGAACACTGATGCTCCCTTCAACTGATCAAATAAGTTGTCAATTTGTGGCAAAGGGTACCTGTTCTTGATTGTCACCTTGTTCAAATTCATGTAGTAAATATACAACCTAAGAGTACCATCCTTCTTCACGAACAACATTGGTGTACTCCAAGGTGACACACTTGGCCTTATGTATCCTTTATTAAGCATTTTCTTAAGTTGCAACTTCAATTCCATTAACTCTAGAGTGCTCATTTTGTACGATGCTTTTGTTGCTAGTGCTACTCCTGGTACCAACTCAATATAAAAATCCACTTCCCTATGAGGCAGTAACACTCACATCTCTGTTCGAAATGCATCCTGAAACTACTACAAAAATAGATACCCCTTCAGGGCTTCAACATCCTCAACATCCTTCCCTTTGTCACTCGAAACATCTACCACAAATAATACACACCTTTTCCTGCAACCGCGCTTTACTTGCATAGCTTAACTAGTGTCACAGATGTAGGATTCTTCTTACCCTACACGATTTTATTCTCTCCATCATCATCCAAGAACTTTATAGCCTTTTCATAAACATCTACCTTAGTCCTGTGAAGGTACAACTAATCCATTCCCAAAATCATACTATATGAACCCAAATGAAGCACATTCAGATGCAGTGATGTAGGCATACTGTTATTCTCAAATGCACAAGCTCTCACCCAATTATGAATTATTTTCTTGGTCCCTATGTCCAACTGCACCAACCAAGACTCTGCATGCACTTCTTTTCTCAAGCCACACTTATCCACCAGGTCAAGATTAACATAGCTATAATTAGATCCAGGATCAAGAGAAACAACTCGATCATCAAGCTTACCTTCCATCTCAATAATGGATGCATGCTGATCCTCTTGCTTGTTATCAAATGCTCTATTCAACATCCCCGACTGTTTGTGCTCCTTAAGCACTATAGATCTGTGGTCTACCACCCCGGTACAATATAAAATCCTTCTTGCGATGATCCTTGCGATAAATACAACACTGCAACAGTCCCCTAACTTTACCCTTATACTGATGCTCTCAAGGCCTAGGTCCATGTCCTTTCTCAACTGCACTAAACTTCTTGTATGGAGCCAAATTTTCCTTCTCACCTACATCTTGAGATATTTCCCGCTTCAGAGGCCATTTTCCTTCGGTCTTTTCATTCCCTTTCCAGTCACACTTAAGATCAGTCTTGCACTTTGACTACTCATAACAGTGTTGAAACTACCTATTGACTTCCTCTAATGCCTGAGGCTCATCATACTCAGTCCGATCCTTGAATGTTAATGGCACTCCACTGATGAATCTTTGAACCTTCACATTTTCATCCTTAAGATAAGTCACATACCTCAACAACTCCATAAACTTAGTTGTGTACTCTTGATCTTTCATAAACCATATATTCAACTCATAGAATGCCTTATCCTTACCATCATAGTATCTATCTAAAAAGTACTTCTTTCAGAAGATTCCCTTGAAATCATGTCAACTCAACTCCTTTTTCCTGATGCCCCCAAAACGCTTGACATCTTCCCACCAGATGTTTTACTTTCCTGTGAGACTGAAAATGGCTATCCTAGCTTTCATGTTCTCTGTATGGTCATACAACTCAAAGAAATTCTTCATCCCAAGAAACCATGCTTATGCATCCTTCATTTTCTTTAGCTCTCCATCAAATATAGGATCCTTGGATTTCTTGAACTCATCTGAAAGTATCCCCTCTCACTCCTCCTGTAAGTATGATAACGATGATGAACATGATTTATATTTGAACCAGAACTAGAATACAACCTATAACCTGTATCTCTCCTGTTAGGTGTATCCATCCATCTACCACCTCCGATTGTGTCATCCATGTCTGACCTATGCCCTCCATGAGACTTGCTACCATATGCCCCATTAGTCCTTTCCTCCTGCCCATAAATGATCTATTTTTTTACATGTCTTTAAAAATTTGAGAAACTATGAAGGATGAACACATTGACCTTTGCTTTTTTTTCCTAAGCCTTGACAAGACTTTCATATGACTAAATGATCCTGTCACTATCCACTTTGCAACTCCTAATTTCCTTCTTTAGACTTCTCAAAGTATCTTCTATGTTGGGAGATTACTCATCTCTTTGCTACTCATATGATCTATAAGGAGAGTCACATGAACTATATTCCACCATTATCATTTTCCTCTCTGATCTTATTCTTCCTGAAAATATCAACCTATCGACGTCATGCATAATAAATCAAACTGTAACACTGACTATATACATGAAAACTATAACTACTACAATGGATGCATATGACTTACATGCATGCATAACAATCACATCTCGCCCATCCAGTCCAAGTATTTTAACCCATAAGCTCTAATACCAATTTGTAACACACCTATCCCACATGTACTTGCTTTTACAAGCCCCCTGGTTAAATTTAAAGTGGAGTGTGTCTATGACATGACCCAAACTCCTAGATTGAGTTAAAAAAGTGGGGCCTACAAACTTACCAGAAACCGACATCCAGCAAGGACTACAAATCACCTAGGAGTTGAAGAAACACCATAGGTGGTGTTATCACAAATCAGACCTGATAGGCTACCAATCAAGTAAATCTCATGTAACTATTTCAGACCAATCTTTTGGCTGAGGCTTAGCCTCCTCAACCTGAGAGGGATCTCTCAAGGGTTTATGATTTTTGATAAATATGTAGATGGCTAACTCTATATGGGGTAAAAGCAGATAAATGATATAATTTGGTTGTGAATCACATTAGCAAGTGTACATTGGGCTTATGGAGTCATAATAGCTTCAAAAAAACCAAAAAAAATCTACCTAGCATGGAATTCAAGGCATATCAGAGTTCAAGTCAAGGAATACACATGTAGAACAGTGAAACACATAGTCGATTTCTCTATGAAGGAAGTCAGAGCATCATTGATGAATTCTGAGTAACATAAGCAAACACCACTGCAATATAATGTTGAAAATATGCCATCAGAACAAGAACATACAAGAACTCCTCATGAATCTTGAGTTGTCTAAGTAGAAAATATGTATTAAGCTAAAAACAATCACTTACAATAAACACAGTCTTTTTGCAAACAAATGTCCAACCCTTTATATTTCGACTCCTTGATCTTTTATAGATCATTTACATCATAAGATAATATTCTCCACAAATTGATACATCGAATTCCTATTTTTGACACCTATCTTAACCATAAAACATGATATTTAATACAAAAACAGTTGTAAACCTAATACAGAGTCCTATTACAAATAGAATTAGAACTCTTTTAACTCAACTCAAATTTTTTTTATCTAAAATTAATTACATCCTTTTCCACCTATATTTCCATAAAGTCGAACCCTGATGATGAGCTCCAACCTATTATGACCATAATGCTGATGATGTTGATCTCTTGCAAACTAGGAAACTGCTCCCCTGTTTTTAGGCTTAGGATTCTTCAAGCTTTAAAGACACTTTAACTACCATGAAATTTTGACTTCGAAATCATTTTCTGTTAGGATTTGAAATAACATGTGTTCAAAATCATCATTAGATGCTAGCTGTACAAAAGCATCATTGAATTGCCCAAAATAACCAAAACAGACATGCGCTACGAAAACAACACAGTTTCGTAGCACTTTTCGTAGTGCAGTATTTTTAACCCTTTATCTTCAAAATTTTGGCTTCTTCTTTTCACATTTATCTTCATTATCACTTAGCACAGCTTCCCTAGCAATTTTAGGTCTTCATACAAATATTTTCCCTTCCAAAATTTAAGAGAGAGAGTGAAAAAGCATGCTACTGCAGTTTCAACCAGATTTTATTCAAAATATGAAACAAAAGGTGCCACAAATTTAGAAAATAATTGGTTTCATCAGAATCATCATCTATTTGGACTAAAAACATAACCTTCATAACATTTATTCCTCATTTTCCATTTGAGTTTGCTTTGAATTTGTCATTTTGTACCTCTGTTCTTTAGTTCATTTTGAGACTATTTTAATTGCAGCCCCAAAACCTCCACTTGGCCTCTTAGCTTTCTATTACTGGCTCTCAAATGAGTGTTGATCACTCTAACAAATTTTTCTTCTTTAATGGCTGGAACTGTCCATGTAAAAAACTGCTCTGCACTGCTTGGAATCTCTGACCTAGAAACTATTTTTCCTTCCCAAACAACCTTCATCCTATTGAACTCTGTCTTTTCAATGCTGTGTTTTTTGGCCCTCTTTCTCATCATTTCCATCTCTTGGTTTTCTAGCTTCAACCTTTCTTCCAGCAGTTGACACTTTGTCATGTGTTCCTTTCCCTTCATTACCTTGCTGGCTGCATGCTCCACTATAGGTGATGAGAGATCAACCACTTCGTCAGGGACTCTGGCTGCTTCAATAGTTACTTGGATATATTTACTGCCTTCTTAGAGTTTCTTTTCATGCCTGGTTAAAGGTTTCCTAGCTTGAAAAACAAAGGCTGCATTCTCACCTTCAAATTCCAATTTCTTTGCTGATTTCATTTTTCTCTTTTTGTTTTCATCTACTTCAATGAAATCTTCCTGCACAATGGGTGATTCTTGTATATAAATTGCATGAAGTATATCATCCAAGTTTGCTTTCATCATTGGGCTATCATTTGTCACTGAAACAACTGCTTTTCCCTTTGATGTTGCTGCTTGGCTTCTTGTCTTTCTCTGGATATCCTGCTTACTGGCCACTTATTTTTGTTTTGTTTCTTTGACCCTTTCTACTCTCTGTTTTGCAGGTGATGGAGTTTCTGCAACAAGCACTGATGTTTTCTCTGTTCTATCTTCAACCTATTTCCTTGGTTTCAACTTTACAAATCTCTTTGCTTTAGTAACCACTGGTTGACTGGATTCTGCTACTGGTGGTGAAGGATTCCCCTTAATCTTAGGGTTTCTAGCTCGGGTTAGGGCTTCCATTTCAAATCCACTCATAAATAAAAAGGAAGACCAATCCCTATTTATTTTCTGAAGTTCATTCAAAACCAATAACTTTATCAAACCGTGATGAAATAGAGATGTTTCACATCCATCAGATTTAGCTTGGACGTTGTCAGCCATTTTGGCAAGGCTTCTATGAAAGTAAAATGTTAAATCTAATGATATCATACCTGCGAAATGCAACAACAGTTTGAAATGATAAATGTAAACATTTATGGTACCTACCTTCACATGTGAAATATCTTTGATATTGAATAGCAGCTTTGCATAGTTTTCCTTGATACAGCTTCTAGGTATTGCATTGTTTAGGTCCATGTATACATATTCAGGCTTCATAAATTCCTTGCATGGTTCCATGTCGAACCTAAAACCTTTAAACCAATATTCCTGTCCCCTTGGTATCTCTGTCACAGAAGCTATGATCTCAGGTGTAACTAGCATATTTATCATTCCAATTTTGGTAGTGGTTCCACTGAAATGTAAAGAAAACTCTTTGGACATCTGAGTGTGGAAACCCTGCAGCTTTTCACAAAATTTGAGATAGCCAGCTTTGCTAAAAGCCTCCATTACCATTTGATCCTCAACAATATCATTTGCATTCCTAGGCTCATATCTTAGAAAATGTCCCCCTTTGTGGACCTTCTTTTCCTCTACCATGTTTCTTGTAAAAAAAACTTGTTAGCTTCTCTAAAACTTGTAAAACAACCTCGCTTGATTGGATGAACAACCTCACTTGATAATGGTGAAATTTGTCTTTGAATAGAACAACCACAAACTTATCTTTACTGCTTCAGAGCTTGGACAACATATGTGAAGGTAAATGAAACAGAGATGACTCAATTAGGCAAAAAATTCGAATTAGAGATATCACCTCATGACTAAATGATGTTTTATTGATATCCTATCATGACTATGATGACTGTAGGACACGTAAGTACATTGAATCTGGTAACTAACTGACTCACCATACCCCTATCATATCATTCCCCAACTGAAACTGACAGATCTTAGTTTATTTGACATGATAGCTAAGAAACTGTGCTTTCATAGCGCTCCCAATGTAATTTTTGCACTTTTCCCTACGAAAGTAGCAGCGCTTTCATAGCGCAAAACTCCCTTTTTGAACTAATGGCGCTATGAAATTGTGGATTTCTGGCTAATTGCAGAAAATTAACCTGAAACTTACTTAAATGACTCTTGAATGAAAAATGTGAATTTTTGACCATGGAATGGACCTATAAAGACCTTATTTGAATTCGGATGATGAACACTAAACCTCTAAAAACTATGACATACCCTTAACCATACTAAAATGACTTTCAGAACTATTTAGACCATGATCAAAAGAAAGTTGACATACAATGTTTTGTTTTTTTTTTTGGTGATAACAGGTGGTCCATACCTGAGTTGGAGCTTTGTTTCATTGAAATTTAACCCCAACTGCACCCTTGAAACTAATTCCATGCAGTTATGAGGATATAACCACACTCACAGGATTACCTCCATGTGGTTATGGCCTAAAATTCTCGATTATGAGCATGCAGTCTCGGGCATTGTCCCATCTTTCTAGGCCAACCTGCTGACCACTGCCCAAAATTTCCTAAGACTTTCCGAAACCATTATTAACATGATGGAAAAGCTAAACATTGAAGCTTGAGTCATAAAATTGACCTATACTTCTTAGAATACACTAGAAATTTGGTCAAACATACGGTAACCTTGTAACCTATATGTCATAAATGCATATCTGAGTGTAAATATCCATTCTTTAGTTTAAGATCACAGAGAAGGTATAATTCCCTCTCAAGTAGTTACAACAACACTCTTTATCCCTTCCATTCATTAACTTGTCAAATATGAACAAGAGACATAACTAGATCATATTACAAAACCTTGCTTATAACCAAAATATAACTAGAATATTAACCATTACATTAAAACCATTAAATAAACATAGTAACAAGTAAAAATAATCATAAATCACAATAAGAAAATAATTCTTATTAACTTATAAAAAATTCAACCAAGTTAGGGACTTGCATATACCACTCGACCATAGATTCAACTGAACCAAATATTTATTTTAGGTAATCTCCCCCATGCCATATTCCAATTTGAATGTGGGGTATCATGAGATAAACCAATACATAAACAGGCAAGGGAATCCAGAGGTTAAACCACCTCCATGCTCAAACTACCGCGATCTCGCCAAAACTGGTCAAGAGATCGCAAAACTAAAACAAGCTTGGATGCATCTAAATTCCTTCACCATGCCTTAAGGAATTTTCCTGTCTCCACCAACTTGTCGAGGAATTCCCGGAGAAAACCATATCCACCCCTAGCCCTTGGTAATTTTCCTAATACCACCTCACCCAATTGCAAAACCTTCCAACAATCCAAAGCTCAACCAATAAATAAATCACATCACACCATGACTATTAAAGATATGGCAAGGCAAGGCTGAACCCACTTTAAAACCTAGAAAAACCCATTTCAATGACTATAAACGAACCAAATAAAAAATTTCATTTACCATGCATTCACACCTCAGTTAGGAAATCACACATGTAACCTATTACCAGCAAAATCTTCTTGCTAAAGCTGCTGATCCAACCTTCTCCTTGCTTTCCTTTTCCTTCCTTTATTTTCTTGATTACTTTATTCTCTTGGTGCTCTCTCTCACTCCTTCTCACTTGACCCAAGCTAAAAATGAAAAAATCTATGTATTGGTGCTCTGAAGCCTTTTTATTAATGATGTCTCTA
The DNA here is from genome assembly GCA_034641835.2 of Pinus albicaulis. Classification (NCBI taxonomy): domain Eukaryota; kingdom Viridiplantae; phylum Streptophyta; class Pinopsida; order Pinales; family Pinaceae; genus Pinus; species Pinus albicaulis. Next base: position 1,585,411,081 of record CM076578.1, read on the forward strand.
TTTTCTTCATTTTCCTTAATTTTTCTTCTAATTTCTATCTCATGCAAATGTGTGTCTCTTCACCTTCCTTTTCTCCTATTTTCTTTTATTTCTCATTAATAAATTCCAATTAATGCCTCTTTGCCTTTGCCATTCTACTTAGCCATAAATAAACCAAAAGTGATGCCCACTATAATGCATTTCCCAACATTGATCATGGAATACATGCCCCATGACCTTGGTATTATGTTTCCTTTATTAACCTTTATTATCGTTACACATCCATTTTAACACTATCTCAAGGTGTCCCTTATGTATGTATGTATGCATGTGTTAGATAAATTAAAATATTAAAATGACTCAAATATAGATTAATGTTATACAGATATTGTTAGGTCCCTATATTAATTTTTTCACAAGGGAAACATTTGTAACTTTTCATTAATATGATAAGTTACATGTTACATATGCTGGTAGTATAAACTACATAACTGTCATCAAACCATCAAGTGTCCATAATAGACAACCATAAGAAACTAACAAATACATACTGTTGATACAAGTATCAGTCACATATATCATGCCTGTACGTTCGGTGCATAACTTGCAGGGAAAAAGATAACAAAATGAAAAAATATACACAATAGTCGGTAGATAGTCCATGGGAGATAAACCAATACCAAAATAATCTCCCAAAGTAGGTTGTTCGATCAAACAACCCTAATATCTGGTGCCTCATCCATAAAAGGTCAATGATAAAACCTGAATACCTGTTCTCCAATCTGCTCAGTAATATGCCATGTTCCCCAGTTCAGCTTCACGGCTTCTTTGGACAGCTTATCAACCACTTTGTTCCTAGTCCTGTAAATGTGTGCCACAGAAATTGAGTTAAATAAGAGCTTGAGATGATGGACCTCCCTTAGAAGTGCAGATAGTGTGTGAGTGTGGCAATGAGAAACTTCATTGAACCAGTTGATCACAAGCAAAGTGTCCCCAAAAATCTGAATGGAGTTGCAATTAATTTCTCGTGCAAGCATCAATAGAAGTTTAAGGCATTGTAGTTCAGCATAATTATTCGATCTGGGACCCAGTCCCATTCTAATTTGGTAATGGTGATGATCATCTAGATGAAGGATATCACCCCCCTCCACATCCTTGCGGGTTGGACGCCCCATCAAAATAGGCCCAAGGTCTGCTTCGATCAATCAATTCAGGGAAAACCATCGGGGGTGGTTTTTTTGTTCATCTTCAGGTAGGAGGTTGTATGTTGCTATGATGGCGGCACAAATTTGGTCACCCAAAATCGGTTGGCTGTTAAAAATGTATCTATTCCAGCCAATCCAAATTTCCCAGGAAAAAATCAAAGGTAGGTTGCGCAAATTAGTGGAATTTGCAGTAAGTTCCCACAAAATAGTCCAAGCATCAATCAGTTAAGCACCCTGCCAGGGGAAGTGACATCGCACGTTTCTGTCACCAAAACCCAAATGGCCGATATAACATTACAATGGAGGAAAAGGTGCGAGGAGTATTTGCAATTTGAAAGGCAGTAGCAGCAACGCGAGGGTCCATTAATAGCTCGTCAGTGGAGGAAATCCATGGTGGGAATGCAGTTATTTAATATGCACCAAAAAAGGGTCCTATTCTTGTTCGGTGCCTTTAACTTCCATATGTTGTGCCACCACCAAGCCTTGTGTGGCGGCTCTTTATGTTGAATGAGTGTCAGATATCCAAGTTTTGGGGCATATTGTCCACATGGAGAGTATGACCAGATCAGCCTGTCATCCTAATCTAAAATCCTGATGTTAGATGATCTTAATGCCCAAATGTAGTTGTTCCAGATCCGGAGCTCGTCTCAAGGAATTTCGAGAAATTTGGCCGACAGCCAGGCTTGACTCATCTAAGAAGTGTGAATCGGGTCCGCGATTTGTGCAAGGTAAAGGATTTCTCTGCGGGCCAGATGATCCTGCAAATATTCTGGTAATTTATAGAATTCACCACTACCAGACCAAGAATCGACACTGATTCTCACAGATGAACCAGATCCAATTTTCCATGACAATCCACGCTGAATGATATGTGCGGCCTTAGTGACATCTTTCCAAATGATTGAAGCCCCAATCTGCGACCTAATGCGATCTCTGATCCAGTCGATGGTGTTCCTGGGCGTCATGTATTTAGCAACTATGACCTCCTTCTAGAGATTGTGACTGGTGAGTAAGTGCCAACACATCTTGGTAGCAAGGCGATTCGAAAATAAATGGAGATCCTTGATCCCCCAACTGCCCCATTTATTGGGTATGTTAATGCGGTCCCAAGCGACCCAGGCAAATGTGTAGTCCTTGTCCTGATTGCGCCAAAGGAAATGAAGGCAGATACATTTGATTCTAATGGTACCACCTCTAGGTAACCAAGCCAGTGTCATCCAATAGACCAGAATAGCCTCGAGCACCGATTTGATAAGGACTAATTTCCCAGCTCTGGATAACCATCTGTTGTACCAAACATTTATTCTGCACTCCACTTTGGCTATGAGCCAATTCCAGTCTTTAATCTGATAATCATTAGGCTTGATGTGATATCCCAGATATTTAAGACCATCATTTATGTCCACATGAAAATAGGCAAATAGAGTCATGGCAGTGCCAAGTTCCTGAGCTGAGCATCCAGTCATAATGATAGTAGATTTGAGTGCATTTGGTATCATTCCAGTGGCTCTGCAAAAAATCTGGAGGAGCTTATCAAAATGAATCAAGTCCGGTCTAGAACCATCGAGAAATATTAGAACATCATCAACAAATAATAGATGAGTGATTTGAATGAGATCATTAATCTGGAGACCATGAATGGTACCCCGGGCCTTTGCATCTTTAATAAGTACATATAAGCCTTCCATAACAAGCACAAATAATAAGGGAGACAAAGGACATCCCTGACGCAAACCACGACTTGAATGGAAAAATTTGGATGCAGTGCCATTAAGGAGAATGTTGAAGGAAGCATGACAGATACATCCCATTATCCAATTGATGAATGTATGAGGAAAGCAAGTTTGAATAAGTATGATGTGCAAATAGCTCCAATTCACCCAGTCAAAAGCCTTAGCTAGATCAATCTTGAGAATAGTGGATTTAAGGTGCTTGGATTTTATAGAATGGAGGGCTTCTTGGGCCGTGCCAATAGCTTCGTGGATTTGCCTACGATGCAAGAAGGAAAATTATTCCTTAGCAATGTGAGAAGATAAAAAAGGCTTAATGCAATTCGCTATAATTTTTGAGATAATCTTGTAAATGCAGTTGCAGAGCGAAATAGGTCTGCAATAATGAAAGCTAGCTGGGTGGTCAGATTTAGTGGTCTCTATATTACTATTTTAGTCCCTTATTGTAATTAGTGTAGCCCCCTTATTGTTATTGTTGTACCCTTGTAACCCCAATATTGTTATTATTGTGCCCTTACATTATTATTGTTAGGTCGGCTAGGATTATATTGTGGCCCGATGGACTCCTATATATAGAAGGAGGTTTTGGTCATTTGTATCATCCAAGAACTGTTCATTTATGTAATGTATTAGAGGTTTCCCCCTTGAAGTGGTTGATTTCTAAGGCGTTGATCTCTCTTTTCTTCTATTTTTGGAGTTGGTTTCATAACATTTGGTATCAGAGCTTTGGATTCTAGGGTTTCGTTGCTCCAAAAAGGTCATCATGGAATTTTCACTATAAAAAATTTTCTACGAAGGTTCAGAAGCTGAAATTTTTGCAACGTGAAGTCGAAATCCTGAGGAAATTCGTGGAAAAATTTTAGATCTTGGTTCAAAATATTTTCGGAGAGATGATCTTTGGAAGTTAGGGTTGTTTCAGGATCTCGAATTTCATCTCAAAGAGGTGAACGTGGGAAAATTATCATAACTCTTTCTTTGAGAATCAGATTGGAATTTTGTAAAATGTTTGCACAAGAACAAAGACTGTAGTTTCATGTATATGAATTTCAGAGCCAAAGGAGGAACCAATGACACGTGGCACGCTGTATAAGTTAGCTCTACTAAACCAATCCATAATTAGGTCATTGTGGGAGATTGGGCATAACTTTGACTTGAAGAATCCAAATCAGGTCAGACCTATGGCATTTGAAAGAAGCTTCAGAGGGATACTATAGGGAAGAATTTCAGATATTGAAGATCTGAAATCACAGAAATAATTTAATTTCAATATCGAGCTCCTCAAAAGTAAGAAAAAGGTGTGTATTTTTTTTTGAATTGCATAACTCTTGTGTGAAAAATAAGTTTTAATTGATTCCAAGGGAATATTGTAGAACAGATATCAGTATTAGGTTCTAAAAATTCCTCCTAAAAATAATTCAACACCCATCAAGCCTTTCAAAGGCTATACTATGACTCATGAAGATGAAGAATGGCAACATGACATATCAAAATTACAAGAGCAAGTGCACTAAATTTCGCTCCCACAAAGAGCAACAAAAAATGAAATGGAAGTTTTGAAGAAAGGCATGGAAGCTAAGATGTATGGCATGGAAGCTGGCATGGAAGCTAATATGGATGACATGGAAGCTAATATCGATGAAAAAATGAAAGAAAACATTGAAAACATGAAGAATGATCTAAAAGCAGACATGGAAGGTTTGAAAATGTTGATACAAGACATGTTTCCTAATGGCGAAAAGATAGTAGAGGAATCTCATGATGAGAACAAAATAAATTTTAATCATGATTTCATAAAATCTAATTTTTGATGGAAGAACCACCATATTCCAAAGATAGATATGAGTAAGCTTGATGGCAAGGATCCCTTAACATGGATACTACAGATGGAGCAATATTTTGATCTCAATAATGTGAAAAACACACAAAACGTACGCATTGCAACTTTACATTTAGAACAAAATACATTTGTAGTGTGATAGAAAATACACTAAAGGTCATAAGTGTGTTGAGAAGAAATTATTTTTACATAGATTGTGAAAAGGAAGAAGAAAATGAACAAGAATCTTCAAAAGAAGAGGATATACACCAGGAACCAACACTAGAAGAGGAAGAAATGAGTCCAACCATATCGTGTAATGCATTGGCAGGAATTACCACTCCTTAAACTCTCAAGATAGGAGGACATGTCAAAAAGAAAAATGTAATAGTGTTGATTGATTAGGGTAGTACCAATAATTTTATTCATTGTAAGGTAGCCAAGGAATTGAATTGTTTCCTATACCTAGCACCATAATTTGAAGTGATGGTTTCAAATGGAGGAACTATAAATTGCTTTGGAAAATTCCATAATATCAAGCTAACCATGGGGGAATATTTTTTGAATAGTCCAATTCTTTCCATTCCAATGGGAGGTGTTGATGATGTACTGGGAGTACAATGGGTACAATTTTTGGGGACGATAGATTTTAATTTTCAAGAACTTTTCTTGAAATTTTTTTTTGGAAGGAAAGGAAGTCGAATTACGGGGTATCGCAGGGAAGTCGGGAAAGATAATAAGCTCTAATGTCATGAAAAATCTTTTGAAGAAATAATAACGAGGTGCAATTGCACAATTATGCTCACGAGAAGTTCCAACATCAAAATCATCTATTTCTGTAGATCTCCAAAAAGTCTTGGACAATCATTCCAAGGTGTTTAAAACTTCCAAAGGACTCCCACCTATTCTTGATCATGATCATGCTATTCATTTGATACCAGGAAGTGTTCCTCCAAACATCGGGCCTTATAGATATCCTTATATACAAAAGTTTGAAATGGAACGTATGATTGCAGAAATGTTAGAGGCTGGAAGGATGGATCACGGTTCATGTGTCTGGATTATAGGGAGCTCAATAACCTCACTATTAAAGATAAATTTCCCAGTCTTGTGATTGATGAATTATTGGATGAAATACATGGAGAAATTTATTTTACCAAGTTTGATCTTCATTAGGATATCATCAAATTAGAATGAAGACTAAAGATATTCTGAAAACAAAATTTCAAACTCATGAGGGTCATTATGAATTTTTGGTCATGCCTTTTGGCCTTACCAATGCACCTTCTACATTTCAAGGGTTGATGAATTCCATTTTCAAACCCTTCCTTAGAAAATTTGTGCTAGTATTTTTTGATGATATACTAATCTACAACAGGTCTTGGAAGGATCATGTTCAGCATGTTGACAGGGTGCTCAATCTATTGCAGGAGAAATAATTATATGCAAAAACATCTAAATGCTTCGTTGGATTACAAGAGGTGGAATATTTGGGTCATATTGTATCTTACGAGGGTGTTATGGTAGACACCAACAAAATTAAAGCCATTAAGGAATGGAAAGTCCCACAACCATAAAACAATTGCGAGGATTTCTCAGGTTAACAGGGTATTATCGCAAGTTTGTTAAGAATTAAGGGAGAATAGCAACACCTCTATCAACATTATTGAAGAAAGATGCATTTTCATGGACTCCTGAAGCAACTAAGGCCTTTGAAAATCTTAAAGAGGCAATGTGCCTAGCACTAGTCTTAGCTACGCCAGACTTCACAAAAACCTTTATTATGGAATGTGATGCCTCAGGAAATGGAATTGGTGCTATTTTAATGCAATAAGGAAGGCCCATTTCTTTTGAAAGTTGTCCAAGCAAAGGAAAGTATTTATAGAAAGATATTTATGAGAAGGAAATGTTAGAAATACTACATGCAGTAAAGAAATGGTGACCTTACCTAATGGGAAGGCACTTCAAGGTAAAAACTGATCATGATAGTCTTAAACCCTTTTTAGAACAAAGAATATCTTCAAAAGAGCAACAAAAATGGGTCACAAAGATGTTGGGTTATGATTTTGAAAAAATATACAAAAAATAGAAGTTGAATATTTTTGCAGATGCACTCTCAAGAAAGAATGAAGAGGTGTAAGCATTTCTTTGTGCCATTTATCTTATCCAATTAGATTGGATAACCGAAGCAAGGGATGAATGGAAGAAGGATGGAGAAGTGTGGACACTCATTCAAAAGTTGCAGCAAGATCCTAGTACATCTGATACATTTAGTTGGAAAAATTATTCCTTATGGTACAAAGATTGCTTATATCTTTGTAAGAATTCCCAACTAAAAAAAAATATTATTTTGGAATTGCACACTTATCCTTTAGGAGGACACTCAGGATTTTTAAAAACTTACCACAGGGTGAAGAAAGAATTTTTTTGGGATGGCCTTAAATCTGATATTCAAAATTTTGTAGGAGAATGTTTGGTTTGCCAGAAAAATAAAGTTGAGCAATTAAGACCTCGGGTCTTCTACAACCTTTATTCATTGCAAGTCAACATTGGGAGGAGATTTCAATGGATTTTATCACAGGTTTACCTAAGTCCGAAGGAGAGAGTGTCATCATAGTGGTAGTTGATAGACTTACCAAGTATGCACACTTTTGTGCATTATCTCATCCATTTAAAGCAAGTATAATTGCTACTTCATTTATGGACACAATTCAAAATCTACATGGAAACCCAAAGATTATTGTGAGCGACATAGATCCCATTTTTACTGGAAATTTTTGGAGGGAGTTATTTTCCTGTATAGGTACTCAACTAGCTCATAGCTCATCTTATCATCATCAATCCGCTGGTCAAACTGAGATAGTGAATAAATGTTTGGAAGGATATATTCGTTGTTTTGTATCTGATAAACAAACAAAATGGGTCAAGTGGTTACCTCTCGCTGAATGGTGGTATAACACTTCCTTCCATACTTCAGCAAAAATGACCCCATTTATGGTACTTTATGGATATAATCCACCGTCCATCACATCATATTTAAGATAAAATTATAAGGTTCAAGTAGTGGAATATCAAATCGAGCATCAACAAGAAGTTCTCCAACTCTTAAAGGATAACCTAAATTTGGCACAAAATCGAATGAAACAAACAGGCAGATCAACATCGTAGCGAGAGAAGTTTTGATGTAGGAGACTGGGTATTTTTACGGCTACAACCATATAAAAAAATGTCCCTTAAGCAAGCTAAGAAGGATAATAAATTATTGCCAAAGTACTATGGTCCATACAAGGTGTTGCAAAATATTGGTACTATGGCATACAAATTGGAGCTTCCTGATTCTTCGCGAGAGCATCCAGTTTTCCATTTTTCATGCTTAAAGAAGGTTATAGGTGAAAATATTCTAGTTCAAACAATATTTCCAGAACTTGATGAGGAAGGAAAAATCATATTGGAACTTTAAGTGGTCACAGCAACAAGAACTCGAAAGCTATGAAATCGATCAATTTCAGAGTATCTCATCAAGTGGAAGAACTTACCCACTGAAGATTCTACATGGGAGGATGAGAATTTTGTACAGAATCACCCAAAGCTACTCAAGGGTTGAGAACAACACTTTTTTGAAGGAGAGGGGCATGCCAGGTCCCTATATTACTAGTTTAGTCCCTTATTGTTATTAGTGTATCCCCCTTATTGTTATTGTCGTACCCCTGTAACCCAAATATTGTTATTATTGTGCCATTAAATTATTATTGTTAGATTAGCTAGGATTATATTGTGGCCCCATGGACTCCTATATATAGAACGAGGTTTTGGTCATTTGTATCATCCAAGAATTGTTCATTTATGTAATGTATTGGAGGTTGCCCCCTCGAAGTGGCTGATTTCTAAGATGTTGATGTCTCTTTTCTTCTATTTTTGGAGCTGGTTTCATAGCACATATAACATAAAATCAAATTCAAGACATCAAATGTTATGAAACCAACTCCAAAAATAGAAGAAAAGAGATATCAATGCCTTAGAAATAAGCCACTTTGAGGGGGAAACCTTCTTTACATTACATAAATGAACAATTATTAGATGATACAAATGAGAAAATCTCCTTCTATATATAGGATTCCATGGGGTCACAATATAGTCCTAGCCGACCTAACAATCATAATGTAAGGGCACAATAATAACAATATTGGGGTTACAGGGGTACAACAATAACAATAAGGGGGCTACACTAACAACAATAAGGGAGTACACTAGTAATAGAGGGACCTAACATGCCCCTCTCCTTCAAAAAAGTGTTGTCCTTAATGCTTGATTAGCTCTGGATGCTTCCGTATAAAATTCTCATCCTCCCATCTAGAATATTTTGTGGGTAAGTTATTCCATTTGATGAGATACTCTGAAATTGATTGATTTCATAGCTGTCAAGTTCTTGTTTCCATGAATTCTTCATGTTCCAATATGATTTTTCCTTCCTCATCAAGTTCTGGCAATATTGTTTGAACTGGAAGTTTGTCACCTATAACCTTCTTTAAGCATGAAACATGGAAAAATGAAGGGACTCGCGAAGAAGATGGAAGCTCCAATTTGTATGCCATTGTACCAATATTTTGCAACACCTTGTAAGGACGATAGTACTTTGATGATAATCTATTATCCTTCTTATCTTACTTAAGGGACATTTTTCTGTATGGTTGCAGCCGTAAAAATACCTAGTCTCCTACATCAAAACTTCTCTCGCTGCGATGTTGATCTACCTGTTGTTTCATTGATTTTGTGCCAAATTTAGGTTATCCTTTAAGAGTTGGATAACTTCTTGTTGATGCTCAATGTGATCTTCCACTACTCGAACCTTATAATTTTCATTTAAAGATGATGTGATGGACGGTGAATGGTATCCATAAAGTGCCATAAATGAGTTTAATTTTTGCTATAGTATGGAAGGAAGTGTTATACAACAATTCAACAAGATGTAACCACTTGAGCCATTGTGTTTGTTTATCAGATACAAAATAGCGAAGATATCCTTCCAAAAAGTTATTCACTATATCAGTTTGACCATCAGATTGAGGATTATAAGATGAGCTATGAGCTAGTTGAGTACCCAAATAAGAAAATAATTCCGTCCAAACTTTTCCAGTAAAAATGGGATCTTTGTTGCTTACACTAATCTTTGGGTTTCCATGTAGATTTTGAATTGTTTCCATAAATGCACTGGAAACTGTAATTGCTTTAAATGGATGAGATAATGAAAAAAATTGTACATACTTGGTAAGTCTATCAACTACCACCATGACGACACTCTTTCCTTCGGAATTAGGTAAACCTGTGATAAAATCCATTGAAATATCCTCCCAACGTTGATTTGGAATGGATAAATGCTGTAGACGACTTCACGTACTCTAAAAATTTCAGGTTCTAAACCTTTGTAGAAAAAAGTTATAGCGAAAATGCCACGATGACCGGTTTGGAGCAGTGAAACCCTAGAATCCCAAGCTCTGATACCAAATGTTGTGAAACCAGCTCCAAAAATAGAAGAAAAGAGATATCAACACCTTAGAAATAAGCCACTTCGAGGGGGAAACCTCCAATACATTACATGAATGAAAAATTCATGGATGATTCAAATTAAAGAACCTCCTTTCTATATATAGGAGTCCATGGGGCCACAATGTAATCTTAGCCGACCTAAAAATAATAATTTAAGGGCACAATAATAACAATATAGGGGTTACAAGGGTACAATAATAACAATAAGGGGGTTACACTAACAAAAATAAGGGACTATACTAGTAATATAGGGACCTAACACAAAATATCAAGATAGAAGGACATATCAAGAAGAAAAAGGTAATAGTGTTGATCGATTCAGGTAATACCCATAATTTTATTAAATGTAAAGTAGCCAAGGAAATGAATTGTTTCCTATACGCAACACCAGGATGTCAAGTGATGGTTGCAAATGGAAGAACTATAAATTTCTCTGGAAAATGCCATAATATAAAGCTAACCATAGGGGAATATGTATTGAATAGTCCAATGCTTTGCATTCCAATGGGAGGTGTTGATGTTGTACTAGGAGTAAATTGGTTACAATCTTTGGGGATGGTAGCTTTTAATTTTCAAGAATTTTTCTTGAAATTTGTTTCGAAAGGAAAGGAAGTCGAATTATGCAATATCACGGGGAATCTGGAAAAGATAATAAGCTATAATCTCATGACAAAGCTTCTGAAGAAATAAAAACGAGGCGTAATTTCACAATTATGCTCACTAGAAGTTCCAACATCAAAATAATATATTTCTCCAGATCTCCAAAAAGTCTTGGACAATAATTCCAAGGTGTTTGAAACTCCCAAATGACTCCCACCAACTTGTGATCATGATCACGCTATTAATTTGATTCCAGGAAGTGTTCTTCCAAACATCAGGCCTTACAAATATCCTTATGTCCAAAAGAGCGAAATTGAACGTATGATTACAGAAATGTTAGAGGCTAGTCTAATTCAACCTAGTCAAAGTTCTTTCTTTGCTCCTGTAGTATTGGTGCACAAGAAGGATGGATCATGGTGCATGTGTCCAGATTATAGGGAGCTCAATAAGCTCACTATTAAATATAAATTTCCCATTCTTGTGATTGATGAATTACTAGATGAATTACATGGAGAAATTTATTTTACAAAGTTGGATGTTCATTCAGAATATCATCAAATTAGAATGAAGGCTGAAGATATTCCAAAAACAACATTTTGAACTCATGAGGGTCGTTATGAATTCCTGTTCATGCCTTTTGGCCTTACCAATGCACCTTCTAGATTTGAAGGGTTGATGAATTCCATTTTCAAACCCTTCCTTAGAAAATTTGTGCTAGTATTTTTTGATGATATGCTAATCTATAGTAGGTCTTGGAAGGATCATGTTCAACATTTTGACAGGGTGCTCAAAATATTGGAGGAGAAACAATTATACTCAAAAACATCCAAATGTTTGTTTGGAGTACAAGAGGTGGAGTATCTGGGTCATTTTGTATCTCACAAGGGTGTTAAGGTAGACCCTAAGAAAATTAAATCCATTAAGGAATGGAAATTCCCCACAACCGTAAAGTAGTTGCGAGAATTTCTCAGGTTAACAGGGAATTATCGCAAGTTTTCTGAGAATTATGGGAGAATAGAAGCACCTCTAACAACATTATTAAATAAAGATGCATTTTCATGGATTCCTGGAGCAACTAAGGGCTTTGAACATCTTAAAGAGGAAATGTGCCTAGCACCAGTCTTAGATATGCCATACTTCACAAAAACCTTTATTCTGGAATGTGATGGCTCGAGGAGTGGAATTGGTGTTGTTTTAATGCAAGAAGGAAGACCCATTGCTTTTGAAATTCATCCTATCAAAGGAAAGTATTTACAAAAATCTGTTTATGAGAAGGAAATGTTGGCAATACTACATGCACTAAAGAAATGATGACCTTACCTAATTGGAAGACACTTCAAGGTAAAAACTAATCATGATAGTCTTAAACACTTTTTGGAACAAATTATATCTTCAGAAGAGTAGCAAAAATGGGTCACAAAGATATTGGGTTATGACTTTGAAATCATCTAAAAAAAAGGGAAGCTAAATGTTGTTGGAGATGCACTCTCAGGAAAGGATGAAGAGGTGGAAGCATTTTCTTGTGCCATTTCTATTATCCAACCAGATTGGATAACCGAAGCAAGGGATGAATGGAAGAAGGATGAAGAAGTGTGGACACTCATTCAAAAGTTGCAGAAAGATCCTAGTACATCTGATACATTTATTTGGAAAAATGATTCCTTATGGTACAATGATCGCTTATATCTTTGTAAGGATACCCAACTAAAACAAAATATTCTTTTGGAATTGCACACTTCTCCTTTAAGAGGACACTTAGGATTTTTAAAAACTTACCAGAGGGTGAAGAAATATTTTTTTTGGGATGGCCTTAAATCTAATATTCAAAAGTTTGTGGTGGAATGTTTGGTTTGCCAGAAAAATAAATTTGAGACAATTAAAACCCCAGGTACCATAAGGAATCATTTTTTGAAGTCCTTAATGTGCTCCACCACTAAGCCCTTTTGTTTTCTATTTATCAATTGGCTAAATAATTTGTTGCTCTTTGTATCCTCATAATGTGTTAACATTTCCTCCGTAAAAATTGACCAAGTGACAATTTTTTTACGGGAGAAAAGCTATCAATACCATACAAATTTATATTGTTCTAAATGTAAAGTTGCAATGCGTACCTTTTGTGTGTTTTTCACATTATTGAGATCAAAATATTGCTCCATATGTAGTATCCATGTTATGGTATCCTTGCCATAAAAATTCCTTATATCCATCTTTGGAATATGGTGGTTCTTCCATCCAACATTAGAGTTTATAAAATCACGATTAACATTTATTTTGTTCTCATCATGAATTTCCTCTACTATATTTTCACCATTAGGAAACATTTCTTGTATCAATTTTGTCAAACCTTCCATGTTTTATTTTATATTATTCTTCATGTTTTCCATGTTGTCTTTCATTTTTTCATTGATCTTAGCTTCCATGTCATCCATCTTAGCTTCCATGACAATTTCCATGCCATCCATCTTAGATTCCATACCATTCATCAAACCATCCATCTTAGATTCCATACCATTCGTCAAACCATCCATCATAGATTCCATGCCTTTCTTCAAACCATCCATCTTAGCTTCCACGCCTTTCTTCAAAACTTCCATTTCATCTTTTGTTTCTCTTTGTGAGAGAAAAATTTGGTGCACTTGCTCTTGTAATTTTGATATCTCATGTTGCACTTCTTCGTCTTCATGAGTAATAGTGGAGCCTTATGAAGGCTTGATGGGTGTTGAATTATTTTTAGGGGGAATTTTAGAACCCAATATTGATATCTATTCTACAATATTCCCTTGGAATCATTTCAAACTATTTTTTCAAACAAGACTTATGCAATTTGAAAAAAAATACACACCTTTTTCTTTCTTTTGAGGATCTCGATATTGAAACTGAATTATCTCTGTGATTTCGGATCTTAAATATATGAAATTCGGTTCTGTAGTATCCCTCTGAAGCTTCTTTCAAATTCCACATGTCTGACCTGATTTGGATTCTTCAAGGAAAAGTTATGCCCAATACCCCACAATTACTGGTTCAATAGAGCGAACTTGTATGGCATGCCATCTCTCAATGTCTCCTCCTTTGGCTCTAAAATTGATATAAAGGAAGCTATAGTCCATGTACTTGTGATCAATTATTACAGAATTAAAATCCGATATGCAGAGAGAGAGTTATGACGATTTTCCCACAGTCACCTCTTTGAGATGAAATTTGGGAGATTGAAAAAACCCTAACTTCCACAGATCATATATCCAAAAATATTGTGAACCAAGATCTTAAATTTTTACACGAAGTTCCTCAGGATTTCGGCTTCATGTGATAAAAATTTCAGCCTTTAAACCTTTGTAGAAAAAAAATTATAGCAAAAATTCCACGATGACATGTTTGGAGCAGTGAAACCTTAGAATCCAAAGCTCTGATACCAAATGTTATGAAACTAGCTCCAAAAATAGAAGAAAAGAGAGATCAACACCTTAGAGATAAGCCACTTTGAGGGGGAAAACTCCTATACATTACATAAATGAATAGTTCTTCAATGATACAAATGGAAAAACCTCCTTCTATATAGGAGTACATGGGGTCACAATATAATCCTAGCCGACCTAACAATAATAATGTAAGGGCACAATAATAACAATATTGGGGTTACAGGGGTACATGAATAACAATAAGGGGGCTACACTAACAACAATAAGGGACTACACTAGTAATATAGGGACCTAACATCAAATAATTCACATAATTAAGGAAATTATGATGGGAAATATCAAATTAACTAATAAAATTATGAAAGAGAATATTAAAAGATAAGGGAGGATATATATAGAGATACACAACATATAAATAAAATAGCTATAAATCATAAGTACATCTTACCATATAAATTAATATAATGATAATTCATATTTGTAATCATGATATTTTAGAACTCCATGTTCAAATTTATTTAATAAGCATATAAAATATTATTACTTACAATAAACCCTTATGGTATTGGTGATCCATAGTATTGGTGCATGGTATTACATTAAATAAAGCCTATAAATATGCAAGGACTCCTCATTTTTAATGGGGAAAAAGGCGAACTTGTAAGAAGTGAATGCATGAAATGAATGGGTGATAAGGCTCACTGATAGTTGACCTCAAGCTTATGTATTTCAATTTGTTAAAAAATTAAAGCTACTAATAAAATCCCAAGTTAAATATAGTGTATGGTGATAACTTTATCATTTAATGTGTTTTTATTTTAATTGTATTTTGTCCTATGTTATTTTTATTGTTAAAAACTAGTATCAAGTTGTCGGTAATTGTTGCTATTGGTGTAAGTTGGGTCTGTTAAGTAGTATGGAGACAACTGCAATGAGTGATATGGAATGTTCAAGGAGACCTATTCTCCCTCTAGAAATCACTGATAGAGTATATACTAATTTTGAAGGATCAATATTTGTCAATTGAGGGAGTGGTAAAGAAACCCTCATCGATGACAAATGAAGCCTATAGTTTTCAATACATGAAGACCATTGTTACAATCTAGAAATATCTAGAAAATATTGTTTATTTCAGTGTGGTTGGCATGAATATAACATAATTACTATGGAAAAAACAAGATGATATGATCAGGTGCTCAAAATTATTCTAAAAAATGAAAGTTTTTAGGATGGGTTGGAACTTGAATGACTGCATAGATCTTGTCGTTTTGAATTTAGTGCAACACATTTCACGGAAAACCGACATTGTATGCTCCCAAAAAAGAGTTCTGTCTGCTTTGTCAAACATGCCAATTTTAAAAAAAATGTAGGACAACCTAGTTAGCAGTCTGTACAACTGACTGGGCATGCCTTCGTAGCAGGGTGACTATGCACATGATGGTTTTCCTCGACATATGATATTTTTCCAAGTGGCACGTTTGTATTGGTTGTTGTGATGACTTTTTGATTGGTTAATTGGGTGGCCAATCACAGACTGCCATGCGGATCAGTCAGGGGCTGCGACATGGCAGCCCAAGGGCCACCAAAATTGGGTCAAGATCTAAGTAGAGTGGGAGGGTGTCGAACTTGTGACCTCCAAGTACTGAGCACAAGCCGTTACCAACACACCATCACAATAGTTCTTAATATACATTTGTTTCCATATGGTTTTTATTTAATATGTTTTGTGCATTAGGGGTGGGGGTCGGGGTCTAGCCCCAACCTTGGTAACCTCCTGGGGGTGTGACCATGGGAGGGAGGCTAGCCTCGCACCCCCCCACTAATCATAAACCATAAAATTAAACCCCCAAACGACAAGATGTGTCCACCGTTAGCGGTAACCATCGACGGTCAGAAACAAAACCACATATTTTTTATGATAATTTTTTTTTGTTTAACCATATACATTATCGTTAATTAATCAGACTTAAGGCATGATTAGGAATTCAAGCACTCTGAAAATTTCTCCCAGTTTTCAAGCAATTTGGTGCTTAGTTAGCCAAATTCTGGCCATATTTGTAGGATGGTGCTGAATAAAATTTGTGGAGCGGTTAGTGCCAAAACTTGGGGAAGTCATAACTTACTCAGTTTTTGACCGAATTTGATGTAGAAAGAGGCTACACGAGGATTTTTGGGCATTATGGAGCTGATGGAATAGGTTTCAGAGTTTCTTGAGCATTTTAAACACATGTAATCACACTTTTAAGCATAATAGAAGAGAGCCAATCCATTGGAAGCTGGACTAAGGAGACGTAGCCCAGGCAGGGTGAACTCCTTCATTATGTGCTGTTGTGTTACTTTTTATGGTGATTTTCATTTCTATTACATGTTGTTGTTCAATGTTTGTTTTATGTTAATTTTCTCAATAAATTCACATAAAAACACCTAAAAAAACTCATAATCCTCAAGCACTTTGTTTATATTCTGAATTGGAATTTAGCACAACAAACAACAATTTTCCCATTCAGATCAAGTTGGTATCATAGCACTAGGTTTACTTGTGCAAGGAGGATTTAATTGTTTTGCAATTGTTTAAATTATTACAAGGTTGAATCTCAAGAGAGGATAAGGAAAGCTTGTGGGTGCAGGTTCTTTAGTTGGAGAAAGGAGAAGAAGGGCACAATTGCCACAATCTCCACCACAAGATTCACCTCCAGTTGCAATAGAAGATCTAGTAAGCATGTCTCTTGAAGGAGGAAATTATAACATGACAAAGGATGATAAGGCTATTAGGAAATCTTTCCTTGACATAACAGAGATGGTGAAAGTCCTCTATGAAGAGAGGAACACAAGGTTGCAGGGTGAAAGCTCCAAGCCTCCAAGAGGAGAGGGTTCTCCAGGAGGAGGAGGTAATGTAAATGGTGATAAGCCACCATCTACCCCACCATCATCCTCACCACCATATTCACCTTCATCTTCATCCTCTTCCACTATTACAACCCTTACTGATACTCATCAACATACCTCAAAAGTAATTGGTAAAACACCCTTGTTAAAACTTGATATTAAATTTGAGCTACCTATGTATAATGTTGAAGTGAATGTAGAGAAGCTTTACAATTGGGTTCGCACTTGGAGGTCTACTGTAGAATTCAAAACCTTCAAGATGATGATACAAAGACTCAACTAGCTTCCTTGAGACCAAAGGGTGCAACACTAGTATGGTGGGAAGCCAAGACACAAGATGAGATTAAAACAAATGGTAATATCTCACTTTCTTGGTATAATTTAACTGCTTCAATTAAAAGCCAATTTTACCTTCTAACATATATGCAGAAAGCCATCATGAATTGGTATAACTTTAGACAACTTAAAGGTCAAAGTGTGCAATATTACACCCAAGAATTTAGAAGAAGAGCTCTTATGTCAGGTGTTGATTTGCATTCACAAGACACGTTGCTGAAGTATATATGGGATTTACATAGCTACCTAAGGCATAGTATCCTTATGTTAAATATCACTATTATAGATGAGGATTGTGTGCAAGCCACTCACCTTGAGGCAAGAGGGAAAAATATTCTAGAAGAGGGTAAAAAGAACCCATTTAAGGGTGGAGAGAAAGGAAAGGGTTTCAAAGGAAAAGGAAAGAAAAATGCATCCATTAAAAAGGAACAAGAGAAAATGACATGAAAACATTTTTCCAAAGAGGGTCACGATGAAGAGCATTGTTGGAAGCTTCATCTATAAATGAGGCCCAAAAAAATCAACAACAAGGGGAAACAAAAAACAACTACAACCACTCAACAAGATTTTGGATCCGATTCGAGAGATGAAACTAAAATTACAGCCATGGGTATGAAAGGAAAAAAATCCATTGCTATCAATAATTCATCAAATTGTCACACTAGTACTCCAATTGAATAAACAAGGATTGAATTATTTCATGTGAGGGTTATTTCAAAAAATACAAAAGTCGACACACTATTTGATAGTGGGACTCAAGCCAATTTGATATCTAAAAACTTAGTTAAGAAACTTAATCTTGAAACCATTCCACATCACAAACCATATCCATTGGGTTGGATATGTAAGAACATAAATTTATAGGATACAAGGAAGTGTATTCTTCGATTTAGAATCACAACAAACTTCATTGACAAAGTTGAAGTAGATGTTGTACCGCTTGACATTTCAGGAATTATTTTTGGTAGTCATTAGTTATATGATAGGAAATCCATCTTCTATCTCCACAAAAACAAGTACCACTTGTTAAAATATGGTGTGGAGTATATTGTGAGAGCTCATCGCAAGAAACTAAATCTTTCATTAGTTAATGCAGGGCAAATGAAAAGACTAGTGAATTCAAGCAGGAATTTTTCTTCTTATGATTAAACCAAAGAATGATGTTGATTATGAAGAATTCCAAGGTTGTGATCCAAATTTGAAATCTGATTTGATTGAAGTGGTTGATCAAAATAATGAGATGTTTTAAGATCCAAAGGGATTACCTCCCAAGAGGGGAATCCAACATGAAATATAGTTGCAACAAGATTTCCCTCTTCCTAACATTGGCATGTACATAATGTCGGTGATGGAGAGTGCTGAAATCAATAATAAAATTCAACAGTTGTTGGATAAAGGGATCACCCAACCAGGTACTTAACCATGCAAGTCACCTATTGTGTTGGTGCGAAAGAAGGATGGAACATGGTGCATGTGTGTGGATTTCCATGCATTAAGAAAAATTGTGGTAAATAACTGTTATCCACTTCCTAGAATAGATTATTTACTTGATCAATTGAAAGATGCAAAGTATTTTAATAAGTTGGGCTTAAGGAGTGGTTGCCATGAAATTAGAATTGTTGAAGGTGACATTTGGAAGACAACATTCAAGACAAATAAAGGTTTTTTTGAATGACTTGTTATGCCTTTTGGTTTATGTAATGCTCCTACTACCTTCATGCGTGTGATGAATGATGCGTTGAGGCCATTTCTTGATGAGTTTTTCATAGTCTACTTAGATGATATCTTGATTTTAAGTAAATCACTTGATGAACATGTCATGCATGTAAGAAACTTACTTGATTTATTAAGGAAAGAACAATTGTGTTTGAAGATGTCAAAATGTGAGTTTGGTAATGCTTATTCGGTGTAATTGGGGCATATTGTTGGAGGAGGTGAGTTGAGGATAAACCACTCTAAGGTTGAGGTCATTGTGAATTGGCTAACACCCAAGACAGTAACCGAGGTAAGAAGTTTTTTGGGAGCAGCCCAATATTGGAGGAAGTTTATTGGTAACTTCTCTTCTATCGCAGCTCCATTGCATGCATTGAATAGCGTGAAAAATTTCTTCCAGTGGAGAGGCAACCAACAAAAAGCATTTTATGCTTTGAAAGAGAAGATCAATTCAGCTCCAGTACTTGGACTACCAGACTTGAGACAACTCTTTGAGATTCAAGATGATGCAAGCGACTATGCCATGGGTGTATTCCTTATGCAACATGGTACACCCATTTCATTTCATTCAGAAAATTTTAATGGTGCAGCGATTAAATATCCTACTTATGACAAGGAGCTTTATGCATTGGTTCAAAGTGTGAAAAAGTGGAAACACTACTTGATTGGAAAGGAAACCATCATACACACTGAGCACCAACCATTGCAATACTTGCAATTACAAACTAAGTTGCAACAATCAAGGCACTTTCGATCAATGGGTTTCCTACAAAAATTCCACTTTGTCGTCAGGTATAAGAAAGGTATATACAACAAGGTTTCTGATATTCTTTCTAGGCCTATTGTTAGTGCAACTAATTTACTCAAGCATAATTTTGTTTTGCATGAAAGTTATGTTGAGAAATATGAATTTGATAATGACCTTCAAGATGTTTATGCAAACTTGAGTCAAGGCAACCAAGTAGAGGAATTGGATTACCATGTACATGATAGCTTGTTTTATCATTTGGGCAAGATTTTTATTCCACAAGGGGTGAGAGTGAATGTCATAAGGGAAGCACACACTTCTCTTATTGCTAGACATTTCGGTGTAAGAAAAAAATGTCACATATTCAGAGATATTGTTATATGCCTCCAATGCTTGAAAGTGTGTCACGTTTCATTAAAGGATGTTCATTATGTGTAGTTAGTAAGCCTAGTAATAGGAAGTTAGTACTGTACACACCACTTCATGTACCTTTATGTCCATCGGAGAGTGTTTCTATGGATTTTGTAGGAGGTCTTCCATTGTCAAAAAGAGGTCATGATTATTTGTATGTATTTGTGGATAGGTTCAGAAAGATGTGTATATTAATTCCATTTAAAAGATAAATCACAGTTGAAAAAACAACTCACTTATTCTTTCATCATGTTTGGTTTCATTTTGGATTCTCGAAATCCATTGTTAGTGATCGATATTCTCGATTTGTTGGGAATTTTTGGTAACTTTTGTGGGACTTGATGGATACCAAGTTGAAAAAGAGTACAAAATTTCATCCACAAAAAGTAGTCAAATCAAGGTGGTCAATCGAAAAATCATACATCTTCTTCGAGGATATTTCAACAAGAATCCTAAGTTTTTGGATGAAGACTTGCACTACATTCAACATGCTTACAACCATGCAAAACACTCCTATACAAAAACATTTCCATTTGAGGCATGTCTTGGATACTTGCCTAAATCTTCATTGGATTTAATTTTTGGGAACGATGTTGCTATTGATGTCCATAACAACATAGACAAAGCCAATAGGTTCATTGAACATATCCAATTGATACATCAAACAGTTCAAGATCAACTTGAGAAGAGCCAAGGCAAGTACAAAGCAAGGCACGACAGGCATCGTGTAGATCACAAGTTCTAAGTTGGTGACAGATTTTGGCTTCACATTATCAAAGAGAGGCTTAAAGGGGAAGTTAGAAAAATGAAACCAACCCGCTATGGTCCTTTCATAATTCTAGAAAGATTGGTGACAATGCCTTCAAGTTAGACCATGCAAATGTACTTTGTTGGTAATGTTGAGAATTTAAGATTGTATGAGCCTCTAGTGATTGAAGATCAAGGAGAAAAAGTTTACATTCCTTCCATTGAGGATTTTTCTCCAAAATACCTTGATGAAATTCAACAAGATACCATTCTTGATAGAAGAACAAGGACAATAAAACGAGGGAGTGTAGACTACCTTCGTGTGGGGCTCAAAGGGACATATCCTTCTAAGTTTAAATGGATCGAGATTCGAAAGGTGAGGGAATTGCACCATCATTTGCTGAATAATTGAAAGTGATATTTGGAGGTCCAAAAGATTCCAGTGGGGAGGAGTGATCGAGTGCTCAAAATTATACTAAAAAATGAAAGTTTCTGGAATGGTGTGGAAACTAAACGATCACATATATCTTATCATTCTGAATCCTTCACAACTTGTTTTGCGGAAAACCGACACTGTATGCTCCCAGAAACGCGTTCTGTCCGCTTTTTCAAATCGAGAAATTTAAAAAAAAAATGCAAGACAACCCAATCAGAAGTCCATACAGCTGACTTGGCATGCCTACATGCAGGGTGATTGTGCACATGATGGTTTTCCTCAGTGTATGATATTGTGCTAAGTGGCATGTTTGTATTGATTATTGTGGTGAATTTTTTATTGGTCAATTGGGTGGGCAATAACAGACCATCACGTGGCAGCTTGAGGGCCACCAAAATTGGGTCAAGGTTTGAGCGGAGTGGGCAGAGGTTGAACCCACGACCTGAAGATATCTAGCACAAGCCATTACCAACATGCCATTGCAATAGTTCTTAATATACATTGGTTTCCATATGGTTTTGATTTCATATGTTTTTTGCATTGGGGGTGGGGGTCGGGGTCTAGCCCCAACCTTGGTCACTTCCTGTGGGCGGGACCATGGGTGGGAGGCTAGCCTTATGCCCTCCTTAATAACCATAAACCCCAAAATGGTGGCATGTGTCCACCCTTAGTGGTAATTGCCGATGGTTAGAAACAAAACCGCAGATTTATTATTAGATTTTTTTTTTGTTTAACCATATACATTATGGTTAATTAATTAGATTTAAGGCATCATTAAGCATTTAAGTGCATAAAAAATTTCACCTATTTTTTGGGAAATTTGGTGCTCGGTTAGTAGAATTCCGGGTAGATTTGTAGGATGGTGCCGAATTTTGAGGAATTGTGGAGCGATTAGTGCCAAAATTTGGGGAAGTCATAACTTACTCATTTTTTGACCAAATTCGATGTAGAAAGAGGCGACAAAGGAATTTTTGGTAATTCTGGAGTTGATGGAACATGTTTTAGAGCTGTTTAAGCATTGTAAACATATGTAATCACACTTTTGAGAAAAATTGAAGAGGGACAAGCCATTGGAAGCTGGACCAAGGAGACGTAGCCTAGGCAGGGTGAACTCCTTCATCATGTGCTGTTGTGTTACTGTTTATGGTGATGTTCATGTCTGTTAGATGTTGTTTTTTAGTGTTTTTTTTATGTTATTTTGCTCAATAAATTCACATAGAAACACATAAAAAAAACTCATGGTTAACTTTCAACTTACCTCATATCATCAAGCCCTTTGTTTATATTCTGAATTGGAATTTAGCACAATAAACACTAATTTTCCGATTCAGATAATGATCCATATGAGAAAAAAAAACATTTAACAAAGATTTTCTTAATGAAGAAACTATATGACCTCAAGATGAATGAGAGTACTTCAAATCTAGAGCATTTAAATTAATTTAATATAGTTACCAGTAAACTTACCACTACAAAAATGATTTTGGATGATGCAATTAGGACCATCATACTCATGTTCTCTATGCCAAACAATTGGGACAATTTGATGTTAGATATAAGCACTTCTGCACCTACAAGGACCTTGAAGTTTGATGATGTTAGCCAGAATTTAATGATGAAGAGTTATAACACAAATCATTTGTGTAAAACCATGGAGAAGAATCTCTACCTTAGCTAAATGGAAGGAAAATTAAACATAATACACATGGGAATTTAAGATCAAGAGGCAACTAAAAAAAAATAGGCAGGCTTACTTGTTTTCATTGTGGAAAACCAAGATATAATAAAATATATTGTCGAATCTAAAAGAAAGAATAGAAAGAACAAAATTCAACTAACACAAATAAAAAATCAAGCAACACAAAAAAATGTGGGTTCACTATTGTCGTTTTGGAAGGTGATGCTTTATTTATTGTTTCAATAGAAGATACCTTCTTATATACTTCTAGTAGTAGAAATAATTGGGTACTTGAATTTGGGGAATCTCACCATGTAACTCCATGCAAAAACAATTTTGTTAGATATGCAATTGATGATTATGGTAGAGTACATTAGGGAAATTCACTTTTGTAACATTATTGGACTAGGATATGTCCGAATCAAGAAAAAGGGTGGACATGATATATTGTTGAAAAAGGTTAGGTATGTTCCATAAATGTGTATCAGCTTGATATCTATAGAATTGTTTAATGAAAAAGGCTACTCCACAAGCTTCCGACAAGTGGCTACAAAGTTAGTAAAGGGCCATTGGTCATGTCTAGAGGATTCAAGATGGGAACCTTGTATACATTAAGGAAAATGACATAAATTTCAGATGTTATTTTTGTCACTAAAGAAGGAAACTCAGGGGATTTATGGCATAAGTATGTGGGTCGCCTAAGAAAAAAGGGCCTAAAATTCCTTGTTGGAAAAATATGCTTTCAGATTTGAAATCCTATGAAATTTATCTTTGTGAACATTGTATGTATGGTAGGAAATGAAGAGTTTCATATATGAGAGGTTTCCATGATAACAAAACAAATATATTATAATTGAGACACTTCAATGTGTTTGAGCCAGTTAATGTTAAGTATTTAGTAGTAGGATCATATTGTGTCACAATCATAGATGATGCATCTAGGAATGTTTGGGCCTACCCCATAAAAATAAAAGGTGAGGTGTTTGAGATATTTCAAAAATTTCGTGTTTCCATTAAAATATATACCAAAAAACTACTCATGTGTTTGAGGATAAATGACAATGGAGGGTATTGATCCAATGCATTTAGGGATTATGGTAATAGCTTCAACATAAAACATGATAATATTGTCTTAGTACTACTTGGCAGAATGTTGCTACAGAAAGGATGAATCACATTGTCACAAAGAAGGTGAGGAGTATGTTGTCAAATTCTACATTGGAAAATATTTTTTGGGAAAAACAAATAAGTACATCTTGTTATCTCATTAATTTATTAGGCTTACTACAAAATTGGATGGTGGCATAATTAAGAAATTTGGAATAGTAAGAAGGAAAACTATTCTCACCTAAGTTTTTTTGGATGTGAAGAATTTATGCGTATTTCCAAAGAACATAGGACCAAGTGTGATGATAAATCAATGAAATGTACTTTTTTTGGATATGCAATTGGTGATTTTGGTCACAATTTATAAGATCCAGCTAAACACAAAATTATTAGAAGCATCGATGTCAAATTTAATGAGTCAAAGGTATATAGAAATTATATAGGGGATATAGAGTTTAATAAAATGTTTAACAAGTTTGTAGAACATAAAGAAAATATCCCACCTTTGCAAGAAGTGGAAACCAATTCAAGAACATGATAAACAATAAGTGGAAAATTATGGACCTAAAGAAGTAGAAACATTTTGGGAGCCCTTACAAGGGATCCAATTGGAAAACACACCACCACATTTGGTTCAAAGGTTTAGTAGACCTCATAAGCCTTCAAAATCCCTCATAAATATACCCACTCTCATATTTTATTTTGTCAATTGATTAAGGTTAACCTCATTACTTTTAGGAGAATTGTAAAGTGAATACTAGAAACTAGTGGAAGAAAGCAATTGAGGAAGAAATGGACTCCTTATTGGGAAAAAAGCTTGGTAGTTATTAAATATCCCAAAAGTAATAAATACCCTAAAAAAATGGGTACACAGGATTAAACATGAGAGTGAAAGGAATAAAGAATGATAAAATGAAAGGTTGGTGGTGAAGGGATTTGTCCAAAAGAAGGTATTGGCTTTACTAATTTTTTTCACCTATTTTTAAGATGTCCTCCATGGACCATCATGGAAATATTTTAAGATATTATTATCTCATCTTCTTGCACACACACCTCCAATGATTATATCATGTCATGTTATAGAGAACAAAGTCATCGATTCAAATTTTTTTGATGATATTTTTTCGTTCATGCAATGATATATGATATGGAATTGTACTTGCAACCAACTAATTAGTGATATATGTAAACCATAGAGAGTTAGAATAAAGTGAAAATAGTTCTCATCAAGGAAATTGTCTTATATAAGAGGTCATCATATTTCAATATTGAGAGAAAATTAGCTACTACATTATGTTTCCTAGGTTTTCTCAGATGGTTATATCATATTCCTATAATAATAATAACCACCTAGTTACCATGCCATTTGTAGATTTTTTTAGTCATTAAATATTGGATGGAAACATGGTGAGTCTATAATAATACTAGATATCCTATGACGGAATGCCAAAAAAAATTAATCTCATCTATCCCCAAAATAAATTCCTATTTGGTTACTATATAATTTAATTTTGCATGTGAAATATTCTTTATAATGTAATAAATTATGCATGAATTGTTGTCTTCTATTTGTCCCAAAAAAAATCCAATGGTGGTGTTAGATGCATCTATAGAGAGATTAAATATGAGGGACCAATTAGGTCCTCTCAAAATAGGAGCCTCAGATACCTTGGATATCAGTTTTTAGAATGCATGTTGGCAACTCTCTCTCCACAAAATTCAAAATTCTTATTAAGTAAATAAAAAAATGGATGAGAAACTTGTAATATTTTTTTAATAAATCGACGATAGCAACCAATATGTTGTAAGAAAATTTGTACCTCTTTTTTGAATGTGGAGTTGGCAAGTTTAATATTGCCTTTATTTTTGCTAGATTCCCTTGGATGCATCCAGTCGAAATGCAGTGCCCCAATAAGATGCCATCAATTAACATCATATCACATTTAAAATTGCTAAGAAAAATTTTAGATTCTTTGCACATTATTAATGTTTTTTTCTAAATTTTCTAACGCCTCATCAAATTCATCACCATATTTTGCAAAATCACCTTGATATATCTCCACATAATGATGAATCAAATTAGCAAATATACCAATTATAGTTATTTTAAGGGTAGGATAAGCATTACATAACCCAAATGGTGGAACACGATATGAAAATTTTCCCCATGGACAATTGAATGTTTTTCATCTTAATCCTCAAGTGAAATATATATATGGTTATATATGCTACATTCATTGAGGAAAGAAAAGTATTTCTCCATGGTAATATGTCCAATACCTAGTAAATGAATGGAAGTGTAAAATGGTATTTGTGTGTTTCCTTGTTAAATTATCAATAATACACACAATCCATGCATTTACCATTATTATTTGGTATAATGACGAGAGGGGAGACCACTAGATGAAAGAGATTGGATAAGTAAAGTTAGTTTCAAGAAATTTCGGCATCTCTTCCTCCATTATTTCCCTCAATCCTAGGTTCATCTAATGTTGGGGCTAGTGGATTGGCTTATTGTATATACGATGTGTAAATACATCAGGATGGATCCCGTTCATGTTAGGGTAATCATAGGTGAAGGAATCAATGTTATTTTGCAATACTTTAACTAGTCACTCTTTTTATTATTCAATGAAGCCATAATTAATGTTTAGTGTGTTCTTGGGGCTAATTTCTATAGTTTCTCTAATGGAACCTTTGTATTCTTGAATTGAGGACTCATGTTCCAAAGGTGAAGTTCTTGTTGAGGAAAGAGAAGCATGTGTTTTGGGATGCATAACATGGTCAATAAAATGTGAGTTGGTTCAAGGAAGACGAAGAAGCTATGGAATCATTGGTTTCATCATCCTTGATTTTCTCTCTTATGGATAAATATTGGTATATAGAGAGGAGTTGATGAGATCCTTCTTCTTCATCACTATCCTCCCCATTGGATGAGGGTGGTGTTTCAAAAATATATGCTAGGTTTTGAAAGAGGATACAGGGTCATTTTTTTAGTAGAGGTCCTGTGAGAGATGGTCGTGTTGCTAAATCAGTAACCAATATGACCATCAATAGTGGCCATCCATGAAATTACCAAGATTAAAGGATACCCATATATAGAGTGTTTGGGTGTAAAGTCATGAAATCAACACGATATTTCCATGAGTCGATGGAGATCATTATGTCTTCCAATATACCCTCTGGGATCTATCAACAATTTGGAGTACAATAGGGGTCTTCCTAAGGCCGAAGAGTCCTAAGCTTCCATTCTCACATCATGACATTAATGTTAGCAACTAGATTGATTAATTTTTTAGGAATGACTATATTATTGATCTATACAAAACTATTAAGCTTCTAGGGTTAGAATGTGTGGTTATGAGATCCCCTCCTACCCCCAAATAGTATGTCTAACAATTCTCCCATCAATTGGAAAGTTTGGGGATCCTTCATTCTATGACCAAGCCTTATTAAACAATAATACTTTTGAATATATGGGCATATCCTTTATGGATTGGGATAATGATATTTTAACATACACATTCATGAGTTCTCCCAGGAAATCAAACTTGAGCTAAGTAAAAGGTTTCTCTTGAGTTAATTTCTTTGGATATGGTGGGTTATGTGGTTCAAGGAATGCATGATCATTTCGAAGATCTAGGATATTGTTCTTGTTCTAGTTATTTTTTTTGAACATCCTCGTTAAAATATTCAATGGGAACATGAGGATGGGTTAGGGTAGTGTCTTCCTAAATCAAATATGCATATATTGGAAATCTAGGGAAGAGATAGAATAGGTAGGGTAGGTGGAAAGCCTAACAACATATGATAGTTGGGATATCCTCTTATTATTAGGGTTAGGAATAGTTTGTGAAGGTAATTGTGGATGAGGAGGGGATGCTGTGGATGCATGCATTTGTGAAGGGGGTAGCATTGGAGGATGTAGCTACTTTCAATCTTCATAATTTTCACCATTATGTATTTTATGTAAAAATAAAAAGAAAAGAAAAGAGAAAATTATTATTATTTTTATAGACAAGCACGCTCTTCATGCTTCTAGGTTTTTTAGTCTGTTATCACCCTAGTAATTTCTTAGGTCATGGGATTTTAATTTATAGTTAAAGAACACTAGGGGTAACCACAAAACTACTTTGGAAATTTAGGATCTAGCCTTCCTAAATTTCAGAGAGGGCTCTCTCTTTCAGATTTAACTTTGTTTTGAATTGATATTTTAGGCAAGGTATGATTGGGCACTTGGTTTTTTGTTTAGAAAATTTGGTGGGAAATTATTACTTGGAGACAAATTAAAGATGGATCTACTAGTCCATTGGGCTATGGATTCAAGATGTAGCAAGCAAGACTAGAAGGTAAGGCCAAAAGGATGCTAATGTACTCAGGGCAAGGTAGATAACCCTCAGAGAGTTGAATAGTTTGTTTTGATGGGATTGATTGCTTTCGGGATAAAGGGCAGTGAAGGATCCTTTGATCCGGAAAAGAGGAAGGAGGCAGGGGTCAAACGGGACTAGGAGCAACTAAGAATTCCTAAGTCCGGAAATCAAAAGAAAACATTGAAATGATCAAGTAGTTAATACAGGGAGTTTTTTACACTTATCCTGAAATAATATTCCTAATTAATCATTTGGATTTGAACAACATATATGCAAATGAATGAAACTTCAGAAAAGGACACAATGACAGTAATAAATCACTTTACACATTATCTTATCACATGAATCCTGAGTTATTAAGTCCAGTTGGTTCTTGTCCAGACTGCTGCTATGAAATCAACACATGAGACTCCAAAGCACTAGAAAAATTGTCTATAATAATCTCAGCAAATTTATTCCACCCTAAACACTTCATAAACTGAAGTATTTATACAAGTGTTTATTACAAAATATCCTAGATATATCTAGGAGTAAATCTAGTAAAATAAAATATCTTAACACACTAAGAGGGCCAGCTGCTTAACAACTTAAGCAAGCTGTCCTCTTATCTATAAAAAATAGAACTATCTCATCTAATTACAATAGTTTGTTGACTAGGTGTACATGCTTGCTAGCATATTTGGAAGATATTTGTTTGTAGATTGATTGACTAATACTCTTTCACTTTACATCCTTTAACACTAATTTTCTTCCTGATACTATTTAACTCTGTTCATCTATCACTTTACTGCTAGTAAAATGTCGAATTTACTATAGTAAAAACTGATTGATTGTTTCTGCTCGGATACACTTTGACCCTGTTACTTTGATTTGATACACTTTCAACTGCTACTTTTACCTGTTGATAGTTGTAAGATAAAGTTTTCACTGTGGTAAAAAGCTATCCCATCATTTCTCTATCCTGCTTGAATTTTCCTTTCACTCTTTTACTACTGTAAAGTTTCATATCAACAATAAAAATTCAAAATCAAATAAACTGTTTTTTATTATTTTCCTAATTCACTTTTTTTACCTGTACTTTTTCTGCTATTCTGCTCCAATGTTTCTATAACAAATCTGTGAATTCCTGCCATTGCCGATTACTGGGTATTTTCATACTTTTCAACTTCTGGTAACTTTCATCAGCATCAGTGTACTTTGAGAAATTTGGTTTGATAATGAAAATATGATTAATTTCATTCTGTAGAAAAAATAAGTTTTCAAAGTACTCCAAGACAACTTTACTAGTTGGAGAACCTTGTGGAGGAGGCTTATTTATTTGTTCTTTGGCATGGGCTCTGATCTTCTTGTCATAATCTGTTTGAACCATTAAATTTTCATTAAATCCATGAATGTCTGGGAGGCCTGCTTGTCTCAATATTGTGTATTTTGCCAAAAAAATTGTTATTGACACATTCATGGCCTCACACTTTTCCTTCAAATTGTTCATTATATTCCTTTTATTTAGGACCTTTTTGATTTGAAGAATTGTTTCAGTCCTGTCTTGTATTTTCAATTCTTCAAGCTCCTCTCTATTTTTTCTGTTTAGAAATGTAATCATATTTAAGGCTTGAGATGGTTTATTAGCCAATTCTTCCTTTGTTTTCTGAATTTCCACCTGTGTTGCCTTAAGTAAATCTCTCTGCTCATATATGATTTGAATTGAAGGCCATTGTAGATGGATGCCTTGAATTATGTTTGTCCAAAGATAGTTCTTGATGAAGGATACATGTTCACTGAGATTTACTTGCTGCCGTAAGATCTTTACCTGTTCTTCAAGTCTTTTTGCTCTTTGCTCATGTCCCTTAGAGGTAATCAATGCATTCTTGTTTGATGATTCAAGAGTTTGAATGGTATTTTTCAAATTTATTATCTCATTATTCTTTAGGGACATCTCCTCCTTGGCTTTTACTATGTCAGCTGCTTCACCTGTTTGATGTACCTATGTTGTGGATTATCTTGTGGCAGAAGTGTCTATAGATTGCATTGACACTGCAGTTTCCAGTGGCACTTTTGGGTCTAAATGTTCTGCCAATGTGGAAGGGACAGCTGTGCGAACTATAGGAATGACAGTGGGAGTAGATTGCACATCAGCCTCTTTTACTGCTTCTTTTTCTTTTATAAGGATGTCCATATAATATTCCATCTCTTTGACTTGGGCAATCAGTTTTAGTATTAGCTTGGCCATTTCAGATTTTTCAATTTGTTCTTGGAGGATTTCCTTTGCTTGAGGATGTTCGTGTTGAGGAAGTTTTAACTATTTCCTCAAGGCAACGATATCATCATTCTTTTGCTTTATCAAGGTCTGAGCAACCTGTATGTTTGATGGATCTAATCCTATATGAAGGACTAGATCTTCTAAGAACTTAATCCTTATTTCTTTTGCCTGTAAAGAGGCTTTGTCTAGCCTCATCTAGTCCTACATATTAAAAATGGTGTTTTGTAATTGAATAGTACTCCAGGTCTTATCCACTATTTTTGAATATAGCATTTCAGATGTATGTCTATGAAGTTCAATTTGATCAAGCTCATGGATATTCTCTGAATCAACTTCAAAGTCTGTTTTGCTGTAGTTTGAGACTGTCTTTGGATCTGCAAACTTTGGCTGGAGGTAGGACATGATCATTTTATTGGTAGAATAATCAAATGTTGTCAATAGTCTGTCCTTGTTACCTAGCTTTTCTTCGAGAAATTGTGAGTAAATTTCTCTTTTGATCTCTTCATTTTTCTCCTTAATTTGTTTGTACATTTGTTTGATATCTGAGTCTTTTTCATCTGCTGTTTTGGAAGAAGAGGGAATTTCTAAATCAACCTGTTTTTGAATCATTTGCTTGCCCTTATTATTTGCTGCAATCTGTTCTTTTCCAATTTCTGTCAAAACTTCATCAACTATTACTGTGGCCTCTTGATTTGCTAACTGATCATCATTCATTCCCTGATCATTGGTGTCATCTATTTCCATTATTTTTTCTTTCTCAGCAGCAGTCATTTTTTCCCTTTTGTTGTAAATAATCTTGAATTTTTTTTCTGCAATGGTATTTGCTGAATAGCCTTTTTCATTCCTGGTCCTTTTGTTTGAATATTCTGACTATTTTGTGACTATTATAGTCTGTGAATTATATGTCCTTTTCACTATTTCTATATCAGAAGTAGGATCTATGAATGTATTTTCCACCCATTCCATTTGATTGGAAAACTTCTCAATATGTGGTTTTGAGTCATGTATAAAAGGTTGAAGCTTTAATTTTACCCTTATAGCACTGAGGTAACCCTGGGATCATAATTCCATAGAAAAATCTCTTGAAACTGATACTTTGATAATTGTTTGACTATTTCTTTCTCAGCCTCCCTATTATTTACTAGGAAAGGGCCAATCTGGTTCTTCAACTTGAACTGAGTCTTTTTCTTTGATGCCATGAAGTTTATAGCATCTGCATTTAAAACTTGTCTCAAATATTCCAATGCAAAAACCCTGATGTTCAAGAATTTAGGTAACTTATGTGGAGACAAATTTGTTCCAAATATTCTTAATTCTGTGTGTCTCTGATATAAGTACCAGTCTCCTACTTTGCATTGTTCAGATAGCTGTAATATTCTCTTCATTTCTTCACTCACTCTGGGCTGTTTAGACTTGTAAATCAAATTCATGCATGTCCTGATGAATAAGTCTGAAAACTGTTTATAACTGAATTCATTTCCTTCCTTTCAGAGAAAGGAAGTCCAAATATCACTAATAGAGGCTGTCCCTCTACATCCATCTTTTTCAAAGCAATGGGAAAATTATCAACTTGGAAAAATAGAAACAAATGGAATAGATAAGATGAATATCTGAAAACTCCTTCATTTGGAAATTTGGTCAATTGGTAATGTATGCTATCAGCAATGAATCTAGAAAAATAAAAGATCACGGTAGGAGGCCGTCCAGGGGATATTGTAGAAAGGAAACCAAGTATAGATGCATCAGTAAATTCATCATTAAAATATCCCAGAATGAAGGATAGCATTGAGATCACTTGTCTAGAAGCTTCAGGAAAATCATAAGTAGAATATGGTGGATTCACCTTAGGAAGGTCTCCATGGGTAGGCATAAAATTTTGAAATATCATAAACTTTTTAGGGAACTCCAACTCTAAGTATAACTGGATTAACTCTTCAATTGACAAGGGCACTACTCCAGGATCAAGCTTCAACTGAAGCATCTCATTTATGGATTCTGATGTGATGAAAAACATAATTTCTCTATCTTTGTTTACAATGTCTTTCTGATCAGGAGCATAATGCATTTGACATAGTCTGACCAAGTCCTGGGCTGGATGAGTAACATGAACTACATACTTGGGCAAATTGGATTCCCAAATACGTATGTCATATTGATTTTTATTTAGAAATTTATCGTAACACCAGTTATGAATCTCAAGCAAATTGAATTCTACCACTGTATCATCAATTTTGTAATCTAAATCATTTAAAGGAATGTTTTCTTCAGAGGATACAGGTGGTTGGAGAGGTCTAACAACTTCATTTGAATCAGTTGTTAAATCAGGAGTTGGCTTGTTGATTTTTGATGATTCAGGCTTGGGAAGCTTGGCTGTTATAGGATTTGAGGCTTTGGGACCTCCAGACTTGGGTGTAATTTGTTTTTTAGTCATCTTGTTACAACTAAAGCAAGCTTAGAATGTTTGATATAGTTTATTTTCACAACCAAAGGGAAATTGAGTAATTTTTTTGGAAAAAGATTACTTGCAAAAGGTAATTATTTACTCAATTTAGGCCTTATCAGGGAAAACTGGTATAAGACAAGAAACATGGTTTTTTGAATAGAAAAACTATAAAAAGAGGTCTTTAGTCAACTGAATTCCTTCAAACTTCTCCTGCGTTTGAAATTTGTCTTCAAATGTTAAAAGAGGCTATAAATTGAGGTTTTGGCTTTAAAGAAGGATTTTGAGACAATAACAGCTTCTAGGGAAAATTTAACAGGGTTTGCCCTGATTTTGAGCGTTTTAGGGTAAATTTATACAGTCAATTTCTCTTTTTCAAGTGTATTTCAGTAACAAGGACTTCAATTTCGGATTTTCAGGCTTGAATAATCGAGGAATACCTGAACTGCAGTTATTTCGACAGTTGGACGAGTTTTGGAGATGCTTCTGCTTTGAATTTGGACTGTTGTTGATTTGTTGGAGTTGAGAAAGCCTTTGTGGTATTCAAAATAGGATATTTTCTGCGAAAACTGAGTTTTAAGGCATGAAATCGATAAAAAAAGGCT
The DNA here is from genome assembly GCA_034641835.2 of Pinus albicaulis. Lineage (NCBI taxonomy): Eukaryota > Viridiplantae > Streptophyta > Pinopsida > Pinales > Pinaceae > Pinus > Pinus albicaulis. The sequence goes on from CM076578.1 coordinate 1,585,445,105, forward strand.
TAAAACAGGGTTTGGGAAGCTTAACAGGGCTAGGCGAAGCTCGTTTATCTGTCGGGAGTGCGAATAATACATATAACAATGCCATATTAAAGTTTAAACCTTTAACACTAAACAATGTTCTTGTCATTAATTACAGGTCCATTCAAATGCGGGGGCGGATTTATGAAAACAACAAGTGGTTTTCGCGTTACATTTAGAAGGTAAATGGTTTTGAGCATTTCGGACGCGATCAAATCAAAATGGGACACATAGCATTGAGTTGTATTGGAAAACAACTTTTATCGCGCGATTTTGGAGAAACTTTGCACGATCACTTTCGAAGCGCGATAATGAAAGCGCACCATTAGATCTGCTTTGTTTGAGCGAATGGTCAGGATATTTTGGAAAGGTGTGACGAAAGATGGGTGGGACCCGGGCGGCTTTATATGCATGGTTCGTTAACATATAATTTAAACCTTTCAAAATATATCAGCTAGTTAAAGGTCTAAATCATATATGGGCGGGTTATATAGTTGCAAAAAGAAACATGGGCGGTAACATATATAAACCTTCGTGTAATTTACATAATAACCAAAGTTTTAATATGTGAAAGGGTTTATGCATACACGAGAGTAATACATGTTTTGGAAGGGGTTGAGTGGTCTATACATACATACATACATACATACATACATACATACATACATAAATACATACATACATACATACATACATACATACATACATACATACATATATATATATATATATATATATATATATATCTAAAGAGTTTATATATATGGTGGGTTTATTGGAAATATGAGGGATGCACGTGGGGCGGGTTAGGAGGGTTTTAACCTTGGGTTGATTTATTATACAAAACATGAGGTTTTATATAACGAAAAGGGGTAAAGTCACACTTTAACTTTGGGTTAAGTATGACAGGTAAGCATATTTACAAATATTTTTTGATTTAAACATATATAAAACATGTTTAAAGTTTTTTGTATTTTATTTTTATTATATAGTAATAGACTGAGGTAAGTTTCTGTTTACTATAGGGGGCGGGGTATTTGAATAGGGTTAGTTTTAAGACCAAAGGGAGTGTAATTGGGGTTTTAATTCACCATGTGGATAATATTCTTTGGTCAAAAAATCTTATAATAGTGGGTTTAGGGGATAATTAGATAAAAGGAGTTATAATACTTAGGATAAGGTGTGTTTATAAGGATTTAATAAGTAAATTAGAAGTTATTATGACTTAGGAAATGGAATACTCAATAAATACATTTGTATGACCAAGTAAAGTGAAAACTTTGAAAGCAAGTTTAACATTTTATGAATTCACCACTTTTACTTAGCATAGAGTGCTTTATGAGGATTTATATGCTGTATGAGATGTAGGCAGGTAATCAAATGGGGGTTTAAGTATCATTAAGTAAAAATGGAGTCTTTACTTATGAAATTTCAAGGTGATGAATGCATGAATGGTAGATGATGAAAATTTTGGGGATTAATATAGAAATTTAACACTTTCAACTAGCTAGTCATTGAGCCTTGGGTCCAGTCCCAACAGAAGTTAGAGAAATGCTCTGAGCCTCTTTGAATGAAAGTTTAGAATGTCAAATAAATATAGGGGAGGGGAAATTAGTTGTTGTAGCCTGGCGAAAGATATTTACAATGATTTTCCCACCTTCTTCTACCTACCCAATATTTAATCTAACATTTTTTCATCCATTTGTGCAGGTGCATTTGAGCTAGCAACCTTGAACATTTTATTCTTTTGAAAGCAGTAAAAACTATCTAATTCTACCTTGTTTCATCCAAGGACCCAGATTAAACTGTTGGGTTCCTTTTTACTCTATATCTATCTACTGAATTGTCAGGATTAAACTATCTGACAGCTCCTTATTCTCTATGTAAAACAAGTAAATTGAAACATGACAAGTTAGGATTAAGCAGTTCAACTCATCATGGATTATGGCATTTATTGACACTTTGCCATAATCAATTGCAAAAAGTAAAAAGTAGTAGCATTTAGACTTGCACACTTTCATGTTTTATTCATCTTTCTTCTTTGGGGTATCTCATTTTTTCTAAGTCCTTTGATTTTTCTTTTAGGACTTTTTACCCTATTTTTGATTTTCTATTTTTGTTTTTTCTTTTATTTTTACAAAATATGGGAAAACAAATTGCAGAAGGAAAAGTATGTACATATTTACAAGACTATCATTAGTCAATTCAAAATTATGAATCCTATATTTATAGGACCCTAATAGAGTCAAAATATCAAAGTCCTATTTGTACTTATTGTAATGAAAAAGGAAAAAGAATTGTTAAATATGTAATTTTGCGTCTTAAACCCCTCTAGGTTTGCCTACATGTCAAGTTGAGCATGCCCCAATGGACATGTCTATTAACACCCGCTCTAGAAAACATAAATAGAGGGTATATGGAGCTCATTTGGACACACACACTTAATGTATCAAGGTATAAGATATCATAGAGAGTGTAGAGAAGAAGTGGAGCACCAAATTCTGAAAGATAGGATTTATTCTAGAGGTTGAATTTGTGAAAGTTCTGCCTTGGTACATCTCTTGTTGTTGTCTTGCTGATGGATCTGATGGAAAGAAGTAAGGCTTGACTTGGAATCTAGAGGTGGAATTTTTCTGTGATTATGGGCCTTGGATATCTCATTTGATCTGATTCTATAAGAAGAGAAATTTTTTGGGTTTTCCCCTTGGAGGGGTTTTTCTCTGGCTTGGAGCATATTTCTTGTGTTCTTTTGTTACTATGATATTCATGTTCATGTTATGGTAATTTTTTGATGACATAATTAGAATAAATATTAATAAAGAAGAAAATTAAATTCACAATAAATTACTATGAAAAGGAAAATATAAATTAAACTACAAGCCTCCCGATTTTCCAACATGGTTTCAGAGCTTAGGTGGTTTAAATTTGGAGGCCTCAAGATCACATTTGGTTAGATTTTTATCAAGTTCCTTGAAGGTTTCATCTTTGTTAATAAACTAGACAAAATTTTGGGCATGCTTTAGGATTCATTTTGTTGGTTTTCACTCGCTACATTACAATGGTTCATGTTTATGGCTTGTGACTACCGTTGTCAGTAAAGAAAATTCATAACTCTGCAATGTTGTGATAGCTCCAATACCTATACTGTTGAGAAATCTAGGGAAATATTATTAGGCTTTTCTTTTAGTTTGATTTCTCTTACTTTGACAAGTTCTTGTGATATTATATTACTTTAATTTTTTTATTATTATGTTCCTTCATCATCAATATAAATTCCAAACAAATGAATATCATGAACACATGATGTAGGTGTTAGCACTCTATGAATCCCTCTAAGACGAGGAACGGGCCACAGAGATAAACACAAACCGCTTCTAGCTATAAAATGGTCTTTTCTAGCAGGAGGGGGCTCCCTCACTCAAGAAAAATAAATATTTTGAGACTCCAAAGTACACTGAGTAATATTTAATCTGAAGGGATTTATAATGTATGTTGGAAATTGATGAAGGTTTCTGGAATATGGGTTCTTGTGATAAGAAAGTTACTAGCTTGTCATGCCTATGCATATACTAACCAATACATGCGCAAATGCCTATCTAGCACATACTTCCAATGAATGAAACAAATTGTAGTATAGTGGGTGATAAACACAAAAGATACTCATTCACATGTGAAAAAACATATGAAAGCTCTGATGATGCATATTCATGACTAAGTATTAAGAGGAAACAATAGAGAATAAGGGTATACCATATTTCATTTGAAACTGAAACATTTATTCACAACCAAATTAGAGAAATACGATATTGAATTCTAATACAGTTGATCCACTACACCCATAAAAAGGACTGCATAAGAAATTGAATAAGATAACTAATACACAGAAAAGAAACCAATTTGAAGCAAAATACCACAAGTATCTCTGCAAATGGTCACTGGAACAACTGAGCAATAAGAATTTTATTCATAAAAATATGAGGTCACAATAAACAATTATTTCTAAAAACCAGTTCACAATACTATCCAACCCTTTCTTACTTCAAACATTTGGCATTAAGTAGCCATACATCATTCAAAATTCCATGTCTAGATGCAATTCATCTCTAATCCATGAATTGGATTGAACTGATCAGAAAAGAAGTAACTTTAACATATCTTCAATATTTTTCTTTTAATATTAAAAAAAACTTACTACGATCTTATCACACTATCCTATCTCAAAAAATATCCAAATCCATAAAATTCATCCAAATAATTGATCCATGCTTTTGACATAAAAAGAAGAAACAACACTGAGTTTCAAGGCCTGTGCAATGCAACAACTGGGTAGCATGCCCTATTGGCATGAATTTCCATGCAATAGCCAGCACCTAGCTAATGAATCAGTGATGACCCAACTCTTGACTCATAAACACACTCATCCATCCACCTCCTCACACATGACACCCTAAAAAAAATACACATGTAGACCTGTGTGCAACAACTGCATAGAAATTATGTATCTTGACTTTTAAAATATGAATTATGATTCCTTTCCCACCTAAAAACCTCATAGAATATATCAACAACATAACCAAGACCCTTAGAGTAACTAGGACAACTTCAGAATGCAAAAATGACTCTTAAAACCTTTGAAAAGAAAAAAGGATTATGGTGCACAACATTAATAGTCTTCAGTCATTATCAAAATTTCAATACTTAGAAAAAACACTATTACCTCCTCTTCCTCTTTTTGGATGAATGTTTATTGGTGGATGCCTTGACTTCAGTGCCTTTGGGTGGAGGATCATTTTATTTAATCAATACTAGCTAAGAGGGCTTTGACTCTGGCTCTATTTTAGGCCTTGGCCTAGGCACATTACCAGGTGGGGGTATTCAAGCAGCTTGTCTATGTTTCCTCACCAATCTCCAAGTTCTTTCAAGCTTCATTTAATACACCTCATCTTTCTCTTCAACACTGGGTTCCAGATGTATAGGTTTTTTTTCTTGTCTCCTTTCAGGGAGAGTTCATTTGAAAAACCTCTTACATCTATCCATTGTCTTGGAGGCATCCATCACTTCTTTGTTACAATCCACAAGTAACTGGTTAACTTCTTTCTTGATTTTTTCATTATCTTCAGTTATTTCAATTACCTGCATTTGAAACTTGTCAAGTTCCTCCATATACCTGTGATACTCCCTCCATTGGGAAAAATCTAGTATATCAGGTGACTAGGTTACCTCTTTTATCTGTTGCACCCACCCTTGCTTTGGATTTGTTGCTCCTGTTACAGGTCTTATAGAATCCATTTTGGGCATGTCTGACTGCTCAACATCCACAACCTGCTTACCCTTATCTTGCGTAGTAGGCTTGAGGGGTGCATTTGATTTCTCCTTTGGCTGAGTTGTTTGTAAGGCTTCCACTTCGAGTTTTTGGTTTTTTCTTTTTAAGAATGTTATTTCAAGTTGTGACTTAGCAAGTGCATCTTTCCTCTTGGTAATATTTGGATCCTCTTCTTAAATATGTGTAGTTTAAATCTCTTTTGCATATTCCTCTTGCTTATCCTCTAAAATGACATCAACTGTTTGAGGAGTTGGCTCATAAACACCCTTCTTAACCTTTGACCTAACTCTATCTCTCAACAAGAACTGTTCATCCTTCAATGTATCCTCTGCATTCAGCTGGAACTTGCCATATGAACCTCTGGCACTTGGTACTTCTTCTTTCCTTTTGTGATTTTCCTCTCCCTTTACTTTTTTTTGGGTTTCGAACTTGGCTTCTCTCTTGGACTTGTTTTCTTCATTGTCTCGGTCATTGGTTCATCATGTGGTTCTTCTTTTCCTTCACAAATATCCATTAGTGAAACATATTTTTGAGGCAATAAACCTAGAATTGACAAAAAATTGACCAAGAAACCTTTTTTATTTTGAAGCTCATACAGGACCACGATTTTTATAAAAGAAAAATGGAATAAAACTGACTTGTGGCTATCTTTCTTAACCTCCACCTTTTTCTCCATCCTCCCTAGGATCTCAAACAAATAATAAGGTAATTTCATAGTATTTTTTGTTTTAAAATGCACCAAGAGTCTAAGGTGATACTGATAGAATCTGCTGAACCTACCCTCACAAGTGAAATACCTTTTAATGACTTTAAGCAACTGGCTATGATGATTTTGGAGGTATGTGCTAGGGAAGGTTATATCAAAATTATTCTTAAACTATGGTTTGAAAAAACTCTGAATAATGAGGCATTAGGGTCATCTCCCTTGAACCATATCTCTCCAGTTGTAGGAATTCCTATGGCATCAACAATGAACCTCTCTGTAGTGATAATTTCTAGGTTTCCTAGCTTGAATTTTCCCTCCTTGAAACTTAAGGCAAACAAGTTGGCCAATTGTACATGATGACCCAATGCTTGAATCTTTTCACAGGAAGGAATACATACTGTGTTTTCGAATGCTACCCAAATCACTGAATTAGAGTTGAATAGGGTCATAATTTTTGGCTCTACATGCACAATCTCCCCCCCCCCCCCAACCCCTTTTTGCTTGCATTGGGAGACATCGAGCTATGTACACAGGGCAGGTTTTATTGAACCTTTGTGGCAGGATACATGGACAATAAAAATAATAGAAGGCTTTGTTTTTGGACATCAATGAACAAAAGGTATAATTCACAGACACATTGCGCAGTGATGACAAGGTGTATTGAAAACTTCCAGAATGGGTGGAAAATTTCATGACCCTACATACCTTTCACCCTAGAATAGATCAACACTTAACGTTGATTACCATTCATCTATAAAACCTTACAAAATTTCCTTTTTAAATCAATAGTCTGCATGGGAACATAACATGCGTAGTGACTTTGAACTTGGAGGCTAACACGACTTAAGTAGACTTAAATTAGACTATAAAAAATCCAAGGATCTGAGTGGGCATGACCCTACCTCGGGAAAGCAACACCAAGTCATGTTAATGATGTCTGACTTAGGGAGGATGCTATACAACGATACATAGTGCTCTGTGTGTAGTGATGACTACGTAGCACCCGTGCACAAAAAACAATTATGTAGTAATTGTGGCTTTGTCTTCGGTCCCTGGCTTGGCTTGGCTGAAAATCATTTTTTACCCTTCGACCATGATCATCAACGAACTTGAAAATAAGAAATGTAGGTACTGCGCAAAGGATATGGCAGTCACCTCATGTAATTGTAATTTTCTCCTCAATTTGTCCTATAGTATGATGTCACCAGGAACCTTATTTTAAAGGTATGATGATTTATGTATGAGAATCATTAGAGTGTTTAGTTGGGTATGGTACTTTGGATAGTGGAGGGGATGTATGGGTTATTTCACATATGATACGAAATCAATGGTATTTAAGGGAATAGATTTTGATGGGATGGGGAATATATATAAGATTAATATGTTTTATGAATAGGGAATTACTAATGAATAGGGGATAGGGTATGGGATTTTATAAGAGAATAGAGGGAGATGGAAGATATAAAATGTGGGTTAGAGTCTTAGGGGAAAATGAGTAGACTAGGAAGGGAAAAGAAAAATGCAGTTCACAAAGACCATCTTGCTTGAGTAGCAGAATTTTGACTATAATTGACTCAAGTAAACCTTCTGACAGATCCATTAATGACACAGGCACCATGACTCCATTTATCAAAATTTTGAAACCATGACTCCCAAAAACTCAATAATTCCTCATGTTTTGATTGGACCACTTGATGACTAAACTAATGGTGATGTTTTGGATAGTGACTTCTGAAATTATGATAGTGATAATGTTTATATGTTTCAAATTGTTCAAACTAAAAATTAAAGAACTCGAAGACAATTGACAAATAAAAACTAGTGACCCTAACATTGGCTCCATTGGGGATGGAAACCTCCCAGCGAGGTGCCAAGAAAAAAACCGCAAACTAGTAGCCTGTCCATTAGGCAACAAAGTCAACTGCAAAACTAAAAATATGAATGAGAGTATAATTAACAAATTGAAAAATTACCATTGATTGATTGTAACGTACTCAGCCGACTGACTTATATATGGAAGCAGAATGATGGGATCTTAGGGCCTTCACTTCGGGCTTCAAATCCAAACACTGACTCCCCACACTCGTAGTATTCAAAAGTAAAATGATATATATAATGAAATGGTGAATCAAATGTGAAATCATGCAAGAAAATGTTTTAACAACCTGCCATTTACAGGCTCTACTCCAACTGGCTCATCAGAAAAATCTTCAAGTACATAAGCCTTTTTACCATGTAATGAAAAAATCTTAAAAGGCCCTTTCCACATATTTTCAAAATTTCTGTGCTTCCCCTTCTCTTCGTTTCTGACATCCCATTTCAATACCAAATATCCAACTTGAAAATCAGCTACTTTAGTCCTTATGTCATAAATTATTTTTGTTTTTTCTTGTATCAACTGTGTGTTTTTTAACACCTCTTCTCTTGACTGATGAATTTGAATCATCCGACCAATTATTCACTACATGTCATTAGGCTATGCTTCAACTTCCTGCAATAATCGCATGACCATAACTCCCGACGAGGAAGAAAAAACTGTATCTGTCCCATAAACTAACTGAAATGGAGACATGCCTATTGAATTTTTAGTACTCACTCGGTCCGCCCATAGTGCATGTACCAAAGTTTTATGCTAACTCCTCTTATTCTCTTGCATCATTTTATTGACCAAGCTCTTATTAGATAATTCAGTTAAGACATTACCCCCGAAGGTAATAGATTGTGGAGTGGCATAAAACAATATTGTATTTATGACAAAAATTTATCATCTTATTTGATATAAAGGAAACAAAATTATCTATAATAATATTATGTGGGAAACTAAATCTAGAAAAAAATATTACCTTCCAAGAACTGTATAATCACCATATATGTAGCTTGTCTGGTTGGAACTCCCTCGATCCACTTGGTGAAATAATCAGTTGCCGTCAGTATCCACTTGTGTTTTCCAGATGAAGTGGGATGAATTTAACCAATAAAATCGAGCCCCCATTGCTTAAATGGTGACTCAATTGCTATATTTTTCAGGGGTAGCGAGATAAATCTCTTTCTTCCTTCAAATATCTAGTATTCTTGACAAATGGAAAACTTATTATACACATCAGCAAATAAGGTGGGCCAATAAAATCCAACTCTTAGGATTTTTTTCGTTGTGGTCTTCCAATTCAAGTTTCCACCATAGTCCCCTTTGTGAAACTCCTCCATTATCCTTTGCGCTTCATCTTCTAACAAACAATTAAGCAACATTCTGTCGGGATGCTTCCAGTACAAGAACAAATCTATGATGCAAAATTTATCTATTTTCAATTTAAGGAAACAAGCTTTGATTTTAGTAAAAACTAGAGGTGCTTGTAGGTGTTGAAATTAATATAATATCATCATACCATGGTGAAGCAACAAAAAATTCCAGAACTTATTGAGCAGAACTTGAATCATCTTCTTTGACCAAAGAAACCAAGAAATTAATTTGGAGTGACTGCAGATTTGATTCATTCGTCGTCTGAACCAATCCTTGTCCTTTAATCAGCCTTGTGGGTTTTTTTTTATATCATTCTCAAGTATGGAAGCAATCCACTTACCCCTCCTTCCATCCAGATCATTCCGCGTAAGAATATCTTTGACTGCAACACTTGGCACATAAGCAACAGCATGTAAATGCAAAATATAAACTCAAAGATATTTCAAAGCCTTCACAAGAGAAAATTCATGTTTCTCCATACTATCATATTTAAGAGCAACATATTTGAGAGTTATGCTAAAAAATGAATTTGGTTGCTCTACTCGTTGCTGATTTTTCTGAATTAAAACAAAAACAATAATATTCTCTCAAGAAAAGGAAAAAATGTTAAACTCATGTGTATAATCAAGACTGGCAAGTATAAGAGCATAGGAAAATGTATATTGGACTTCATTAAAATATTTTTTTCTTTATTCATTCCAGTTTAATTCGATGTCCTTATTTAACATGTCTGTAATTTTCCTTTAAAGTTCTACCAGATTGGGAATAAACCTCCTTAAAAAAATTATCATGCCAATAAAATACTAAATCTCCTTCTTACTTCTAGGGACATCCATTTTATGGATTTCTGAAATTCTGCTAGGATATATCTTGATGTCATCTTTCAAAATTATATGGCCTAACAACTTACCTTCCTCCAACCTAAACAAATATTTTTTGGGATTTCATGAAATTCCATTTTTTATGCACTTTTCAAAAACTTCCCTCAAATGCTACAAATGGTCTCGATCTGGTTGTGAATAGACAGTGATTTAATCAAGATATATCACTAGAAATTCATCTTTCTCATCCTCAAAATCTACATCCATAGCTCGCTGAAATGTTGCTCCCAAGTTCATCAAACTAAATGGCATCTTGGCATATGTAAAGGTCCCCCATGGTGTAGTGAATGAAGACTTGTCTTGGTCTTTTGGGTGAACCAAAATCTGGCTATACCTTGAAAAAACATCCAACGATCACATTCTCCTTACACCCACTACTTTCTGAAGGATGTGGTCCATTTTCTGCAATGGATAGGTGTACTTGAGTGACACCTAGTTCAAGTTTCTAAAATCCACACACAATCTAATTTCTCCTGTATTTTTTCTGACCAGTACCAAGTTAGATAGGAAATTAGAAATTTTGATAGGTACTATCATTCCAGCATCAAATAATTTTCTTACCTCCTTCTCTATTAAGGGCAGAAAAACCATATTTTTCCTTCACAACTTTTGCTTGAATGGATTCTAATATTCTTTTATTGGTATTGTGTGCTGGATGATGTCTTTATCATACACCTTCAAGTCCTCATATCCCCAGGAAAACACATCGAAAATTTCACTTAACAAGCCAAAATATTTTTGCTTCACTTATGGACTCAAAGCCTTGGACAACTTTATCACTTTTGGTTATCTGTTGTACCTATGCTTCATTCTTCCACTTCATCTCCAGTAGGCACCAATTTTTTCCTTTTGGCCATGTCATTATGATTAAATCGTTCTTCCAAAGGTAATATCCCTCTCGGAACGACATTGTGTTTAAGCTACAACACTTTTAATTTTGCCCCCTACTTATCCAAATCCTATTTTATCTGATTTATAAAAATTTCTTTGTCAACACCTTCCCATCCGCAGTCCTTTTCATATCTCATTTACGTAAATTCCTCCTTCATCAACTAGAATTTTTCTAACTGTTTGTCATTTTCGAAGACTTTCCAATGATTCATGTTATCTTGGACATCGGGTATATGCCTCACTTCTACCTTGTATTTTCCCCTTACACTACTGGAGATTTCAAAATTAGACGCTGATGTGGTGAATGCATCTGCAATAACATCCTATTTTATAGGAACAACTGAAAAATTATATTCATGAAAATTATGGAAGTAATCAAGGACATCATTCTGATAACCACACATCAGGGGATTTTTTGTCTGGTACTCACATTTAACTTGTTGATTTATTCAAAGCTCACAGACCCAAAAGGAGTGCTTCATACTCCACCACATTATTACTGGCAAGTGCAATAAAAAAGTAATGTGTACAAACAAATATTGGTCTTACCAAATTCTGGGCTAACTATCTATACACCTGCACCAACACCACCTATGCTTGCTACACCGTCAAAATTCATAGTCCAAACACACTTCTTTTTCTCATCCATTTCAGTTATTTGACCCTTCAAACTTGCAGATTTTTATGGATTGTTTGGTTTTCCTATTATTCAATTTATTTTCTTTTCTGTTTTAAAATTTCCTCTTCTTTTATTTCTAAATTTATATCTTCTGCATCAAGACAACCAAAATTAAATAAAAAAATAGAATCTAAATCAGAATGAACAACATATACTGAATGATTTGTAGGATTATTTTTTCTATTGATTATGTATTGCATGAGTGGTCCTCCATACAACCTCTTTCTATGACCACTGAAAACTGAGACTATGATGTAGGACATATCATTTTTCATTTCACCATGTAGCTTTTCTATCCATGATCTAGAAATAAGCATGCCAAACTTGGGAGGCATGTCTTCTACAACGATGTCGATTACCATACATTTGAAAGGAATTTAAGTAAAGGATATTGCTAAATCCTTGATCAATCCCATGAACTTCACCTTGCTGGAATTAAATGAGTACATGTATTTGTAAGGTTTGGTGATGTCAATCCCTAGTCTCTCCATAATCACCTTCGACATCAAATTGTTTGAGGCCCAAAATTCCAGCATAAAATTATGTAATATTTGATCATGCATGTTCAAAATAACATAAAAAGGAGGCACATCCCCATCCTATCCTTTATCATTGATATTTGGCCCAAAAATTATGGCTAGATAATCATCAACTATGTTGAAAGTATGAGATTTTTTTTCAACTCTCAATGCCTTTAAAATTGGAGTTATATATTGACTATTTTTGAGCGATTCACCGAGGGTAATGGAGATTTTAGCTTAGCAAGTTCAGTTTCAAGATTAAATGGATTTGATGCTTTTTATGACTATTTGTGAACACCATCCTTCTTCTCGACAATATATTAAGAAGGATCTTCTTTCCTCTGAAAATAGTAATGGGAGGTTCTCTATTTTGACCAGTGGTACTAGGAACATATTTTTTCACATTACTAGTTGCCACATCCTTCTTCACTGCACTACTAGTTGTTACTTCCTTCTTTGCTACATTGCTGCCCATATTTCTGTTTCTTAAATTGTACTGTCTATGAAATTGCATGATGGAATTTTGATACCCTTTTCTATATTCCCCAGATTCGACCATCAAAATGTCATTTTGGGACTGATCAAGCAGCAATTCTTCATATTCTGTTACAAAATTCTCCAACTTCTCTTGTTGTTGATCTTCTTTGGTCAAATACACAATCTTCTTTGAATCTAATCCTATGGTAATTGATCGTCTTCCTAATATTTTTCTTGGGCATATTTTTGTTGAAAAGGTGGTCTTAATTGTTTTTGTGGTTGCTCTGGACCAATTTTCTCCCTTGCTTTTAATGACACTCGTGGTTGCCTTTGAAAATTTGGGTTGAACTAATCTATGGACCAATATGAGGTTCTCTAACAACAGCTCGATTGGTTAACGACATATTTTCCATCATTTTATCCATTGTTTTGACCAATGTATCTAACTTTGCATCTGAAGAAGTGGTTGACTCTTCTTTTATGGTGACACTTCTCTCCGTCTTCATTTTGGATTTCTTTACCAACAAATTGGCCTCCACACTATCTGCATTGCTTTTCATGTCTTTGATTGTTGCTAGATTTATTTCCTTGAGTTGAAAGGTGATCTCAGGGTCAAAACCATCAGATAATGGAGGAAAGCAAGACCATGAGGAGGATTTGTTTCTGCATGGATAGAATTATACACTTTGTTGAACCTCATAGAGAAATCCTGGATAGTTTCACTGGGTTGCCTTTTTAGATTATCATATTTAGCAAGGATTTGTAAAGGATTCTTCTTCTCGCCCCATATTACAAGAAAAGCATCCTCCAACTCTTGATCGTTAGAAAATACTATGGGGCGAGCACTCCTAAACCATTTCTTCACTTCACTAGAGAAAATTTGAGTAAAAAATCTGACTTTAACATCTTCATGGTCCACTTCCTCTAAATCCACAAAATAACTAACCTTATACACATGTTTCTTAGTTGTAGTTTCACCTATACCATCATACTAGGGAAGTCTATTACCATCATTTTGAGTCAGATCATGCAGTTGAGCTGGGAGGACCAAAGGAGCATACCTAGCTTCCATTGGTGTTGTTTGAGGAAAGGTTGAACTAACTATGGTACTGGGAATAGAAGAGGGTAAAATGATGATCAAAGTAGTTTCTGAAACAAAATATGTGTGGACATCCAACGAAGTAGAGTCTATGTTTAAAAAAGGGCTTATAAGAGATGCATAAAATGAAACAATATATTTTGGGACAACATGGGAAAAATGATCAGTAGTTGCAAAAGAAATAGCACTCTGGAAAATTTCTAGATTTTCAACAGTAGGCAACAATTGATCTAATAGATTCTCAAAAATATGAGACTGAACTAATGCACTTTTATCAAGATCACCGGGGTCAGATTTTTCTAGAATGATAAAATATTTTACCATAGCTTTTTCTAAAAAAATTCAGAGGATAAAGTTTCTGATTTGGTTATGAAAAAATAACTTTCTAAAATCATATCAAACTCAAGATCTTCTAGAGTGAATAAACCTTCAAGTAAATAAAAGGATCTGCAAAAAGGGATGTTGGCAGTTTGAGTTTCTTTAGGCATTTTCTACTTTCGAAGGAGACTTTCAGGATTACTGTCAATCTTTGGAGGATCAAGATCGGGATTTTGTTTAGTATGCCTCTTAGAAGCCAGATTTTCTCAAACAAATTTGCATGCACTCGATTTCACTACTAAACAAGGTGAATTTACAAATCTAGCCTATCATGAAAGTCACAAAAGAAAACATGTTCCTAGGAAATATTAGACTTTTGACTCCTTGAAAATGACACTAATATGTTAGCATTCCATGAATCCATCTAGGCCGAGGAAAGGGCCACGAAGATAACCACAGACTACTTCTAGCTAGAAACTGGTATTTTCTATTTGGAGGGGACTCCCTCACTCAAGAAAACTAAAGATTTTGAGACTTTATAGTACACATAGACCAGATTTGAAGGGATTTATAATATTTGTTGGAAATTGATGATGGTTTTATGGAATATGGGTGCTTGTGATTAGAAATTTACTAGCTTGTCATGTCTATGCATATAATAACCAATTACATGCACAAAGGCCTCTCTAGCACATACTTCGAATACATGAAACAAATTGTAATATAGTGGGAGATAAACACAAAATATACTCATTCACATATGATAGAACATATTAAAGCTTTGTTGTTACATATTCATGACCAAGTATTAAGAGGAAACAACAAATAATAAGAGTATAACATATTTCATTTGCAACAAAAACATTTATACACAGGAAAATTAGAAAAATACGAGATTGAATTCTAATACAAATGATCCATTACACCCATGAAAAGGATTGCAGAATAAATTGAATAATATAACTATTACAAATAAAAGAAATAAATTTTAAGCACAATACCACAAGTATCTTTGCAAATGTTCACTGGAAAAACTGAGCTATAAGCATTTTATTCATGAAAATATGAGATCACAAGAAAGAAATGTTTATGAAAATCAATTCAGAATACTATCCAACCCTTTCTTACTTCAAACATTTGGCAATAAATAGACATGCATCATTCAAAAATGCCATGTCCAGATGTAATGCATCTCTGATCCATGAAGTGGATCAAACTAATCACAAAAGAAGTAACTTTAACATATCTTCAGTATTTTTCTTTTAATAGAAAAAAAACTTACTACGATCTTATCACACTATCCTATCTCAAAAAATATCAAAATCCATAAAAGTCATCCAAATCATCGAACCATATGTTTGACATAAAAAGAAGAAACATCACTGAGTTTCCAGGCCCGTGATGCGCAACAACTGGGTAGCATGCCTCGTTGGCATGAATTTCCATGCAATAGATGATACTTGGCTAATGAATCGGTGATCTCCCAACTCTAGACTCGGCAACATACTCATTAATCCATCTCCTGACACATGGAACCCTAAAAAAAACACATGTAGACCTGTGTGTAGTTGTGCGTAGTAGCTGTGCAACACTATATAGTGACTGTGCAGTTTGACTTTTAAAATATGACTTATGCTTACTTTCCCACTCAAAATTTCATAGAATAGATCAAAAACATAACCAACACCCTTAGAGTACCCCAAACAACTTCAAAATGAAAAAAATGACCCCTATAGCCTTTGAAAAAACAAAAAGGATTCTACTGTGCAACATTAACAATCTTCAGTCATTATCAAAATTTCAATACTCAGTAGTAAACAAATTATTACCTCTTCTTTCTCTTTCCGGATGAAGGTTTGCTAGTGGATGCCTTAAATTTAGCTCCTTTGGGTGGAGGGTCATTTTATTTAATCAATATTAGCTGAGAGAGTTTTGACTCTAGTTGTGTTTTGGGCCTTGGCCTAGGCACATTACCAGGTGGGGGTATTCCAACAACTTGTATATATTTCCTCACCAATCTCCAAGCTCTTACCAAACTTCGTTTCATGCACCTCATCTTTCTCTTCAACACGAGGTTCCAGATATACAGATTTTTTGAGGGAGAGTCCATTTGAAAAACCTATTGCATATGTCAAGCATCCTGGAGTCATCCATCACTTCTTTGTTACAGTCCATAAATAAATGGTTAACTACTTTGTTGAAGTTTTCATTGTCTTCAATTATTTCCATTACCTGCATTTGACACTTTTCAAGTTCCTCCACATACCCATGATGCTCTCTCCATTGGTAAAAAGTATGGTCTATTAGGTGAGTGGACTATCTCTTTCATCTGCTGCACCCACCCTTGCTTTGGATTTGTTTCTATGGTTGACGGCCTGCTAGACTCCATTTTTGGCTTCTCTAATTTGTCAACATCTGCATCCTTCTTACCCTTATCTTGCGCACTAGGCTTGTAGGGTGCCTTTGAATTCTCCTTTAGCTGAGTTGTTTGAAAGGGTGCCTCTCCAAGTTCTCGGTTTTGTCTTTTACGAATGCTATTTTGAGTTGTGACTTAGCAAGTGCATATTTCATCTTGGTAATATTTTGATCGTATTCTTCTATTTGGGTGTTTTCAATCTATTTTGCATATTCCTCTTGCTTTTCCTTTGAAATAACATCAATTATTTAAGGAGTTGGCTCCTCAACACCCTTCTTGACCTTTGACCTAGTTCTCGGTCTCAATAAGAAACTTTCATCCTTTACTGTCTCCTCTATTGTCAACTGCACCTTTACTATTTGGAACTATGTTGTATGAACCTCTCGAATTTGGTCTTTATTATTTCCTTTTGTGCTTTGTCTCTTGCTTGACTTTTTTTTGGGTTTCCTATATGACTTCTCTCCTGGACGCATTTTCTTCACTGTCTTAGCCATTGGTTTATCATGTCATTCTTATTTTCCTTAAAAAATATCCATTGGTGAAACATCTGTTTGAGGAAATAGACCTGGCCTTAACAAAAAAATTGACCAAGAAACCTTTTTCTTCTCAAGCTCATACATGACCAGTATTTTTATCAAATAAAAATGGAATAAACTTGACATGTGGCTATATTTCTTAACCTGCGTCTTTTTTCGCCATCCTCCCTAGGATCATAAACAAATAATAAGGTAAGTTTGTAGAAAATATAACCACAGGGATTCAATATGATCTTATGATGTACTAAAACAAGATATTGAATGCCTTCTACAATTTATGGAATTAAACAAGATCACACAATCACATAAACAAGTAAGAGAAAGAGAAAATCAATTGCACAACACAAGATGTATTTGGGGAAATAATTCTTCCTAAAACCCCGCTATAAGTATATTGTATAAAGTCAAGGATCATGAAACAATACAATTCTTTCTCTCTCAAGAGAAATTCTGTACTCTGCCAACTGTCTCACACTGATCTTGTAAAAATTGGACAAATACTTAGCCAATTATCTGCCTCTACTCAAGTTGCCTTTCTCATGCATTCCTTGAGGAATTAATTCCCTATTAAATAGGAAAATCCCTTGCCTTGACTGTGCAATCCATCCAAGGTCTCCAACTAACTCTATACCTGACCTATACAATTTTCTAATTATACAACTGATAGTTATCTTCCCTTTAACCTTTGTCTCAATTGGGTCTTCATCAGAATTGAAATGAAACAACAATTTATAGTGAATTATCAGTTAACTAATTCATCAGTAATTGTGAATTAAATCAGATTTAATTCAGTGGACCTCTCACTAGCTTATCACTCAGTGAGAACTGTTTAAATTGATTTTATTTCAATTAATTGAGTTAACTAATTACAACTCATGCATAATTTCAACTGGACCCCCTTAAATCATGGAATCGCTCTACATGCAAGCTCTATGACCCTCAACTTGAATTTCCTAAGCTAAATCAATCATTATAACTTAGTTAACTAATACAATTGGTTATGAGATGAAATTACAATTTCTCTTCCAAAGTTAATTAAGGCGAAATTAAATTAGACGCCCCGTAGTGGGGTGCCATTTCAACACTCCCTCTCAACAAGAAAGGGATTATATGCTACCCTGATCCTGTCTATGTGGAATTTGAATTTTATTCTTGCCAACGCCTTCTTCAAGATGTCTGCATCCTTCTCCTTCATGGGAATGTACTCTAATGACATGACCCTCCTCTGAACAAAATCTATGATATGGTGGTACCAGATACCAATATGGTTGGACTTGTCATGAAATATTGGATTAGTCGAGATTTTGATGCAACTCGGGTTATCAAAATGTATTTCCATCAGATCCATCTGCTGACCAAACAAACCAACAAGTATCTTCATAATCCAAATGGCCTCACATGCAGCCTAATTGGCCACAATGTACTTTGCCTCTGCTGAACTAAGTGAAACTTATCTCCGTTTCTGCCCAATCTGCATCAGTGAATCCTTGAAGCTTCACTCTCTCTATCCATCTGTACTGTAATCAATACTGTGATGTTCCACTGATATATCTCATCACATACTTCCTTGCCTTTCAAAAGAGCTTGGTCGGCTTAACCATAGCTTGGATCAGCTGGTTAATTGTGTAACATATGTCAGGTCATGTGTCCACCAAATACATGTGTGAACCCACCAGCTTCCCATAAACAAGAGCATCCACTACTTCACCTGAAGTAGTATCCTCCTTCCTCCAGTTTACTACAAGAAGAATCTCCATGGGTTTGCTGCCCTCCATGTGGAACTTCCTTAGAATCTATTTGGAATACTTGTCTTGAGATACAAATATCTCCCCTTCTCTTTGCCATATTTCCAATCCAAGGAAATAGTGCAAGAACCCCATGTCCTTCATCTCAAATTATCTTACAAGATCATCTTCGCAAGATTTTATGAGCTTCTCATCACTTGTCAGTATCATATCATCAAAATAAGGTACAATAATGAAAAGCTTACCATCAACCACAACATGATATAGGTTCGCATACGCTTCACTCTTGGTGAAGCCCAACCCGATGAAATAGCTATCAATCTTGGTGTACCAAGCACGAGGTGCTTGCTTTTACCCATAAAATTCTCTCTTGAGTCTACACACATGTGACTCCCTATCTAAGGTCTCAAAAACTTTAGGCTACTCAATGTACACTTATTCCTATATAAACCCATTGAGAAAGGCTATCTTTACATCCATCTGATGTATCCACCATCTCATCTGTGCAGATATTGCAAGGATGGATCTAATGGATGAGTACCTTCGATTGGTGAAAAAATATCATCATAGTCAATCCCCTCCACCTAAGAGAAACCTCTGGCCACAAATATAGCCTTGTGTTTCTTCACACTCCCATTCGCTGCCTGCTTCACCTTGTAGACCCATATGGAGCCTACCACTTACTTCCCCACTGGTCTTGGGACAAATTCCCATGCACTATTCTCGATACTGGATTCATACTCGTCAACCATGGCATCAACCAATACCAGCTGTTGCACTTCTTCCTCAAAAGAGGATGGTTCAATATCAATAAATTTACTTATAAGAGCCATGTATCCATTGTACAACTCTGGGGACCTTCTTTTCCTGTGATGTGATGTGTGTGCTCCCACATTCTCTCTCTCATCTAGCAATAATTTTTCAGCCTCTCCGGTGTGCTTCCTACAATATATGGTGGATGACTCTGCATGAGTGGTTTCTACCACTCTTTGTTCCTCTGATTCTCACTGCTCCACATCCTGAGGTTCATCCTTTGGAGCTAAGAGCTACTCAACTACATGAAACTAAATATCCCTCTCAAGGGACAATCGCTTGCCTTTTTTTTCATCAAAATTCACATCTCTTCTAACCACTATCATCCGATGTGCTGGAAAGTACACCAGAAAATTATGAGGTGTATCAGTGTACCCCACAAATATCACCAACTCTACTGTTGGATCAAGCATATTCCTGGCATCTTTGGTCACATGGAAATAGACATATGTGCCAAAAATTTTAAAATATGAAACATCTGATTTCTATGTGAAAAATCCTCCTCTAGTGTAATCATCCCAAGTATCTGATGAGGAATTTTTTTTTGCACAAATACTGTTGTATTGCATGCCTCTACCCACATATGCAACGGTAGGCCTTGATCATGCAACATAGCTCAGGCTGCTCCCAAAATAGTTATGTTCTTTATCTCTGCAACCCAATTCTGATGTGTGTTAAGAGGTGCAATCAATTCTCTTCGAATTAATTTTGAGGTGCAAGATTTCTTGAATTCGTTGGAGATGTATTCCCCACCATTGTCACTCCTTAGAGCCTTCACCTTCTTCCATGTATATTTCTCGACAACTGCTTTTAACTCACAAAACTTGGAGAATGTATGGTCTTTCTTTTGCATGAAGAAAATCCAACACTTTCTTGAAAAATCATCAACAAAAATCACATAAATCATGTGCTTTGATGTGGAATATATTGAGAACGATCCACAATTATGAGTGAAATCCCTCAATGATTTTCGTTGCTCGCCTTTCCTTATTGTGAAAGGTGGATTTTGTATACTTCTCCATAGTACACCCTTTGCATGTGTCTCTCTATGCAAGTGTACCCTTTGGAAGCGCTATAGAAATGTTGGAAATATTGTCATTAATGGCAAAGGAATAGAAAGTAACAAAACTAGAATTATCATTGAGAACAAATGAGAAGATCAGAATCAACTGGAGTATAAAGGAGTAATAAGGAAAATAAGGAAAAAGTTAAGTGGAGAAGCATAAAAGAGAGTCAGAGGAGCAACAAAGAGTAAAAGAGAGGCAGAGGAGCAACATAAGAGGCAAAGGAGAAAGGCATAGGAGCAACAAAGAGGCATGGATCAACACCAGAATTATCATTAAGGCAGAGGAGTAGAGAGGAGTAGTAAAGAGGCAAGGAGCAACATCAGAATGATCAAAGAAGAAAATTGTGCAGTGCAGGGTCAAGTTGAGCTACTCAGGTTCAGAACAGTAAGCAAAAGAAAAGTGTGCAGCAAAGGTCAAGTCGAGTGTATGCGTACAAAATGCATGCAATAAAGAAAAGAAATGAACGATCAGGCTAGGTTAGGCTACTTATAAAATGTGTACAGAACAATGATTCTGCATTCACAAGATCATGCCACAGAGTGAAGTGGAGATTGACGGTAGAGATTATATAGCGAGCATAAAATAGGAGGACATATAATCTAGATTATATCTCATTCAGCCATAATATTTTTAACGCACATCACTGTTGGAAATTTTTATATTTATATGTTACGCTATCACAAGTTAATTGTTTAAGTCACGATGCAATAAGAACTGGGGTTTGCGATGTGATGTGATCGCATATTGAAAATCACAATGGAAGGAGTATCGCACAACAATCGAGATACAAAAATTGTGAAATATGAAGTGACATGGCGATGATGTGGCAGTGATATGGTGCTGATGTGGCAGTGATGTGGCAAGGTGACGTGGCACGATGACGTGGAAATGACGTGGACCTGGATCACATATCGCACATCGCAAGCTCATAAGGGATAACACTCATGAATAACATTGAAACGTCGAAATGCGAAATGCGATATGAGCAAGGATGTGATGCATTTTCAAAGGTAAATTATAATACATTTCAAGTCTGGGGTTAGGTGTAAATTATCGTGTCGGGGTTTGGAAGAGCAATGCATAACAAGAAACACATGAGAATGCCAAAGTGCGAAGTGTGATAATGAAGCGGACGCGATGTAGGTCAACGTTGAAGCCTAAAGGATTTCAAGTCTGGGAGAATGGGTTTTCCCTTTGGTAAATCGCATTGGAGAGCGAAGGAGGCTTATAATGTAAAACAAAGGAAAGGTTAAACGCAAGAGGAAAGACTCGGGAAAGTGACTTGATACTCGTGCAAGGTTAGTGCAGCCATTTAATAACAAATTCTAAACGCAACAGAAGGAGACTCGGGTAAGTGACTTGGAATAGAGCAAAGGAGTAGGTGAAGGTTTAACGTTGTGGGTGTGAGGAGAAGAGGCAGAGTCAAGAAAAAAAAGGAGCATATCGTGGCAATATTGGAAATGCAACAACTAGGTTGAGTTGGGCCAAAAATAGAGTTATGCAGAATTGTGTTGAATGTAACAGCAGAAACAGAAAAGATCAATGGCAGCAGCAGAAAGGACAAATGCACAAAGAGCCAAGAGCTGAAAGGGTTGAGTGAAATAATGTTGTAACTAAAAATGTAAATTCATTGATTATTTTGTGTTGTTTGTGATGTAAAGGCAGGTCTCTGTAGGCATAGGCAAAACTCCAATGAGTGTTGTAATGATTATTTCTAATATACTAACCTGATCTGAAGTGTAAGGAATTGAATGGGTGGAAGGAATAAGGGTCAGGCCTGTTCACTTCGTATTCCCTGTAGAGTGCAAAAAATCATGTAGTTATCCATGTGCATAGATGTGTGAGGGAGAGGGGATTGGAATTGAAGAGAGCTGAAGATTGTAAGAGAGTTGGAGAATGTGAGATATCTGATAGAGATGTTGTGCACATCGGGAGCTGATATGAAGTAGATATGAAGGGTGAAGAGGCAGTAGTGGAGAAGGAGTATAAAAGAGATGATATCCAGGTAAATCGACATTTTATTTTCATGTTGATTGAGGGGATTGTAGTCTCCTTTAAAGTTGTAGCTTGACAAATTTCCAGTTAGAGCTGGGTGAGGTAGAAGCCTTCTATAGGTTGTAGCCTGCAGAAAATATTTGGGAGTTGGAGCTTCCTTGCAAGTTGTAACTTACAAAAGTTGAGGTAGAATCCTCCTGTGGGTTGTAGCCTGTAGAAAATAGATGGGGGTTGGATCTTCCTTGCAAGTTTTAACTTGCAGAATTTGAGGTAGTAGCCTCCTTTAGGTTGGAGCCTACAGAAAATCAGTGGTGAGAGGGATTTGGAGCTTTCCTTTTCATCTCAACAATAATAAGATGTGGTTTTCTCCCTTATGGGTGTCCATTTATATCTGATTTCTATGTGCTTGATGATTATTTTTTGATGTGATGTCTTAATATTCTTAATTACCTGTTGTCCACACATTCAGTTTACTCATTCATTATGTATTAAGCTGCTTATAAAATGAAGTAGTTAATGGGTGTAGAGAATTTTTTTTTAAATGTCCATGAATGTACTAAACTGATTCAATCCCCCCCCTCTCAGTTCAACTAAGGTTTATCAATCATGGTATCAGAGTGGGTTCCTTTAGTAACAATTTAATAACTGGAAGGAGGTCCTAGGTCCCCAAAATGGCTAACCTAGAAGGATGCTCAACAAATAAAGCCCCATTGTTTATTGGCACAAGCTATCATTAGGGGAATTTTGAGGTCTAAAATGGGCCTCCTAAGAAAAATGTACAACCAAAATAAAATTTATAAGAACCAATAGCATTCAAGATGATGATGTCAACCATGGGGGATGATTCACCATTTTTTAAGTTAAAGGGTAAAAATATTAAAAAATAATAAAATAATAAAACTACTTTTTCAACTCATATTTTCAACTTAACTCCCAAAATTTTTACTCAAATTTCGAGCGAGAGTACTTGTTGGATGCAAAATTTAATTCCTCATCCAAGGAGTACCCATGTTTCATACTTTCGATGGACCCTGCTATAAGAAAAATGAGAAATACATAAAAAAAAACATGATTACAATCACATTTATCATGTATTTCTCATTTTTCGTGTAGTAGGACCCATAGAAATTATGAAACACGGGTACTCCTTAGATGAGGAATTAAATTTTGCATCCAACGAGTACTCCCACTTGAAATTTGAGTAAACACTTTGGGAGATAAGTTGAAAATACGAGTTGAAAAAATAGTTTTTCCTTTTTTCCCACTAAAATTTGATGATGTAGTCAAATATTATTTTATTATTTCCACTATTATTTAATAATTTCCTTAGGAGATCCATTTTAGACCTCAAAATTCCCCTAATGGATTTCTGGAAAATAAGAATGAGGACATAATTAATGTCTCTAGGAATAGAAGTTTGGGTTGTTGTGGAAGAAAAATATGCACCAAAGGATACAAACATTGAGGAAGAAGCCAAACAAAATTTCAGAGCTAATGCAAAAGCAATGAATGCACTCTTGATTAGTCTAAGTGAGTTAAAATTTATCAAAGTAATGCACAGTAAGACTGCCAAAGAAATCTGAGATACTTTAGAAAATATTCATGATGGAGACACAAATGTAAATATGGCCAAACTACAAGCACATAGAACTCAGTATAAAAAATTAAAAATGAATGAAGATGAAGATATAGCTGCATTCTTCTTAAGAGTTGCAGAAGTTGTGAATATCATGATAGGCCTAAGAGAAGAAATTAAAGAAAGTGTTGTAGTCTAGAAAATATTGAGATCTCTACCATCCAGGATTAATCCTAAGGTTTCTGCCATAGAAGAAATAGTAGACTAGGAAACATTAACCATAAACCAATTACTTGGGAACCAAACAACATATGAGATGAGACTTCCTAAACGGAATTCAAACACGAGGGAGGTTGCCTTTAAGGCAGACAAGTGCATAGAAGAAAAGGAAGATACATGCTCATGATTTAATGAAGAAGAAGCTAAATTTGTTAGAAGATTGGATAGAGGCACATGTAAGTACAAATATAAATTCCGATTTAAGTGTTTTAATTCTGGAAGAGTGGGGCACTATGCTTCAAAATGTCCCAATAAGAAAATAGAGAACTAGTCAAAAGGAAAGAGAAAAGCAATTTCAACAATAGGCAGAAAGGGAATAGATTTAATAGAAGAACATTCTATTCTCAACAAGACAAAGGTGCATCTGAGAGCTTAGATGAATCCCCCTTTGAAGAAGAAACATCAGAATTAATTTTGATGTCCAAGGAAGAGCTTGTCAAGAAATATTTCCTGGAATTTGAAGAAGAAGGCGAGGTCGATCTTGAGGGGGAGTTGATGAGTGCCCTAAAGGAAATAAGTAGGCTCAAGCTCAAGACTACAAAACAAAAGGAAATACTTTTGAAACATGTAAAGGAATAACCAAAATCCGAAGACTCTATTAAGTTGAAAATTGAACTAGAAGAAGAAAGGAAAGTAGAAGACATTCTACTGTAGCAAATAAGGGAGAAAAGTCAGGAATGTGGAAGATTGGAAGAAGAGCTGGTGAGTCTGAGGAAGAAATTGGAAAAGGCTCAAACTGATTTAACAATTAACATTCAATATTTAAAAGGTGCTGAAAATTTGAACAAGATATTAAATTCACAAATATCTCCTCTCGTAAAGATTGGGATAGGATATGAAGGAGAATCCAACAAGTTGAAGGCAGAGGATAAGAAAGCTATTACATTTGTGAAAGCTAATGTTAACTCCCATTAATCTAAGAACAAAAATGTGGGAAACCTTTCAAATCCTCATGAGCTGTAACAAAAAATCACCACAAGGAAAGCCCTGGAAACAAAAGGAGTGAATGACCAAGCAAAATTCTCAGCACAGATCAAATGGCTTCCAAAGACAAAATTTTCATATGACCAGATGGCTATATCCCCAAACAACCTTATTTGCCAGATACAGATACTAATTCCATGGGTATTGTTTTTGCTATAAAAGGTTTGGACATAAAGCCATGGAGTGTAGAGCATATATAAGGAGACCGAAGCATGGAAATTAAGAGGGAATTAAGAATAATGGTGGATTCACTCGTGTACATAATCCATTATGAAATACAATCAAATGATTTTGCTTCCATAAAAATGGGCACAACTCTTACAAATCTACTCTCAAAGATTGTAATCCATCTCCTTAGGAAATTTATAGAACAAACAACTGCATGCAATGGAAAAGGAAGCTAAATAAGTGTGATCTGGTTCTAATTGTCCAAACAATCAATGGTATTTCGAAAGTGGGTGCTCAAGAAATATGACTGGAGACCAAAGAAAGTTTGTAGCTTTTGATGAAAATAAATCAGGGAATGAAACATTCGGAAATTATATAGTAGGGAAAATCAAGGGAAAAGGCACAGTCAACCTGAATAATGGAGTAGGAGAGGCTCAAGATGTACTGTTTGTAGATGGCCTGAAAGCCAATCTGCTAAGTGTTAGTCAAATTTGTGATAAAGGCTGTGAGGTCATTTTCAGAGCCCAATATTGTGAAGTAAGGTCAATCACCATAGGAAAGACCTTGGTTAAAGGTGTTCAAGTAGATAGTAGTGTTTATAAGTGGAAGAGGAGAATGAAGCATGCCACATCAGAAAATTTGACGAATCTTGGCTATGGCATAGAATATTGGGACATCTAAATTTTGACCACATCATCAAACTGAGTAAAAATAAATTTGTCAGAGATTTTCCTGCAATAAGGAAGCACCAAATACCATATGTAAGTCCTAAGAACTGGGCAGAAAAACTCGCACATCGTTCAAAGCCAAATACCAACTATCTACAAGTAAGCCTCTTCAACTTGTACACATGGACCTGTGCAGACCTTGGAGAACAAATACACTAGGTGGAGAATTGTACTTCATGCTGATAATCAATGATTTTTAGAGATTAACATGGGTGGAATTTCTCAGATACAAATCTGAAGCGTTTGAGAAATTTAAGATATTCAAGGCACTGGCAGAAAATCAAACTAGATGTAAACTAAAAAGCGTTAGATCAGATAGAGGAGGTGAATTCAGAGGTGATGAGTTTGCAAACATGTGCAATGAATGTGGGATAAAGAAACAATTTACTATTGCAGATACACCTCAACAGAATGGAGTGGTAGAGGGGAAAAATAGATCTGTACAACAGATTTCTAGAGCCATGATGCAAGAAAGAAACATTCCCAAAACCTACTAGGTAGAAGCAGTACACACAACTGTTCATATTCTCCAAAAAGCTCATCTCAGACCAAATTGTGACAAGACTCCATATGAACCATGGCATGGGAAACTGGAATCAATTAAGAACTTTAGAGTCTTTGGCAGCAAATGTTTCATAAAGAATAATGATGAAAAATTGGGGAAGTATGATGTAAGAGCAGATGAATCAATATTTTTTGGATATGCATTAAAGAGTAAGGCTACAGGTGCTACAATAAAAGACTACATAATATTTTGGAAAGCATTAATGTGAGATTTGATGAAAAACTACTAGACAGAACCAAAATTACAATCTGTGTCAATTCTCCATATCATCATCATGATGAGAATCAAGAAAATAAAGAACAGAATGAGAAAATAGAAGATACAGAAATAAACTCAAAAGGACCCTCAAGGCACACTCAAAAGGACCATCGAAAAGATCAAATCATTGGAGACAAGAGTGCAAGAGTTCAAACAAGAAGACAACTAGCTGAAAAAACTGAGGATGTGTATCTACTCATGTTGTCATAGATAGAACCGAAGAATTTCAATGAAGCCAACAAAGACAAAAATTGGATAAATGCTATGAATGAAGAATTATACCAGATTGAGAAGAAAAGGGCTTGGGAGTTAATACCAAGACCTTTGGGGAAAAATGTCATTGGCACAAAGTTGATATTCAAGAATAATATGAATGAACAAGGTTAGGTAATCAGAATAAAGACAAACTTGTATGTAAGGGATACTCTCAAATCGAAGGACTTGACTATGATGAAAATTTTTCCCCTATAGGAAGATTGGAGGAAATTATAATGTTTTTGGCTTTTGCATGCTATCATGATTTCAAGGTATATCAAATGGATGTGAAGTCTGCCATCTTAAATGGAGATCTAGAGGAAGAAGTCTACATGGAAAAACCTAAAGGTTTTTCCTTAGCAGATAAGCACAACTATGTTTGCAGATTAAAGAAAGCCCTATATGCTCTCAAACATGCACCACATGCATGGTATTCTAGGCTGGACAAGTAATTTCAAAAACAAGGATTCAAGAAGGGAGGAGTAGACATCAATCTGTATATAAAGGTTGATGAAAATTAACTTTTAATTGTAGTGGTATATGTAGATGACATCATGTTTGGCAACAACAAGGATGAGTTAGTAAAAGAATTTGCAGAAGAGATGAAGTCAGAATTTGAGATGTCTATGATTGGAGAGCTTACCTTCTACCTAGGACTTCAAATTGTAAAGAAGAGCAAAGGCATATTCATTTCACAAGAAAAATACTTGAGAGACATGTTAAAAAGATTCCAAAAGGAATACTGTAAACCTGTGTCAACTCTCATGATCACTGGATGCAAGTTGTGTTCTGATGATGGATCTGCAGATGTAGATCAAATACTTTACAAATATATGATAGGAACACTGCTATACCTAACAACCTATAGACTAGACATTATGTTGGCAGTAGGACTTGTGACAAGATATCAAGTAACACCAAAACAAATCACTTGCTATCAATCAAGAGGATATTTATATACTTGCAAGGAACTGCACATTATGGCCTATGGTATCTGAAAGGCAAATATTTCACATTGACAACATATACATATGTAGATTGGGCTAGCTGTGTGGATGACAGGAAAAGCACAAGTGGAGGGGCATTTTGTTTTGGAGAAATTCTGTTGGCATGGTTAAGCAAGAAGTAAATATTTGTCTCTCTATATACAACAGAAGCAGAATACATAGTAGCAGCAGCTTGTTGCATGCAAGTGATGTGGATGAAACAAACTCTTCAAGACATGAAGGTAAGCTTCAATGAACCTATTTCTATCAAATGTGACAACACAAGTGCAATAAGCATATAAAAAAATCTCGTGCTTCATTTGAAAAATAAGCACATCCCAATAAAGTACCACTTCCTCAGAGAACAAGTAGTAGAGAAAAGAGTAAAGATGGAATATGTCGCAACAAAAGAACATACATCAGACATATTTACAAAAAATCTTGTTAGAGAACATTTCGAATATCTAAGAGACAAACTGGGGATAATGTCTGCAGATGATACTCTCTGATATGATTAAAAAAAAAAAATTATATGAAAAATGCACCGACAAAGGCTGCAATATCAGGAATAGACATCTAGCCAGCGTTAGACAAGAAGCAACCTCTTAGGGGGAGAATAACCCATAAATTTTTTCAAGAAGAGCTCGAGCTATGGAGCTGGTAAATATCTACAGAGGATGATTACACTGTGTGTATCTCGGCAAGTGTTAATAATGTAACAAAATTATTTGAAGAAGGATGAATATGAAAAATGTTATTATCAGTATAACATTAAAAATAATCATCAATTGGTATTTCGAGCAGTCTTGCTATCATTAGAATACCAAATGTTATTTTTGGAGCAGTGTTATGGTATAGGTCCCTAGTATCAGAGTATTATAGCATACATCATGGTGTTGGTATGGTAGAAATACATCAGGGAGAATGTCGAGTTGCATTCTAAAAGCATGGAAAGAAAGGAATTGTTGATATTTTCACCAGTGCACAGAGTTTCATAAAGCAACAAGGGACAAAATAATAGAACATTCTATGGTGACATACCTTCTAGTAATATCATGAGTTGTGATAGCATCAGTTTTTTGTGTATATTCATGAAATCTCAATGATTCTCAAAGTGTTACCCCAAAAATTCTCATATATCATATGAAGCCTGCAATGCATTCACAATGCTCCTGTAAGTTTGAAGTACATATAAAGCAATGCTCATGTGTAACATAAATCAACAATCATAGTTTATGCAGAACAATTAGGAAGCAGTAATACAATGGTGGATTAAGTGTACTTATTCAAATACAAAAAGATTCATTAAGTGTGTAAGGAATAGATGGAGTGTGTATATTCATTTCATAACAAAAGAACAAAATGAAGAATTCTTATATATAACTCAGAGAGAAGTAATGCAATGATGGAAACTACATTGGAAAATGTGTAACCCTTTTCCATTGATGTCAAAGGGGGAGGAAAAGCGAGCAAAGGAAGAAAGACACTTCTCAGAATGAAAGGGGGGGAAAGTGTTGGAGCAAGTGATGCCATCAATGTCAAAGGGGGAGACTATTGGAAATATTGTCATTGATGGCAAAGGAACAGAAAGGAACAACACCAGAATTATCATTGAGAACAAAAGAGCAGATCAGGATCAACTGGAGTATAAAGGAGCAATAAGTCAAATAAGGCAAAATTTAAGTGGAGAAGCATAAAAGAGAGTCAGAGGAGCAACAAAGAGTAAAAGAGAGGTAGAGGAGCAGCATTAGAGGCAAAGGAGAAAGGCAGAGGAGAAGAAAAGAGGCATGGATCAACACCATAATTATCATTAAGGCAAAGGAGTAGAGAGGAGCAAAAAATAGGCAAGGAGCAGCATCAGAATGATTAAAGAAAAAAATTGTGTAGTGCAGGGTCAAGTCGAGCTATTCACGTTCATAACAGTAAGCAAAGGAAAAGTGTGCAATAAAGGTCAAGTCGGGTGTATGCGTATAGAATGCGTTCAAAAAATAAAAGCAATGAACGAGCTGGCCAAGTCGAGCTGGTTGTAAAATGCGTGCAGAACAATGTTTTTGTATTCACAAGATCATATCACAGAGTGAAGGAGAGATTGACGGTAGAGATCATATCGCGAACATAAAGTAGGAGTACAGACGATCCTGATTATATTACATTCGGAAAAAATATTGTTATCGCACATCGTTATCGAAATTTTTTATATTTATATGTTAACCTATCACAATTTAATTGTTTAAAGTCGCGATGTGATAAGAAGTGGAGTTTGTGATGCGATGTGATCACATATCACAAATCACAGCGGAAGGATTATCGCAAAACAACAGAGACACAGAATTTGCGAAAAACGGAGTGATGTGGCGATGATGTGGCAAGGTGATGTGGCAGAATGACATGGACCTGGATTACATATCGCACATCGTAAGCTCATAAGGAATAACACTCATGAATCAAATTGAAATGACAGAATGTGAAATGCAATATGAGCAAGGAAGCGATGCATTTTTAACGTAAATTCTAATATATTTCAGGTCAGGGGTTAGGTGTATTTCCTTAAGAAATCGCTTTGGGGTTTGGAAGAGCTATGCATAACAAGAAACACATGAGAATGCCAAAGTGCGAAGTGTGATAATGAAGTGGACGTGATGCAGGTCAACGCTAAAGCCTAAATAATTTCAAGTCCGGGAGAATGGGTTTTCCCTTTGTTAAATCGCATCGGAGAGAAAAGGAGGATTATAATGTAAAACAAAGGAAAGGCTAAACGTAGGAGGAAAGACTTGGGAAAGTGACCTAATACTTGTGCAAGGTTAGAAAAGCTGTTTAATAAAAAAGTCTGAACGCAGCAGAAGGAGACTCGGGTAAGTGACCTGACATAGAGAAAAGGAGGAGGTGAAGTCTGAATGATGCTGGCATGAGCAGAAGAGGTAGATTCGGGGGAAAAAAGAGAGCATATGATGGCACTATTGGAAACACAACAGCTAGGTCGAGTTGGGCCAAAAAGACAGTTATGTAGAGCCATGTTGAATTTAATGGCAGAAACTGAAAAGATCAATGATGACAGCAGAAAGGACATAGGCACAACGAGCCAAGAGCTAAAAGGACCGAGTGAAATATTGTTGTAACTAAATGTAAATTCATTGATTATTTTATGTTGTTTATGATGCAAAGGCAAGTCTCTGTAGGCATAGGCAAAACTCCAATGAGTGTTGTAATGATTATTTCTTATGTAATAACCTGAATTGAAGTGTAATGAATCGAATGGGTGGAAGGCATAAGGGTCAGGTTTGTTCTCATATTCCCTGTAGAATGCAAACAATCATGTATTTATCTGTATAAAACATGTAATATCCGTGTGCATAGATGTGTGAGAGAGAGGGGGGAAGAATTGAAGAGAGCTGAATACTGTAAGAGAGCTGCAGAATGGGAGAGAGATGGAGAATGTGAGAGAGCTGATAGAGGTGTTATGCAAATCAAGAGCTGATATGAAGTATATATGAAAGGTGAAGAGGTAGCAGTGGAGAAGGAGTATAATAGAGCTGATATCCAAGTAAATCAACATTTTAGTTTCATGTTGATTGAGGGGATTGTAGTCTCCTTTCAAGTTGTAGCTTGTTAAATTTCCAGTTGGAGCTGGGTGAGGTAGAAGTATCCTATAGGTTGTGGCAGTGGAGAAGGAGTATAACAGAGCTCATATCCAGGTAAATCAACATTTTAGTTTCATTGTTGAGTGAGGGGATTATAGTCTCCTTTCAAGTTGTAGCTTGATAAATTTCCAGTTGGAGCTGGGTGAGGTAGAAGTCTCCTATAGGTTGTAGCTTGTAGAAAATATTTGGGAGTTGGAGATTCCTTGCAAGTTGTAGCTTGCATAAGTTGAGGTAGAAGCCTCCTACGGGTTGTAACCTACAGAAAATAGATGGGGGTTGGATCTTCCTTGCAAGTTGTAGCTTGTATAATTTGAGGTAGTAGCCTCCTGTAGGTTGGAGCCTATAGAAAATGAGTGGTGAGAGGGATTTGGAGCTTGCCTTAAGATGTGGTTTACTCCCTTATGGGTTTCCACTTATATTTGATGTCTATGTGCTTGATGATTATGTGTTGATGTGATGTTTTAATCTTCTTAATTACTTTTTGTCCACACATTCAGTTTATTGATTCATTATGTATTAAAATGCTTATAAAATTAAGTAGTTAATGGGTGTAAAGAAAATAATTTTAATTGTCCATGAATGTACTAAACTGATTCACCCCGCCTGCTCATTTTAGCTAAGGGTTCATCAAGAAATCTACCAGATGATTCTCAAAGCGTTGTGGTGAATATGGACCAACCTCTCGTGCCATAACTCACTGATATCTCGGCTCACCACCTTCTCTACTTTACTAATTAATGATGTAGATTCATCCACATCTAGTTTGTAGAGGTTCTTCACCCAAACCCAAATCTTTTTCACCTATCCTGTGGCCTTGTGACTAAGGAACACCTTTCCTTAAATGAAAATCACATAATATCCACGATCTTCCAACATAGCAATATAATCAAAATTATTCTTTAAACTGGGTACATCCATGAACTATTTTAGTATAAGGGGTTTACCTAACTCTCTCTGGAAACTAATTATACCAATCCTGGTAGCGCTATACCTCCAGTCATCACCCATCTCGATTTGTATCTGGAGATCCTTCTCCTTAAATATGTTGAAGAAATCTTTGTTGCCGGTCATGTGGAATGAGGCACCACTATCCAAGTACCACACATATCCCAACACCGATGACACCATGCATGCGATGAGGGTGAAATCCAACTCGAATTGCAAAGCCAATGCTTCACCTCTTGCTCCTCCTGAGGCCTTCTTGCTGTTATTATTTTGTGGACAATTTGTGGCATAATGTCCATGCTCATGATATTTGAAACATTTCACCTTTTAAAAGTCTCACTTCTTGCATGCCTTGCTGATATCAGATTTTTAATGGGACGCCTTCCCTTTTCCTTTCTTCACCTTGCCAGCCAAGGCACAATTTTCCTCATCATCAGTATTTGATGAGGATCCATCTCTGGTGCTTCGCCTGATTTCTTCTTGTGCCAAATCAGACCAAATTTTCTCCCAATATGGCAGCCTCTCCCTCCCATTAAAAAGTACTGGTAGCTATGCCAACTCTTGGGAATGCCTAGAAGAGCTAGGCTCACCAAATCATCCATGGAAACAATGACCCCAACACTTCCAAGTTCATCATGACATGTTGTGAACTTGGTCATGTATTTCTGGATTGTGTTGCCCTTTTTTGTAGAAATTATATAACATAATGCATGTATATATCCTGATTCTCTTGATCTAACAATATTTATCTTCTTGCTAAATACATAATCCTTCCAATGTTAATCATTTTCGGAAATTTAAAAACTCAATTGCAAACACATGAAGCAATAAAAACAATCACACATAACACATTTTTTTAACGGGAAAGCCTGAAGCTGAAAAACCAAACTATCATATATTATGTATCATGGAGATCATGTAACAATCTCATACAAATATTAGTACATCAAGCTCTTAGTACAATCAATCGTCACACACTAATCAGAAGAAATATGCAAATCCATGCACTGATTTGTTGCCACCCTATAGCCTGCCTCTACTGCGTAATATTGCTGAAGAATACCACTGAATGAATTTGAATCTACCTTGCCTTGACTACGCAATCCTCATTGGAAACTCCAATGTGTGTGTGATGCAATCAATGCATCACTATAGTCACAACGGATAGTCCATCTTTCCCTTTCACCTATCTCTCCACTGGGTCTCCATTGGAACTGACATGCATTGTAGTTAACTGTTGTATTTGTTCAGTTTATTAATGAGTTATTATTTTTGAATTAATTAACTAATTAATTCACTCCAATCTCACTAGTTTATCATTCAGTTAGACTAGATACAACTAGCTCAACTCAGTTTAACTCCATTAACTGAGTTAAACTGAATAACAACTCCATGAACTACTCTTCTGATTCTGTCATAACTTTGCCACTTCAGTTCTAACTGAGTCCTCCATGCGTGAACCAACAGTAAACCCTAGGAATTGCGTAATTTCTTCAGCCCACTGATTTTTCAAATCTGTATACTGAAATAAAGTGCTCCAAGAGAATAAGTTGATATTTAGAGTCTGATTATTATTAAGGGCTAATAATAATCGACACCTATTTTTAGATCGACGATCTATAAATAGACTTCGTCCAATATTCTAAAAATAGAATTTAATATATTTTTCCAACTTGACCAACCATCCACAAATAACATCCTGCAACTTCTGAAATATGATCACCATGTCTAAAAATAGGCATAGTCTAAAAATAGACTTACACCTAAAAATATCTTGCGGGCCCACTTAGTGAAGGTGACTGATTTTCACTAAGCTCATCATCTTGTTGAATCTCAACACTCCCTCTCAACAAGATAGGGATTATCCTTCACCCCGATCCTGCCTCTATGGTATTCAAATTTTCTCCTAGTGAGTGCCTTTGTCAAAATGTCTACATCCTGATCTTCCATAGGAATGTACTGAAGCAACATGATCTTCCACTTCACACAATCTCTGATATGATGATACCAGATATCAATATGTTTAGATCTATCATGAAACACAGGATTAATTGAGAGTTTAATTCAACTTTGATTATCACAATGTATCATTGTAGGATCTAAATGTGAATTGAACAAACCGACCAGGATCTTCATCATCCAGATAGCCTCACATGCAGCTTGACTTGCTGCCATGTATTCTGCTTCTGCAGAACTAAGTGCCACAGATCTTTGTTTCCTGTTGTATCAAGAAAATGCTGTAGATCTGATACTAAAAATCCCTCTTGATGTGATTTTTCTGTCTGTTGGGCTTCCTGCCCAATCTGCATCCGTGAATCTATGCAACTTCACCTCATCTGTCTGTCTAAACCATAAGCCATACTCAGATGTGCCCCTGAGATACCTCAATACATGCTTTCCTGCCTTCCAAAATAGCTTGGTAGGCTTAACCATTGCTTGTGAAAGCTGGTTCACCGCATAGTATATGTCTGGTCTTGTATTAACTAAATACATGAGCGAACCCACCAACTGTCGATAAACAGTGGCATCTACTACCTCTGCCGATGTAGCATCCTATTTCCTCCAATTTCCTGGAAGAGGAGTGTCGATAGGCTTGCATCCTTGCATGTGAAACTTCTCCAGTATCTCTCGGGCATACTTTCCTTGAGACATAAAATTTCACCTTCCTGTTGCCATATTTCCAATCCAAGGAAATAATGAAGGAGGCCCAAATCCTTCATCTCAAACTCCTTTGCAAGATCTACCTTGCGTGAGTGTATCAACTGCTCATCACCCATTAGTGTTAAATCATCGACATAAAGAACAATGATTAAAAGCTTACCTTCCACCACAATTTGGTACAGGTTTGCATCCGCCTCACTCTTGGTGAAGCCAAGTCCAGTCAAATAGATGTCGATCTGTGTGTACCAAGCACAAGGTTCTTGTTTCAACCCATACAACGCTCTTTTGAGCTTACACACATGTGAATCACTGCTGAAGATCTCAAATCCTTTAGGTTGCTCAATGTACACCTCTTCCTCAATTATCCCCTTAAGGAACATAGTCTTTACATCCATCTGCTGAATGTGCCAACCCATCTGTGCTGAGAGAGCAAGGATGGCCCTTATGGAAGAATATCGTGCGACAGGTGCAAAGGTTTCTTCATAATAAATCCCCTCGATCTTTGAGAAGCCTCGGGCAAAAAATCTTGCTTTATACTTCTCAACGCTCCCATTAGCAGCTTGCTTTACCTTGTAGATCCATCTTGATCCTACAACTGATTTTCCCAATGGCCTTGGAACAATCTCCCAAGCACTATTTCTGACAACGGAGTCATACTCCTCCACCATGGCATCTACCCATGTGGGATTCTGCACTACTTCTTCAAAAGAAGATGGCTCTGTCACGATACACTTTCTCATAAGAGCCATGTATCCAGTAAATTGGTCAAGTGATTGTCTTTGTCTGCACTCTGATGTAGGGACTCCTACATTCTGTGCCGCATCAAGCTTCAGTCTCTCAGCTTCTGTGGTATGCTTTCTTCCTTGTATAATGATTGGTTATACATGAGTGGACTCCTCCACTCCATGAATCTCCTCCTGTGGCTGATCCACATCTAGAGGCTCATTTTTGGGAACAAGAAGTTCCTCCTCTGCATGCAAGTGTAGCTCCCTCTCAAGTGACAACTTCATGGCTTTCACCTCATTGAATTTTATATCTTGTCACACCACAATCATCCGACTGTCTGGAAAATACACACGATAATTATGGGGTGTTTCTGTGTACCCCACAAATATCCCACTTTTGCAGTCGGCTCCAGCTTCTTCCTGGCGTCCTTTGTCACATGAATGTAAACATATAAGCCAAAAATATTCAAATGAGAAATATCAAGCTTCTTACCAGTAAAAGCTTCTTCAGGTGTACTCATTCCAAGTACTCTATGAAGACAACGATTTTGCACATAAACAATAGTGTTGCATGCTTCCGCCCACAAGTGCATCGGTAGGCCCTGGTCATGCAGCATAGCTCGTGCAACACCCAAGATCATTTTTTCTGCCTCTCTATGACCCCATTATGCTGTGGGTTATGAGGCGCTATGATTTCTCTTCGAATTCCTTTTATTCTACAGAATTCTTTGAATTCGTCCGAGATGTATTCACTACCATTATCGCTTCGTAGAGCTTTCAATTGCTTCCCCGACTCCTTCTCCACCAATGCTTTAAAATCATAGAACTTTCAGAATGTTTCACTCTTGTTTTGCATGAAGAAGATCCAACATTTACGAGAATAGTCATCAACAAAAATAACATAATACCTGTGTTTTGTTGTTTAAGCAACCGAGAAAGGTCCACACACGTCTGTGTGAATTATCTCTAGGATCACCGAAGCACGGTTCTCCTTCTCATGAAAAGTGGTCTTCGCAAACTTACCCATAGTACATCCCTTGCACTGATCCGACTGCACAAGAGTACCCTTGGGAAGTCCAGTAGAAATTTGCTGCAAAATATTCAAAGCGCCATGGTGAAGATGGCCCAATCTCCTGTTCCATAATTCGCCCTCATCCCTAATCACCACTTCTTCTGATTTGCCCATCATTGTAGCGCAACCATCTACCTACAACTTGTAGAGATTCTTAACTCGAATCCATATCCTCTTGGTTTGACCCGTTGTTTTATATCATAGGAAAGCTTTTCCCTCGCTGAAAACAATGTCATAACCTCTGTCTTCCAACATTGCGACCAAGACAAAGTTCTTCTTCAGACCTGGAACATGCATAAAATATTTCAACAGAAATGGATTACCTGACTCCCTCTCAAAGATAATGGTCCCAATGTTGGTTGCACTGTATCGACCATCGTCGCCCATCTCTATATGAATTTGGAGATCCTTCTCCTCCAAGTCACTAAACAACTCCTTGTCTCCCGTCATATGGAAATACGCACCACTATCAAGATACCACATCGATCCCATTGATCTTGAAACCAAGCATGCGATCAAAGAGAAATCAAGTTCAAATTGCGAGGCTAAGGCCTCTCCATCTATAGCTCCAACAACCTTCTTGTTCTTCTTTTTTCTGTGGGCAGTTAGTGGCGAAATACCCATGTTCGTGACAGTGAAAACACTTCACCTTGGACAAATCTTGCTTCCTGCCTTTGGCCTCGGATTTTGAAGGGAATTTCTTCCCCTCCCCCTTCCTTGCTTTTGCATCCAAAGCACAATTCTCTTCATCATCATTATTTTATGAAGAGCCATCCCTGGTACTTCGCCTTATCTCCTCCTGCACAAGATCCGACCAAAGTCGTTCCCATCCCGACAGTTTCTCCCATCCATTGACAGAGTCTTCATAGCTATGAAAACTCTTCGGAATCCCAAGGAGAGCCAAGCTCACCAATTATTCATCATCAATAGTAATCCCCACACTTCCCAGTTCATTCCTACAGTGGACAAAATTCGTGAGATATTTTGGAATAATGTTGCCCTTCTCCATTTTTATCTTTCCAAGATTATCTTTCAGCGCCAACTTCCTCTGGTCACCGCTGATTTGGAAAAAATATTTCAAAGAATTCCACATTGAAAATGGAGTGATTTTTCCATGAAGTCTGGACACAATATGGTCCTTCACACCTTCCAAAAAAATTCTTCTTGTCTTTTCTACCTTCTTTTGCCATGCGTCAAGTAATGTAGCATTGCTAGATCTCGGGTTAGGAACATCGCTATCGATGAACTCCTTCAGTCCATTATATTCCAACATGACTCCATCCTATCCTTCCAGGCTATGTAATTCAAGCTTCCCTCAAGGGCATACTCCCATCGCAACCCATTGAAATACATTTCAATGTATACTCAACTGTCGCATCAAGAAATTTCTGCAGCAAATTCGAATTATCCACCAGCACAAACTCAACAATTCTTCACAATTGCAATCTTCAAGAATTAACACTGCTCTGATACCATGTAGAAATTATATAACATAATGCATGTACATATCCAGATTCTCCTCATCTAACAATATTTTTCTTCTTGCTAAGTACAGAATCCTTCCACTATTAATCTTTTGCGGAAATTTAAAAACTCAATTGCAAACACATGAAGCAATAAAAACAATCTCACATAACACAGTTGTTTAACGGGAAAGCCTGAAGGTGAAAACCCCAACTATCATATATTATGTATCATGGAGACCATGTAACAATCTCATACAAAGCTTAGTACATCAAGCTCTCAGTACAATCAATTGTCACACACTAATAAGAAGAAATCTAAAAATCCATGCACTGATTTCTTGCCACCTGATAGCCTGCCTCCACTATGCAATCCTGCTAAAGAAGACCATTGAATGAATTCTAATCTACCTTGCCTTACTGTGCAATCCTCATTGGAAACTCCAATGTGCTTGTGATGCAATCAATGCATCACTATAGTAACAATGAATAGTCCATCTTGCCCGTTCACCTATCTCTCCACTATGTCTCCACTGGAATTGAGATGCACTGTAGTTAATTGTTGTATTTTTTCAATTGATTAATGAGCTATTATTTGTGAATTAATTAAATAATTAATTCACTCCACTCTCACTAGTGTATCATTCAGTTAGACTAGATACAACTAGCTCAACTGAGTTTAACTCCATTAATTGAGTTAAACTAAATAAAAAATCCATGAACTACTCTTCCAACTCTGTCATAACTTTGCCACTTTAGCTCTAACTGAGTCCTCCATGCATGAACCACCAGTAAACGCTAGGAATTGTGTAATTCCTTCAACCTAGGTTTAGATTCCGATTATTATTAAGGGCTAATAATAATCGACACTTCTATTTTTAGATCAACTTTCTATAAATAGACTTCTTCCAATATTCTAAAAATAGAATTTCATCTATTTTTCCAACTTGACCAACCATTCACAAATAGCATCCTGCAACTTTTGAAATATGATCACCATGTCTAAAAATAGACATATTCTAAAAATAGACGTACAACTAAAAATAACGTGCAGGCCCACTTAGTGAAGGTGACTGATTTTCACTAAGCTCATCATCTTGTTGAATCTCAACAATTGCCATTTTGAACTTCCTGAGCTTGTCTTTCAGCACCAGCTTCCTGTGGTCACTACTATTCTGATACAGATTTGTTAAGGCCTTCCACATTTCATATGGAATCGCCTTCCCGTGGAGGTTCGAGAGAATATGGTCCCAAAATACCTATAACAATATCATTCTCACCTTTACAACATTCTTCTTCCATGCATCAAGAAGTTGAGCATATGTTGTTGTGGGCTGCGAGACATGAACATCGACTATGAAAAATTTCAGTCCATTTTCCTCAAGCACTACCTTCATACTGTCCTTCCATGCAATAATTTGAATTTCCCTCGAGTGCATATTCGAGTCTCAAGCCATTGAAATACATCTTGATCTGTTGTTGGATATCGAAGAAATAATCTTCAATTGAAAACCTGATTAAAAAAAAACTCTGTC
The DNA here is from genome assembly GCA_034641835.2 of Pinus albicaulis. Taxonomy (NCBI): domain Eukaryota; kingdom Viridiplantae; phylum Streptophyta; class Pinopsida; order Pinales; family Pinaceae; genus Pinus; species Pinus albicaulis. Next base: position 1,585,485,666 of record CM076578.1, read on the forward strand.
TCCTCTTCTTATTGTGATTCCTAGTGCTCTGATACCATGTATAAAATCTAACCATAGGGATTCATTATGATATGATGATTTACTAAAAAAAGATATTGAATCCCTTCTATAATTTGGAGAGTTAAACACGATCGCACAGTCACATAAACAAGTCAGAGAAAGAGGAAATCAATCACACAACACAAGATGTATATGGGGAAAGGACACTCCTTAATACCCCGCTATCTTTATATTATATAAATTCAAGGATCATGAAACAATACAATGCTTTCTCTCTCAAGAGAACTTCTGCGCTCTGCCAACTGTCTCACACTGATTTAAGAAAAAATGGGCTAATACTTAGCCATCTATCTACCTTTTCTCATCTTTCCTTTCTCATGCATTCCTTGAGGAATTAATTCCATATTAAATAGGAAAATTCATTTCCATGACTGTGCAATCCATCCAAGATCTCCAACTGACTCTATAACTGACTTGAACAATTTTCTAAATATACAACTAATAGTTCTCTTCCCTTTAACCTCTGTCTCAACTGGGTCTACATCAGAACTAACATGAAACAACTATTTATAGTGAATTATCAGTTAACTGGTTGATCACTCATTGTGAATTAAATCAGATTTAATTCACTAGACCTCTCACTAGCTCATCACTTAGTTAGAACTAGTTAAACTAATTTTAACTCAATTAATTGAGTTAACTAATTAAAACTCATGCATAACTACAACTGGACCCCCTTAAATCATGGAATCACTCTACATGAAAAATCTATGACCCTCAACTTGAATTTCCTAAGCTAACTCAGTCATTTTGACTTAGTTAACTAATACAAGTTGTTGTGAGATGAAATTACAATTTCTCTTCCAAATTTAATTAAGGTAAAATTAAATTAGAAGTTCCACAATGGGGTGCAATTTCTTGTTTCCATTTGAACAAAGTTCATAGTATTTTTGGCTGTAAAATGTACCAAGAGTCTAAGGTGATACTGATAGACTCTTTTGGACCTACCTTTACAAGTGAAATACCTTTGTATGACTTTAAGCAACTGGCTATGATGATTTTGGAGTAATGTGCTAGGGAAGGTTGTATCAAAATTATTCTTAAACTGTGGTTTGAAAAACTCTTTGAAGAATGAGGCATTAAGATCATCTTCTTTGAACCATCTCTCTCCATCTGTAGAAATTCTTGTGGCATCAACAATGAACCTCTATGTAATGAAAATATCCAGGTCTCCTAGCTTGAATTTTCACTCCTCGAAACTTAAGGAAAACAAGTTGGACAAATGTACATGGTGACTCACCACTTGAATCTTCTCACGGAAAGGAATACATCCAGTGTTTTCAAATTCTACCCTAAACAATGTATAAGAGTAGACAAGGGCTATAATTTTTGGCTCTATACACACAATTTCTCTCCATTTTGTTCTGCATTGGGATCCATCGACCTATGTACACAGGGAAGGTTTTATTGGAAATTTTTGGTAGATTACATGGACAATAACAGTAACAAAAGGCTTTATTTTTAGAAAAAAATGACCAAAAGGTATACTTAACATACATGATGCGCAATGATGACAGGGCGTACTAATAGCTGCAATAATAGTTGGAAAATTTCATGAACCTATAGGCATTTAACCCTAGACTAGCTCAACACTTAAAGTTGATTACCATTCATCTCTAACCCCTGAAAAAATTTCCTTTCTAAATCAACAGACTCCGTGATAACAGAGCATGCACAACGACTTTGAACATGCAGGCTAAAAAAAATTAACCAGACTTAAATTAGACTGTAAAACAATCTGAGGATCTGAGTGGGCATGACCCTAACTCTAGAAAGCAACACCAAGTCAGGTCAGTGTTGTATGACTTCAGAAGGATGTTGCACAATGATTGCATAGCATTATGTGTGAAAATATGGCTACGTAACACCCATGTGCACCAAACAATTCTGTAATCATTGTAGCTCTGTCTGCAGACCCTAGCTTGGATTGGATGCAAATCAATTTTTACCCTTTTACCATGGTCATCAACCAGCTTCAAAATCATAAATGCAGGCACTACATGAAGGATATGGCGGTGACCTCATGTAATTTTACTTTTCTCCTCAATTTGTCCTATAGTATGATGTCACCAGGCACCTCATTTGAAAGGTATGATGACTTATGTATGAGAATCATTAGAGTGTTTGGTTTGGTATGGTACTTTGGATAGTGGAGGGGATGTATGGGTTGTGTCACATACGATACACAATCAATGGTATTTAAGGGAATATATTGGGATGGGATGGGAAATATATGTAAGATTCATATGTTTTATGAATAGGGGATAGGGTATGGGATTTTATAAGCGAATAATGGGAGATGGAAGATATAGGATGTGGGTTAGAGTCTTAGGGAAAAATGAGTACATTGGGAAGGGAAAAGAAAAATCTAGTTCTAAAAGACCATCTTGCTTGAGTAGCAGAATTTTGACTATAATTGACTCAAGTAAACCTTCTAATGGATCCACCATTGACACACACCCCATGACTCGATTTCTCAAAATTTTGTAACCAAGAATCCCAATGACTCAAAAATGTCTCATGTTTTGACTGGACCACTTGATGAATAAACTGATGGAAATGTTTTGGACAGTGACTTCCGAACTTATGAAAACGATAGTTTCTATAAATTTCGACTTATTCAAACTAAAAATTAAAGAACTCGAAGACAATTGAAAAATAAAATCTATTGACCCTAACAGTAGGCACTCGGTCTGGGAAAAACCCATATCTATGGGAAAACCTAGTCCAACTCTTCCACTAGTAGATTCCAATCACCAAGTAAACCCTTCCTTCAAGTAGATGTATTATGTCAAAGTCTCCAAGTGGCATCTTCCTAGATGCAGCTTCAATATATCATTTCACCCCCATAACTTCAAAATTTCGCCCCCCTGACTTCATAATTTTAGACCTACAACTAATTTTGAATTTTTGATGCCAACTTCAGTCCAGAAACCTTAGAAAAATTCACACGTGTGAGAAAGATACCCAAAAAAAATATTTTTCCTTCTTTCTTGGATTACGTTTTCTTCTTCTTCACTTCAATATATTTTTCATGCTCTTTCTCTTTATAGATCAAACTTGTGTGAGTATTTTTCCAAATGAGTCGATCTACCTTTATTTATAATAATTCCATAGGGTTGAATTTCCTCCAATAGAGAGGAATTCTCCAGAACAAGGTCAACTTGGCGAGGAGGGACAAAATGACTCTTTTGACTCAAAAAATATTTTTCTTTACATGATAGAAAAGCTCAATAAGGGTCTAATAAATATGACAATGACTTTTTTGACTCTTGAAAAAACCTAGAAGCCTTCAATGTATGATAAGACCTAGAATTTAAATGAAAGAGAATTAAACCCATGCTTCAATAACAATATTTTTTCTTTTACAATAATTTTCTTTTGACAAAAACAATTATGAAGAACGACACTAGTTACATTTTTCAATATATACAAACTCATATGTGGTGGAATGGATCAAAACTACAGTATGACTTCTACACCCATGATACTACTATAATATATAGTGTCTTTGATCTAAATATGGCTTATATAAATAAACTTTTTGTGATTCACTCTAAGGCCCAGTCACCTCTTTGGTTCATATGTTTATTCTGTGGCATCACTAAGTATGGTGTGCTGAGACAATGTATTAAATCCAAGGCTCACATCTTAAAAATTATAACAACACTATATTGATCCATGAATAATCGCAGTTATATTTATGGTTCGATGAGATCATATGGTCTGAGGATAGTGTGACTTGATGACTTGATTACATATCCATGGATTTACGTCACCCTGTATAAAAAAATTGCATCTGCAGATCAATCACATCATAATTTAGTGATGAATAGTCTATCTCATTGTCATGATCCAGTAATTCAACAAATATATGTGTTACATTATGGTTCATATGGCTCGTGATATGGTTCTCACTCCTATCTATGGCTCGCATAGTGATGTAATGCAACATTTATCAATTTCATAACCAGTTCTTATGGTTGGATTCCCAAATTAATGACTATATGGCCTATTCGATTAAATAACGGTCCTGACATCGTAGCTTTAATAAGATATGCTCGCAAATATTCTTTGTTCTTCTCACTACATAGACAATAATTTTTGTTCATATTGAAGTTAATTTCATATCATGGCATCTTGATGAAAATGATACCTCGTTGGATTAGTGAAATAATAAAAATTACTAAAGCATAGAAAGACGATGGTCAATGTGATTTTTAATAAGTGACATGATGAACATTGTGAAAAATTGTATGGGCATCTAAGGGTTTGGACAATAATAAGCCACCATTGAGATTAGGGTTTCACATTATACATTGGAGAGACAATTTATATGGAAAATTTCAAGAATTGAAATTATAGGCTCTCTTTAGTGATCTCAAAGCTCATATCAAAATTTAAGCGACAATAATTCTATAGTACTTTGAATTAGAATATGGACACTTTTTGAAACATACCTTTGGAAGAACAATCTTCTTTGAATAAGATCAATATACGATAGTTGAAGACTCAAGACAAGATATTTGCAAAATGAGACATATCTTGGTGGCTCAGACCTAAAAAGGTGGACTTGGAAGGATAATTATCATCCTATATGGAAATAACACGACAGATAGACATATATAAAATATTGGAAAGTCTTAGGAAGAAGTTGAGTCACCATGTTGTGAAAAAAATAAAGGAACCAAAAATATGATATTGTGAACCATGGAGCATCTTTGTTGAAGAATGATTGGCCCTTTATAATTGAAGAAGGAACAAATCCATGCAAAGAAGAAGGCATGGTAATAAGTATGCATATTTTATTTTATCTTGTAAATAAAGGGTATGAAAAGTATTTAGGGTTTTCCAGTTAATTTGTTGCATATCTTGAGAATATAGGGTTTGAAGGTCTATGAAGTCTTGAAGAATTTTGATATTTAAGGTTTCTAAACCCTTGATTAAACTAACCCTAGGAGTGAAAAACCATAACGCTAATTGGTTGTTCCCTCTAAAGAAGCCTTAGCTCTTGAAATTTAGAGTTTGCAAATTTAAATTTTGAAAGGATAATCTACGATACGTGGTTGAATTAGATAAAACCTAGGGCTTAAAATCAAAACCCTAGGGATGTTTTTTCCGCTAAATGTAACAACATTGGTTAGAAATACATGTAAAATATATAATACCACAATTTATAGGACATGTATTCCAAGCTGAATGTTGGGAAAAAAATCCTAGCCGGTGTTCACTTCGGTTTATTATGGCTAAGGAAATTGGAAAAGGCAATGGATGAGGCTTTGGAAAGGTGTGATACATTTATTTTCACTTTATTTATGAAAATAATGGAAATTATAATAAAATTAAGGTGAAAGGTCACATGTTACATGTGAGGAGGAAAATGAAGGAAAATAATGGAAAATGAAAAAAATAAAGTCCTCATTAAGAGAAACGATTCTTAGGACTAGTGGGAAAGATTTATGCTCAAACATTTTGTCAAATAATTTTTGGAGCTCTCTCATTATTATCTATCTCTCTCTATCATACTCTTGGGTACTTAGAGTTTTCTTGGAGCACTCCTGGAAAGTGTGGCATACTTGGTGATTTGGAGAAAGAAAGCAAAGGAAGAGAAGGAAAGCACAAGAAGACATCGAGATCAACAACGACAAAAAGTTTAGATTACAGCAGGTATCAAGTTGCATGTATAATTTCCTCACTAGTCTTGGCATTCATGGTGTATGCATGTGGTTTCTTGGTTGTGATCTGTCATTGGCATGGAGGATTGCTTGGATTGACAATGTATTTTCCTAGGCTTTCCATTTCCTAGATAGCCATGGTGTTATGGGTTCATTTTCATTATTATTATTATTATTATTGTTATTATTTGGTTGGTTCTCATGTTCCTTTAGATATGGGTTGAGTTATTAGTTCCCGGTACCCTTGGTTGGAAAAATGTTATGGAAGCTCGATAGATAGATGTGGGTTGAGTTACTAGTCCTGGAAGCCTTGGTTGGAAAAATTCTCTGGAAGCCCTAGGTGGGTTGAGTTAATAGTCCTAGAAGCCCTGGTTGGACAAACACTCTAGAAAACCTGTAACAGTTGGGGTTGAGTTACAAGTCCTGGAAGCCCTAGTTGGAACAAATGCTCTGGAGCCCTAGAAAAACTTGGGTAGAGACCAATCCGTGATGGTTGTGATGTCTGGCCATGACGTGGAATCATTGGTTGAGGGTTGATACGTTTTGGCCATTAGAAGCCTTAGATTGGTTTTGATTGATGTGTTTGATGAGATCCCACATTCATGCTTGGAATATGGCACAAGGTTGATTATATGAAGAGAGATTTGGCTCAACAAATTTATGGTCGGGTGGAATGTGGAAGTCCCATTTCTGGTTGGTTTCTACATTCATTAATGAAGAGCTCATTCCTTTGGTATTTTATGTATAAATGTACCAGTTTATATGTGGATTCTATTGTTGTTTTATCCATGGTATTTTTGTTGTTATTATGCTGGTTACAAGCATGTATGTTGACAGTGATGATATATGGCTCTACCCATGTTTTTTCTTGTAAATGAATGCACAATGTTTCTATGGTCAAATAGATGGTATTGTAGCTAATGATGTAGGGGATAAGTTATTATTAACGATACTCAGATAAGTATGAGACCCCTATGCTCAAATCTGTTGTTTATACATGTAGTTTCAAAGTTTGTGACATGCTTGACAAAATTCTTGTCATGGTGCTACACAGTAATTTGTCATCGTCCCTGCAATCCCCGTCCCGCACATTGGAGGGCTCATTACATGACCTGTGAGCAGTGACATGCCTTGAAACCACTTTCATGACATCCCTCTGAATAAGAGCTTTCATTTCCTTGAAGACATCTCCTTGTGAAAAACCCAAAAAATGGCCCTTTTAGCATTGGCGCGAGCAGGCAGTTTAGTACCTGCGCCAATGGGGAAAATACTTCAAAGAGGCCATGCCAGTTGGCGCTCTGTCCCAGAGTCGCACTCGCGGCAGCCAATTTGAGAGGTGTTTTTTAAAAAGAAATGGCAGAAGTTTCGTCCTAACTAATTCCTGGAATGATATCTATCTTGAGTTGGGAGGTTTGGCTACAGATTTCCATTAAGAGGAAGTGGTTTGCCACCTCTCATGGAAGCTTCCTTGATGATAGTGCCAATCCCATGATTATAGGGATCCCAACTCCTCTTCCTCCATCTATAAAAGCTTTCCCATCTCCATTGCAAGCTAGTCTTCAAGTTCCCAAATTTCCAAGAGCCTTATGCTGCAAGAGCCTCCATAATTCCCTTAAGGCCAATTTCAAGCAAGGAGACTATCGTCAAGATGCGAAGAGAGAGGTTTGTCCCATCCTTGACAGGCTTTTCGAGACGTGTTCTACTAGTGACCCCTCCGAAGGAGAATTCAACGTCAGAACTATGGTTGTAATTTTCCTTTGATTAACTATTAATGAACGACTATTGGTTATGGTTCCACTCTTGTTGTTGTTTATAATGATGAGTTATGTCCTTTCTGACTGACATATAGTTGCATCTACTAGATTTTACTCTTGCGTTTGTTTTGTTTCTCTCATGTGCAGGTGTCCCATCACGTAGATCTTGGGGATCATGATCTGCCAGGGCTGAGGAACGGGAGCGCCACCTCTTCTACAACGACTGCGTTGGATCCCAGGTAAGCCTTCGTTGCTAGTTGGTTTATTTGCAATTAGGAACCTGCACTATAGCGTGATTGATTGTTGCTAGACCTAGTCTGGGCTAGTATGGATCGCCTCTGTCTGCAAAGGGGATTTACCTCGACAACAAATTGGCGACTCCACGGGGGATCGTTAGCTTGTTGTCGTTCGTTTTATGAGCTATAGAAGGAGCCTGAAGTTGGCCAGATAGCCTTCGAAACGCTTTTGCTCTGCAATTGTGAAGTAGATCAACGCTGCTTCAGTCAATCTTCGGTTTAGTTTGTAAACTGAACCCTTGGAGCATTGTCTTGCCTTTTTGGTTGATTCTTGATCCTCCTTGCTTGATCAGCTCTTTTGGGCTGGTTCTTTTTGTGGATTTGGGTTTTTGATAGCTTGATCATTCACTGGTCTGCTTGTTGGATTGCTTCTTTTTATTTTTGATTGGGAAACTCGACTGGCGCACTTTTTAGCTTGACAATCGCTCCCATTGGTGCATGTTGCTTGTGTATTACCCGCGCCAATTCATCTCTGGCGCTATTTTCAGCCTCACAGTCGCGCCAATCCTGTGAGGTACTAGGGTTTGCTCAGTTCTAAGCTTCCTGATCCTGATATGTGTGTTTGGTCTTGATTTTTCCACTATTTGAGTGTTTTGGAGCCTGGATTGACTGACTATTACCTTAATCCTTTGGCTGTTTTCCCATTTCCATCGATTTTGCATTTTAGCCCTAGGTCATCTAGGTGCTGTTGTGTCGAGCCTTCCTTAGGAGTTTTTGGTCTCTTTCGGTTCAATTAACCTTCTGATTGCTTCTTTGCATTTATTTGGTGGTTTTCTATTGTCTCATTGCATTGTTTGAGTTATTGTTTCCGTCTTCATTCAAATTTTGCTTCGTCTTTTCTTGGGCCTAGATTACACGGCTCATTTTGAGTCTTTGGGATTCTTTCGCTTTGAGGGAATTTTGGTTGATTTGAGGTCTGATTGTGATTGATGTTGAGTGAAATTTTTTTGTTTTTGTCTCTTATCATCATTTCTAGAATCACTTTTGGGTTAGTTTTAATTTTTTTTAGTGCACTTTGCTCTGAAATATTGAAAATACAAAAAAAACTCTTTTGCTTTGAACTAGTTAATGTGAATTAGATCTTTTCGGTGTTATTAGTGATTAGTGACTTTGAACGAAAAGCTTTTAATTTCCATTAGCTGCATTAGAGGTATCATTGGTTGTTTTCTGTTCATTTCATTGTTGTGTGAAAAGCTCTCAAATCTCTCATAAGTAGCTTTCATCGAATTAAATGATATACTGTGGCATATAGATTGCATTTAAGAGATTTTGATACATTACATTCGCTAGGGCCTGAAAACTGAAACGTAATTGAAGATAAACTTTAAAATTTACTCAATTTACACTAAGGCAGCATTGAAATCTAACGAAACACATTTAAAGGTCTAGGCTAGAGACGTGTTCCGGCGTCTTTAAACCTAGTAGCTGTCGTTCGCCTCTTGGCTTTAGACAGCGCTAGTACGGACTTGTGCTCCCCGTACCGTCGCGTATATAAAGGGAGACCCCATTAGGTTTCAATCCTTTATCCATAGGAAGCCGAGTGTGCCGCCCTATACCCGTGATACACCAGACACAACATTCGAGGAGATTGCCTGCACGTACGGAAAGTCCTTGGTTGATTTCTCTTTCATTTTGAAACCAAGGTGTATATTGTAGTTCACGGTTATTTGGGACACCCTTTGCCTAGTATTCCTGAGTAGTCATTTTGATCCTATCTGACTCCTTAAATTTGAAAGGATCACCAAGCACTTGTCCTTTCACGCTTGTGTCACATCTGAAAGAGATAGAGTCACCTTTTCAACCGTTTCTCGACTCTTAAAACATGAAACGGTGAAGTTTCTTATTTTTCAATGTGGTAAAAAATTAATCACCCATGATCACACGCCTTGTTAGATTCTGCTTGTTGGCCGTTTGATTATGTGTCTTGACTCTTTTTCAGCCAGTGTGTGTGTTTGATCTTTTTCTCTTGTCTTTACTACCACAGTGGCGGAACCCTCGGTTTCGTCTACTAGTAGTCCATATACGGACGATTCATTAGAGGTTTCTCAATCCTCTGTTGAACTTCAGCAGCCCATTGTTTCTGAGCAACCCTTTGGGGAACCAGTTGAGTTCAATTGGCCCTTTTCCGAACCTTGGTCTGAATTGAGAATAGGGGCTGAGTTCCTTTCTCTTACATCAGGTTCGCCTTTTATAGCTGCTGTTTTTCCTCCTAGTCCTCGCCGTCTATTACAAGATCTAGCGGTAGGCTCAAACATGAGTGATTCCAGTGAGGAAATCCCAACGTCTGGTGAAGACTATCAGCTCTTCCCATGAAGATTATTTCGAGGAGACAGCCCTGAACCAGCTGTTATGTCATCATCCGGTCTCTCATTGCCAGCAGGGTATAGATCCTTAGGTCAGATTATTGCCGCCGTAGCCTCTATGGGGGTGTCAGATCCTTCTACGAGGCCAGTTGCTCCTTCATTGGGGATGTCTCGTCAAACACCCGTTACTTTTGTACCCGCTCGGCCCACTGTCTGTGTGGCCGCATCTGCACCCGCTGTCACGGCACCCTCCACGAGGGCTATGCCGCCTCCTGAAGACCTTTATATAGCGACTGTTATGCCGGAGAATATCTCTTCGGAGGGGTATCGGTTTTCCCTACAACAACCGAACCCCGAGGTTGGACCATCCTCCCAAGATCCCAACCGCTCTTATTTTTCGCACTATGCACAGGATGGTACACCCGTGTATGCTTTTCCAGGTCAGTATGATGAGCACGGGGACATTTTACGTCTACCCGCTCCTGAGGCTCACCTCCATGCTCAAGGTTTACCTTATAACCAGGCTTATAACCCGCAAGGGCAACCTTTTAAAGGCCAACCTTCGGGCCAACTTGGCTATCCTTATGACCCACAGGGGCGGCCCGTGCAAGGCTATCCTGTGGGCCAGTAAGGGCCATCATACTGTCCGCAAGGACAGTATTACAACCCTTCCAGTCAACCTGTGCAGCCTCAGCCAGGGTACCAACCGGGGCCGGTATATGGTCCTAGGGGGAAAATCTAGCCTTCTCAACCCATGCAACCTCAGTATCCTTCTAATCCAAACATTGCGTACCAGCCAGGACCATCTTATGGTCTTGCTGCAGGTCAACCCGGTTACCAGCCACCACCTAGCTCCATTCCTCCACCAAGCCAACCGGTCTATCCGGCACAACTCGGTGTTCCGCCTCCAGGCCAACCGGTTCATCCGGTACAACCTGGTGCTTCTCAGCAGCCAGGTCAACCTGCGCAATCGGCGTAACCTATTCATCCGGGTCACCCTGTTAATTCAGCGCAGCCCCCTCATCCAGTTCATCCTACTCAACCAGGCCAGCCTGTCCATCCTATTAACCCTGCACAAAAACCGACTTATTCGACGCCGCAGCCAAATCAACCACTGCACCCTAATTATCAGGCTCAGCAGGGTCCCACCTACCAGCAGCCCACTCAACCTCAGGGCGGCTACTATTCTCATGGTCAATATCGACCGAATTATAGCCAGCCCCAAGGGTCTAACTATTGTCCTCAACAACCCGGTTATACCTATGCTCAACAGCCAAATCCAAATTCTGCTTACATGGGGCCGACTCCTAATCAGGGTCCATACCCTGGTTATCAACCCCTGTATGCTGGTTACCAGCAGCTGAATCAAGATGGTTATAACACCTACACCCCCTACGGTCAGAATCCTGCTGGACAGAACCCATGGGGGCAAGGATATTCCCAACCAACGTGGAGTACAGGTACTGGTCCTTACCCAGGGCCAGGCATGCCGTCTAAACCACCATTGTCGTTCCTGGCTACCTTGGAATTTCTGGATGTTTCCAAATTAACGAATGATCCAATACTGCATAATCCTTATTGGCCTCCGGTTCCTACCAAGGTGCCCGGTGATTGCCCCAAGTTTGAGGGTAAAGCTGGGGAGGACCCCCAAGCTCATGTGATGACCTACCATCTTTGGTGTTTGTCCAATTCTTGGGTGGATGATTCAGTTTGTCTTCGCCTCTTCCAGCACACTTTGACTGGCACTGCAGCTAAGTGGTATATCGAATTACCCCGTGGCATCTTTCAAGATTTCAATACCTTAGCCATGGCTTTTCTGACTCATTTTCAGTTATCGGTTCGCTACGAAGCCGGGACGCACCTCTTGACTTCTTTGAAGCAGGACAAAGCCACCCACATTTCTGATCACATTCATGAGTGGCGATGTCGTCGTAGGATGATCAAGTTTCATATACCTGATCAGATACTAACTCATTGGTTCACCACCTCCTTTGTTAACAAAATCGCCCAAGATATTGCTATGGGAGCGTGTGTGACTGAAGAACAAGCCATCGCGCGTGCTCAATATCTGGATCTGGTATACTCACAATCCGGCACGCTATATGATATCTTGCCTGATGCTCCATGGTTTGGAACCTCTAAAGCCCCACCGACCCCAGCGGTGGATGGTGTTATTGGTTCCGTGTCTCAGAATTCCAAGAAATCCTCGAATGGGAAGAATAAGTCCAATTCATCCAATAATTCTGCTCCTCCCGCCCCTACCGATTCTGGCAAAACTGCAGAGGTTAACGCCGTTCAGGCCAATCCTATGGAGAAAGCCTCCAAGGGGAAAAATAAGGGCAAAGGTAAATCCAAATCCGATGCCCCAAAGCCAGAATCCAAACCTTGTACTGAGGATGGTTCTCAACGTAAACCAAAGTACCCTTGCCTCATTTGTGAGGGAGACCATTATACTAAGGATTTTCCACGACGATCTGAAGTTAGTCAACTTCTCAAAGGCTCTAAAGGGACTCCGACAGTTCTTAAAGAACCATTCCCGTCTTAGCAGACCCAGATGGTTGAACAGCCTTCGCCATCTGCACAATTTGGGTCCCAAGTTTTTATGATGAATGGTGCTGCACCTATCTCTATTGCCACACGTTCGAAGGACTACAACGAATCGCGGCAGGCACCTGGGAAGGCAGTTGTGGATGGACCACCTCCCCCCCCTGTCTCCGGTTCATTGGAAATTGAGAAGCCTACCCTTGAACCTGTTGTGAAGCCACCTTCTAAAGGTGTTTTACGAAGATCTTCTTACAATCTGAATGCCCATGCCGCACAACACTATAGTATTGTTGAGGATTTGGCACAGGTGCCTTCTGCCATGTCTGCACTAGAAGTTCTTCAAAGTTGTCCTCTGCAACGGAAGGCTTTGTTGTCTGCAATCGGTGGCATTGATCCCGCCGATTCAAGTCTTCTCACCTTCGACTTAGAGAATTTCGCCCCCCGACTTCCACATCAGATCACTCTTGTTATTCAAGTCAGGATCAACGGTCTTAACATCCATAGGGCCGTTGTGGATGAAGGTGCCTCTACTTGTGTTATGTCGTCCGCTTTCTAGAAGGCCATTGGCTCTCCGGCCCTTTCATCATCTCCCAATGCCCTAGAGGCATTCGATGGTCGGGAATCCAAAACCCTGGGTGTCCTCGAGAGTTTAGCGATCACTTTACAGGGGAAGACTTTCAACGTAGAAGTAGAAGTGGTTGACGCCAAGCTTAACTACAATATACTTCTCAGCCGCAACTGGACTCATGCCATGCTATGCATGCCATCCACCGTTTTTCGACTTCTTAAGTTCCCTCGCGAGGGAAAAATAGTTACGATGGATCAGTTGTCCTTCTTCAACTCCACCTCTGAGAACAACGTTCCATACGTGGATCAGATCCAAAATCCCCCTGACAGTGTAGGACCCGGTCTCTTCAAGGACCCTGTCCTCATGGGTATTTTTCCTACTCCACCACCGCACACCGCTCAAGTTAACATGATCTCCAGGTTTGATGACCCCTGGCTCATCCCTATGCCTGAGCAGGTGCTTGATTTTGGAGAATCAATGCCCTTGACTCCAGTAGAGATTAGCTACTATGAAATTGTTGCTACATCTGATCCTCCCCCTCCTCAGCATGCTCCTTCGAGCATGGCTCTTGACATCTATTCTCAATCCCCTTGGCTTGGCGAGGCCGACTCGTCAGATCCTCTTAAAGAGACTTTTCCTTCTGATGAAGCCATTATTGAAACAATTTCTCTTGAGGAGTTTTCGTGGAGCAATGGACATCATCGTTCCTCCTTTATGCCCTGCCTGGGGGCAATGTCAGATTGTCTAGAGCGTTATGCATCTCAGGTTCCTACTCCTCCTCTCCAAACGCCCATTTTGATGCATGAGGTTCTTTCGGAAGGAAACCTGAGTAATATCACTCAAACCATCCCGATCAACATCTCCGTTAAACTGGGGATCGTTGAGAATATACACGTGGGAGTGACTTGTTCTCCTGATGAGATACAAGTCTATACTGATATTTTTAAAGAATTCAGAGATGTGTTCACCTGGTCCTACGAGGAAATTCCTGGGATCGATCCCAGTATCGTAGTGCATGAGATTCCAACCTACCCTAGTGTGAAGCCCGTGCACTAACGTTTACGCCTAGTACATCCTCACAAAGCCGCTGCAATTAAGGCAGAAGTTGAAAAACTTTTGAACTCGGGATTTATTTATCCCATCCCCCTTATAGAATGGGTTTCCAACATTGTCCCTGTCGATAAAAAGCAGGGTACTATTAGGGTTTGTGTTGATTACCACGATATTAATCATGCCTGCCCAAAGGATAACTATCCCACTCCGTTCATAGACCAAATTATCGACGAATGTGCCGGAAGTGAGATTTATTCCTTGATGGATGGCTTCTCGGGGTATAATCAGATCAATATTTTACCTGAGGATCAACACAAGACTGCATTGATCTGTCCGTGGGGTACTTTCGCATATAAAAAGCTCCCGTTCGACTTGAAGAACGCTGGAGCCACTTTTCAGCATGCGATGTCTTACGCTTTCCACGAAATACGCCATATCGTTCAGCCTTATCTGGACGACTTGCCAGCTCATTCAGCTAGGCGAGAGGACCACACTGAACACCTCCGCCAGATTTTCCTTCGCTGTAGGCACTACAATATTAGGCTTAATCCTCATAAGTGCGTCTTTTGCATGGATTCTGGCCATATTTTGGGATTCATAGTCTCCAAAGACGGAATTCGCCTTGACCCTTTAAAGGTCGAGGCTATCATCAATCTCCCATCACCCTCCTCATTATATCAGTTACAGAGTCTGCAGGGAAAAGCAAACTTCCTTCGACGCTTTATCCCGAACTACGCGGAGGTAGCCAAAGGATTCATGCGCCTATTAAATCAAAACATTCCCTTCCATTGGGACGAAATTTCTCAACAATCCTTTAAGAAGCTAAAGACGTTACTTGTTAATGCTCCTTTACTTCGTCCTCTTGATTATCACCGCGATTTCACTTTGTATCTCGCCGCCGCGTTTAGCACCATAGCTATGGTTCTGGTGCAGGATGACGATGATGGAAATGAACATGTCGTTTATTATCTGTCACAGAATATTCTCGACACAGAAACGTGTTATTCTCACGTCGAGAAGTTGGCGTTAGCCGCAGTACATGCTGTGTAACGCTTTCGCCACTACATCCTGTTGCGTACGATAACAGTGGTTTCGGATTGCAACCCCATGACATATATTCTTTCTCAAAAATTACTGGGGGGAAAATGCTCCAAATGGATTGTTATCCTGCAAGATTTTGACTTAGAGTTCACTACTGCTAAGTCAACCAAATCGCTGGTTTTCGCGGATCTTATATTCTCACTCCCAACAGACTCCACTCCTTCACACTCCGAGGATCATATCCCGGGCGAAACTCTTTTCCTTATCAGTACTCGTGACCCTTGGTATGGAGACATAATTATGTATCTTCAGACCTCCACATTTTGGTCTGAGTTGACTAAAGATGCCCGACGTCAGATTCGGCATCAGTCTCAACCCTACTGCATCGTGGGAGATACCTTATACCGCGTTGGAGTAGATTCGGTGCTCCGTCGGTGCCTAACCTTGGAAGAGGATGAAAGGGTCCTAAATGACTGCCACAGTGGCACCTGTGGTGGACATATGTCTGGATATGCCACTGCTCAGAAAATTCTGCGAGCAGGTTACTTCTGGCCGTCCATATTCAAAGACTGTATCGTTGCAGTCCGTAAATGCCATGTGTGCCAGGTGTTTCAGCGCAAGATACGCGCGCCGCCTCTCCCTTTGCATCCTGTTATTACCGTCGGCCCTTTTGTGAAATGGGGAGTAGATTTTATGACGTGTAACCCTAATTCGGCCAGGGGGCATGTGTATATAATTGTCGCTGTCGACTACTTCACCAAGTGGGCCGAAGCGATGCCTACACTAGCTGCCGACGGTAAGACAGCTGCCCAATTCATCTTCAACCACATCATTGCACATTTCAGGGTCCCTCAGGCCATTGTCACCGACCATGGTACTCATTTTCGAGATTATATGATGGCCGAGTTGACTTCAAGATTGGGCTTACGCCACGATAGATCAACGCCATATTACCCTCAGGAAAATGGCCAGGTTGAAGCAGTGAACAAAATTCTGGTCACTATGCTTCAACGAACAGTTGGTATTCACAAATCCAATTGGCACCTCCAACTGTTCTCAGCTCTATGGGCCTATCGGACGTCTGCAAAGAGTGCAACTGGATTCACACCATTTCAATTGGTGTATGGTATGGAAGCAACTCTTTCGGTTGAATGCGAGATTCCTTCTTTGAAATTAGCTGTAGAGCTTCTACCCGATACTTCTACTGAGGAAGAGCATCTTTTTTATCTGGAACGGTTAGATGAAACCCGCTGTTTGGCTGCTTTAGTCATTGAAGCAGAAAAGAAGTGGGTCAAAGCTAACTTTGATCAATCAGTTTCTCCACGTTCCTTTGTTGAAGGGGACCTCGTCCTCCTATACGATCAAGCGCATGACAAGCTTGGGGCTGGTAAGCTCCAACCCATGTGGCATGGGCCTATATAGTTAAACAAGTATTGAAGAATGGGGCTTATGAGCTTATATATTATGAAGGAGTACCGCTGGCACAACCCAGAAATGGGCTGTACCTGAAAAAATACTACGCTTGAAGTCATTTTTGGTGTGGTGTGTGTACATAAGTGTGTTATTTCATTTGTGTGCATGTGTGGTGTGGTGTGTGATGTAAACATATTTTCTACTGATCGGGTCTTCCTGATTGTGCAGATGTCCATCAATTCGTTTGTTGGTTCCGCGGATGGTGCCTCTCGTAGTACCAGGAATATGTCTTCGGCAGCCTGGGTAATCTACGATCCTGCTGGTGAGTTGGTTAACCTGCAAGGTGTGTGTTTGGGATGTGCTACAAATAACATCGCGGAATATAGTGCTGTGTTAGAATTATTAACTGAGGCTGTAAACCTTGGTATCCATGAATTACTTGTGTATCTAGACTCACAACTTGTAGTATTAAAGCTTAACAGTCATTATTCAGTCAGAAACCCATCCATTTTACGTCTGTATCTGCGTATTCATTTACTGGAAAGAAATTTTGACTATATCACATATCAACATATACCCAGGCATATGAATACACTAACAGATGCAGTAGCTAATCTGGTTTTAGATAGACATTTGCACAATTTGTAAAACAACATCACATGTAAAAAGAAATATCCATCCAGAAATAGATATGTATATATATAGATATCGAAATGTTTACATAGTGTGCATCGCATAAAATCAAAAAATATACATGTTCATCTTAATACATCCAGAGACGACATGTCTCTCAAAAAATATGCATGAAATAAACCCTAGGTGTCTAATCTTCGTGGTGCTCATGATAACAAGTCACCGCACGCACTAGCCATCTCAGGATGCGGTGGAGGCAACTAGGCACTCCCACCATATGTCTCTGGTATGCTAGTGGGACATCTGCCAGCTGGGCATAGTTTGGAATCCCCCGGGAAATCCCCTCAAGGTTCTGAATTAACTATCCCCCATCGGCACCCTCCGCCTGAGGGTCAGCTGTGGGCTGAGTTCTCCGTGAGATAGGAGACATGCCGGCAGGTCGCTCTGGGCCGACATCTGCATACACATAACAACTGTCTTTAGAATGAACATGTATTACAAAAAAATTCATAAATGCATAAAAATAAAAAAGATGGTCTTACCCAACTCCTCGTCCCAATCATCTCCCTCCGGGAGTGGAAGATCTGGATCACCAGTGAAATCGGTTCCTGCATATGGCCAGTCTTCGACTACGATCAACTGACGCCGTAGACACCCAAAAAACTCCGGCCTCCAGGACATCTGTTGGCCTCCTCCCGCATAGAGCATCAGTGCTGTCTAGCGAGCCATTCTCGGCTCTCGTGGTATCGGCTCAGCTACTATGGCCCCTTGGCCCTGGAAGATTGGTAGTCGTTCCAGAATGAATGATACCAGGATAGAACCATAGCCAAACTGTTTCAGTTTGGCTTTCTTGCATTTTGTCAGCTGCCTCTTCATGTTGACTACCACTGCTGTGGCCCAATCAAATAGTGTGGAACTCATACACTCAAAGCCGAGTATGAGTTGGGCTTTGGTGGCTTCATGCGGGGCCTGTGCTCCTGCAGCCCGCGTAATGGTGTGTAGAACCACTCTGAGTGCTAGATCCTGGATGGTGTGAATGTCTACCTTTCCGCTTCCAGATCCGGTTTGTGCCCCTGGGCACACCCTCGCCATTACCTGCTCCATATTTTCACCATATGGTCT
This sequence comes from Pinus albicaulis, assembly GCA_034641835.2. Lineage (NCBI taxonomy): Eukaryota > Viridiplantae > Streptophyta > Pinopsida > Pinales > Pinaceae > Pinus > Pinus albicaulis. The sequence continues at coordinate 1,585,504,128 of CM076578.1, forward strand.
TCTCCCTATCAATATGGGCACCGGACCTCTGCGCGACAGTCCAGTTATAAAGTATACATCAGAAACCTCCAGTTCCAATACTTGATCCCGCAGCTTGAACACTTGTTCATCTACATCCCAAATACTGATCAAGTACTGTAAAAGCTCAGGTTGAGCTTGTAAGCAAGGTGTCAGGAAGAATTTATTTAGCCCACAATTTCTAAGGGTATTCATGCAAGTTTCATTCTCCATGGCTAATTCATCCTCTTCCCCATGCTCCTGCTCTCTCCATTCAATCACCATTTTTCTTGGTTGCCTGCATCAACATGATCAGAACCCTTGATTAGATCTCTATCATGCTCAAAAAATTCACTTAAGTTACTCATAATTCAGAAATTTTGGGCGAAAAGTTCGGTTCTGCCGTTGGCGTGGGCCCTGTGTATATAAAATCCCATTGGCGCGGGCCCGTGCTCGATACCCGTGCCAATAGGCGGAGCCCTAAAATTTTAAAATCCTTCGAGCAATGGGAAACTATTAAAAAATGGATTAAAATCAAGTAACAGGTTTGTACGCGACTTAAACGGTGAAACGAGTTGTATTTTATACTTTTTCGGACTCGGTAAAAACATGAAAAATTCATTTTGGAGTCATCTTTCAGCTCTTTTCTGACTCTCTAAACATGAAAAGATTGCCGAGGCCCTTGTCGTTTTGATATCATTAAAGTGGACATGAAACGACATCTACCCAGTATACGTTTACCCCTTTTTCGGGCTGGGATAGATTATTTACGAAAAAGGAATACCCTAGCCTATCGCAACTAGGAGGTTTTCTCAGATATAGTTTTCTACCTTTTCGGATCTGAGGAACTATTTACGAAAAGTGACCATTGGAGTTTACTTTTCAGTTGTGTTTTCAAAATCTCTAAACATGAAAAGATGTCGAGTTCTTCCTTTTTCAGACTCGTTAAACCCTGATGACATTGGATTCAGTCGAAATGACGTTATTCGAGTCGCTCCTTCCTAGGGCTCGTTAAATGTACTAGGATGGAATTATATCGCAAGAATTTTCTATCCCCCTCAAGCTTGTCATAAAAAATAATTGGGGTACTCGTCAGAAATGGCGGGGAAAAATGGAACCAGCGTCATTATCGTGTCGGCAGTATGTCGCTCTTGAACATGGCACTTGTCTGCATTCGTGTCGGGTTGGGGACATCTCATCTCATTTTTCACTTTCCTCCGTGGGTTTGGGTAATCCCTTTTGACCTCTCATCTACTCTTTGCTTTGTCACTATGACCTCTGATATTTTGATGTCAAATATTGCCAAGTTCACTGTCGTGTCGTTCATATGTTCAAGAGAAGTTGACCTCTGCAAATATCAACCTCCCTCTGATTCTCATCTGATCGTGATTCACAAAAAAAATTATGTTTCTCTGTCTCGTGTCGATGATGTGGGAAACACTATGGCCCACCTTCGATCAAGGTCACTTCCTGTCAACCTGAGCTCATTATCCAGGAAGATGATCTAGAGACTCCCTTCTGGTGCCTTGGAGCCTGCATGCCTCAATGGCAGGTTCTTCGCACTCGACGCGAGGTTTTCATCATTGACCTCCGATCGAGTGATTCTACGGGTGTTCGAATCCAGCTCATTGATTCACATGCCGTAGATTGTACCTATAGTACCTTGAGGGCCATTTTCATTATTGGTGGTACCTCTCGCTTCTGTTAACAACTTTCATCATTGGCTAGTAATCAGACGATGTTCTTGCATGTTCGACTTCAGCTCACATATTCGCATTCTTGAACTTGTACTTTGTTTGGGTCGAGATGGAGCGCAAGACCCTGGATTGTGTCTGTTGTAATCCAGGCTACGATTTTGTGGATTATTATGATTATTTACATGACTCACTGATTGGATGGCTGCGACCATACCTGAGTCTATTTATCGATCCTTACTAGATGGCTGCGTCCATGCCTTGGATCTAGATTATTGTATACTCTGTTATGGATGGCTGCACCCATACCACATATATATCATGTATTTTGGACATCAATTGTACTTCTTCATGCAGGTTTTCCGATGGCGGAGTTTTCAGTTGGACACGTTCTCGTAAAGCATTTCACCCCTCTCTGTTGTTCGGGCCTCATACTTTAGGGGGCATCTGTTACACGGTAATTTTTCACCATCCCTGCAATCCCCGTCCTGCACATTGGAGGGCTCATTCTGTGACCTGTGAGCAGTGACATGCCTTGAAACCACTTTCATGACATCCCTCTGAATAAGAGCTTTCATTGCCCTAAAGACATCTCCTTGTGAAAAACCCAAAAAATGGCCCTTTTAGCATTGGCGCGAGCAGGCAGTTCAGTACCCGCGCCAATGGGGAAAATAATTCAAAGAGGCCGCGCCAGTTGGCGCTTTGTCCCAGAGTCACACTCGCGGCAGCCAATTTGAGAGGTGTTTTTTAAAAATAAATGGCGGAAGTTTCGTCCTAACTAATTCCTGGACTGATATCTATCTTGAGTTGGGAGGTTTGGCTATGGATTTCCATTAAGAGGAAGTGGTTTGCCACCTCTCATGGAAGCTTCCTTGATGATAGTGCCAATCCCATGATTATAGGGATCCCAACTCCTCTTCCTCCATCTATAAAAGCTTGCCCATCTCCATTGCAAGCTAGTCTTCAAGTTCCCAAATTTCCAAGAGCCTTATGCTGCAAGAGCCTCCATAATTCCCTTAAGGCAAATTTCAAGCAAGGAGACTATCGTCAAGATGTGAAGAGAGAGGTTTGTCCCATCCTTGACAGGATTTTCGAGACGTGTTCTACTGGCGACCCCTCCGAAGGAGAATTCAATGTCAGAAATATGGTTGTAATTTTCCTTTGATTAATTATTAATGAACGACTATTGGTTATGGTTCCACTCTTGTTGTTGTTTATAATGATGATTTATGTCCTTTTTGACTGACATATAGTTGCATCTACTGGATTTTACGCTTGTGTTTTTTTTGTTTCTCGCATGTGCAGGTGTCCCATCACGGAGAGCGTGGGGATCATGATCTACCAGGGCTGAGGAACGGGAGCGCCACCTCTTCTACAATGACTGCGTTGGATCCCAGGTAAGCCTTCATTGCTAGTTGGTTTATTTGAAATTAGGAACCTACACTATAGTGTGATTGATTGTTGCTAGACCCGGTCTGGGCTAGTAGGGATCGCCTCTGTCCGCAAAGGGGATTTACCTCCACAACACATGGCTAGGAGGGGTCTAGATGAGTTATTTTTGATGTTATTGCTTCTGTATTATTTTTATGTTGTTATTTATCATCTCTGAAATTTTCATGAAGTTCTAGGTAGTGACCTGGGTTCTAGGCCTAAAAAGGTGGCTCAAATCTTGGGGAATCTGGCACAAAACCGAGGAATTAAGTCCTTGGATGCTAACATGTAGTGTTATGTCTACGTCTATAGCCTCTTGGATGTTGGCTTGCAAGCATGTGCCTACGTCTATGGATCAAAGAGGTAAAAAAGTGAATGTGACCCACGGGTAAGAGGCCTGAATGGTTGGGTTAATCCTAGGGGTGTCATTGTTGTTATACAAGGTTTGTATGTTGTGTTTACATAAATTCCACTTCATTAAGGTCATATAAAAGGTTGAATGTCATCATAGTAGCCTTTTGTCACATGTTTACCCTGGTTGGACAATTACTTGGGTAGATGTGGGAAGAGGGTGTTACACTAAAAACCCTAATAAGGGTTAGATCAAGAAATATATGGTTTATAAATAGAACTCTAAAAGTATACCCTTATGAGAAACCATGGAAACCCTGGATTGAAAAAATTAACATCGTGCTCTTGTACTTGTATAATTTTCTTGGTTGTAATTGTGGGAATTGCAGGAACATAATGAAGGCTATCAAAATTATGAAAGAAAGATGAGCAGGATGGAAGAACAAAGCAAAGCAACACTCATGCTTGACTCCTTGAAGATTGTAACAACACCACCCCACATTTACCTGCTTTTGTGAGACCTCTAGGTAAATTTGAGGTGAAGTGCCACTATGACATAACTCGACCTCCAAGCTCCAGTTATAGAAGTGGGGCCGACAAGTTGAACACATACTAGCAGTCCTCAAGGCTACAAGACACTCAGTGGGCCAAAGGACCACCCTAGGTGACCAAACCATGAGTTGGAGCTTTATTTTATCATAACTTAATCCCCAGTCGCATGCATGGCAAGGCTTGGATGTGGTTACAGGCGTCCAAATGCATGTAAGACACTGCCTCCATGTGGTTATAGCCCAAAATCTCCAGTTTAGAGGGTGTGGTCCCAAGATATGAGCTACCTTTCCAGGAAAACCTCTAGACCATTGCCCATAACTGCTTGTAACTTCTTAGAATGATAAATGACATAATGAAAAGGAGAAACATTCAAAATTGAGTTAGAATCTTTACTTAGACTGACCAAAACATATTAGCCATTTCGTCAAACACATGGTAAACATGTAAGCTACAGGTCATGAATGCATATTTGAATGTAAATATCTGTTATTTAGTTGTGAATCACTGAGAATGTCTAATTCCCTCTCAAGTAGTTGCATCAACACTTGTTAGCCCATGCATTCATCAAACATTCATTAACTTATCAAATCATGAAAAAGATCCATAACAAGGACATATTATAGAACCATGATTATAACAAACATATAACAAGAATACTAACCATGAAAGAATAACCATCAAATCCATATAATAACTAGTATAAATTCTCACAGAGTACAATAGAAAAATAACTCTTATTAAATTATGGCAATTCCAACCAAGTCAAGGACTTCCACATACCACTCGACCATAGATTGAGTTGAACCAAATATTTCTTTCATACAATCAACCCCGTGCCATATTTTAAGCATGAATATGGGATCTCTTGGGATAGTCAAAGATATAAAAAAACTAAGGGAATCCAGAGGTTAAACCACTTCCACCCTCAAACTACCATGGTTTATCCAAAACCAGTCAAGATATCACAAATCCAAAAGAAGCTTGGATTCCTCAGAATTCTTTCACCGTACCTTGAGGAATTTTCCTGTCTCCACCCACCTATCGAGGGATTCTTAGAGAAAACCATGTACACCCGCAACCCTTGGAAATTTTCCTTTTACCACCTCACTTGGTTCCAAAATATTCTGAAAATCCAAAGATCAACAAATAAATGAATCCCATCGCACCATGGCTATCCAAGAAATGGAAAGGAAAGGATGAAACCACTGTCAAACCCCAAAAAATCCATGCTAATGAAAACAAATGAACCAAATAAAAAAATGCATGTATCATGCATTTATGCCTCAGTTAGGAGCTCACACATGCAACTTGTTACTTGCAAAATCTTCCCCTTGTTTCCTTTTATTTTCCTTGCTTGCCCTTTCCTTTCATTTTTTTCCTTCCTTTCTTGCTTGTTTTCTCCTCTTGGTGCTCCTCTCTCTTTCTCACTTGACCCAAGATAAAACTCATAAAAGCTAACAACTGATTCTTTGAAGCCTTTTTATCATTGATGCCTACATTTTCTCCATTTTCCTTCATTTTCCTTCTAATTTCCATCTCATGAAAATTTGTGTAGGCTTCACCTTCCTTTTATCCTATTTTCCTTTATTTTCATAATTAAATACCAATTATTACCTCTTTTCCTTTGCCAATTTCCTTATCCATTAATATACCAAAAGTGCCCCCCAATGTGATGTTTTCCCTACCATTTAGCTTGGAATACATGTTCGATGACCTTGGTTTTATTTTTGTTTAGATGGAAACTTAACCCAGGGTTTTTACAAACCCCCCCCCCCCCCTTAGGGGAACACCATCCTTGGTGTTCAATGCCACATATGACTAAAAAACTATTGAAAAACAAAGCATACTTCCTATGGATATTTATAACATATCTCGTTGTGGTATTGACAATGGCACTGTTGAAAACATGAAAATCATATTGTTTATTGGAGCTTTATAACAAAACCCATCACAATATTTACAATAACAACCACATATGATTAGGCACATTTTCTTTGACCAACAAATAATCATATTATCTAGGGAACTTTATAAATCCAACTCAATACAATATTCACAATAATATACACATACATCCATATGTAGATTTTCTTTAACCAACAAATAAAGAGGTATGATGCCTTCATCAACAACAATGGAATCCAGAGGCTCACATCTCCACCCTCAAGTAATACCAGGATTCATCTCCTTCCCAGGAATTCTAAAATCCACAATCAAAGTCAAACCTACATCTAATGTACAATGCTACAATCATTGCACTACATGTTCCCTTAGTGAATAGTTACAAGCTCATTGTTCCAGGGCACACTCCCAATGTACTTCTGATTCCATTTGGTAATACTAATGACCAAAAAAAAATTATTCCCTGATCTTCCCTTATCTGCTACATAGTCCCTCAGGAAATCTATTCACCCCCTTCCATGTAGTCACTCACCTTCCAAGTTCCCCCACATCCCCTTCCCAGTTGATCCATCCCTTGGCAAGGTTTCCTCACATCAGAAGGTCCAAAACTAAGGCATATCCCTGCATCAAAACCATCATACAAGTCTTAGCATGGTCATGGAAATAAATGGACACTATTGGTTATGTGTGTCCCATAATGGCCCTATTCCTTAATGATTTACCAAAATACTACTATATGTTCCAATTCCTTTTTTTTGTTGTTGCTAATTCTTGTAGTCAGTTGCAACCACCAAAACCGTGCCTTTCCCTGCTTTCCTATACCAAGCACATAGTTTTCATTTGAATAAAATGGAATTGAAATAAAATTAAACCATACCTCATTGGTAGCCTATTAATAAGGTACTTGCACTTCTGTTTACTTCGTGTCACAACAAGTCAAACTATCTATTTGACCAAATCATAATGTATAAACATATCACATCTGGTTAGCTCAAAACAAAACCCTCATAAATCAAAATCACAAATCACATGCAATAATTATAAATAAAAATAGTAGTTCATGTGCATAAATAAAATTTGAAATAAAATATCGATACTTATCTTTCAAATGATTCTTTCGCTTATGCCTTTATTATTTATCATTTTGGTACACACACTAAATTGTTTTCCATACTCGACAAGCACCCAGTGCCTTCTCTTCTCTTCAATCACATAAACGCATTGTATCAGTTGAAAAACCCAACAAGCACTAAATAATTTCTCTTCAAAGAAAAAAGGGAATCCAAAGATGAAGCCACCTCCTCCCTCAATATCAACAAAAAGGTTATTTTGAGACTAAACCACCTCAACCCTCAATATCAACAACAAGGGAATCCAAATAATAAATCACATCAACCCTCAATATCGACAACAAGGGCATCCAAATACTAAAACACCTCAACCCTTGATAGTAGTAACAAGGGCCTAGATAGTCCAATACCTATCTGTCCCATTACATTGTACAACACATACACATACATAGTGTACAACACAACACATATACCTACATACAGTGTACAACACCACACATATATCTATACCTGGTTTACAAAACCACACATGTGCATACATGTAGTACCCAAAAATGAATACACATGCCATGATACAATGACTACAAAATACTCATGACACAATACAACATGTACACAACACAACATGTACAACATGTACACAATACCACATGTACAACACAACATGTACAACATGTACACAATACCACATGTACAACACGTACCCAACACCACATGTACACAACACAACATGTATGACATGTACACAATACCACTTGTACAACATACACACAACACCAAATGTACATCATGTAAACAATACCACATGTACACAACACCGTATGTACAACATGTACCCAACACCACATGTCTAGCATGTAGACAACAACAATACTGCACCTTCAAAGAACACATCGTATTTACTAGATATTCTTGTCTCTAGTGCCTTATCCATGCTTGTTCGAGCATCCTGTAGATCACACTTATTTCACTCCGCTGATGTATCCTTCATAATTACCTATCAATAACATAAACATAGGAATAGTTGTAAGCACATAATATCAAATCATATCCACATGATACTAACCTCATAGATCTGTTAGGGGTACTCTTCCTACTTGATTCCTCATAATACCAGGAACCTCCTCATGACATTCACCTACATAAGTAATCATTCCTCCACAAGAATTATCCCTAAAGACTCTATCATATAATGACATAGATACATACATGTATACATATATAGACATTAGCATAATCATGATCACAACATAATTACCAATTATCATAAGGTCAAGGTTAAGAGAGCTCCCATTATCCATGCAGAACATGCACAACATTGAGAACAAAAGTTCCCAACATAGCAAAGGCATTTGAAACCTCAAATCCATTTACTTTACCTTTCCTGTTACCTTTCTCATGATTGTCCCGCCACTATCCATTTATCCTAATGGAATCAACCAATCCAACCGACTTTTATATTCTTTCCTTCAGCTACCCTTATACATGGACCGAGCTTCATCTAGGTCTTACATTACCTATTGGGTTCCATTCAACTCTCCCCAAGCTCCATTAACTTTCATCTTTCCCAAACCAATTCCCACTACCCTTATAACATAAGAGGAAAGAACAAGAGAAAACAAGAAGAAAACCATGGAAAACCAATAACAATATAACACCAAAAAAATGTGGCATGGCTATGCAACAAACATAAACAAATATGCAAATCAAGCGCAAACAAATCACAAAGCACTGAAATCACAAAAATAACAACATACACCATGACTCAACCCCATGGGCTCCAAGTTCTTCCATAAACACACAACTGTCAGTGCATAACTAATTATAACAACATATTATTTACCTCACCTTGTTCTTCCAAGACTCACATACATATATAATCTCTCAAGGGACTCAATTACCTTATGAATTCAACCATAAATAGAAACCAACTGTTATACCTATCAAATACATGTTCATGAGTATAACACATATCCACATGATGTCAGAAAAAATCAAGGTGAAGAAGAATTCATGTATTCATGCAAAGCACTCATTCATTTGGAACTGTAGTTTCCAAACATAGCCAAAGGAATTCTCACCCAATTCCTTTATTTTACCTTTTCCTTGTTGCAATTAATTATTATTATGTGTTATCACATCACCCGACTATTATTTATATAAACATATTAACTATAACATTTTCATGCTAATACCAACCATGGATCCATCCTTCGTGGGCACCAATATTATTGGAGCAGAGAAAGAACTTTGACTAGGTTGAATTATACCAGCCTCTACATTTCTACAATCATATGTTCAATTTCACTCTTTTGGACATAAGGATATCTGTAAGGCCTGATGTTTGGAGGGACACTTCCTGGAATAAAATGAATAGCATGATCATGATCACGAATAGCTGGGAGTCCTTTGGGAGCTTCAAACACCTTGGAATATTGTCAAAGACTATTTAAACTTTTGGAGAAATAGATGATTTTGATGTTGGAACTTCTAGTGAGCATAATTGTGAAATTACGCCTTGTTGTTCTTTCTTCAGAAGTGTTGTCATGACATTATGGCTTATTATCTTTCCTGGCTTTCCTGCGATACCCTGTAATTCAACTTCCTTTCCTTCTAAAATTTTTTTCAAGAAAATTTCTTGAAAATTAAAAGCTACTATCCCCAAAGATTGTAACCATTCTACTCCTAGTACAAAATCAACACCTCCCATTGGAATGGAAATCCTTGGAATATTCAATACATATCCCCCCATGGTTATCTTGATATTATGGCACTTTCTAGAGAAATTTATAGTTCCTCAATTTTCAATCATCGCTTGACACTCTAGTGCTGGGTATAGGAAGAAATTCAATTCCTTGGCTACCTTACAATGAATAAAATTATGGGTACTACCCAAATCAATCAACACTATTACATTTTTCTTCTTGATATGTCCTTCTATATTGAGAGTTTGAGGAGTGGTAATTCCTGCCAATGCATTAAAAGATATGGTCGGACTGATTTATTCTTTCTTTAGGGTTGGTTCCTGCTATATATCCTCTTATTCTTAAGTTTCTTGTTCATTTTCTTCCTCCTCTTCATGATCTATGTAAAATAATTTCTTCTTGGCACACTTATGACCTTTAGTGTATTTTCTATCACAATTGTAGCAAAGCCATTTTTCTCTTTTTTCTTCCAATGTTGTGGAAGTCAAGGAGTAGCAACACTTCCATGATTATAGATGTGAGTGGTAGGCTTCCTTGTCACCATAATTTTACTTTAAATTTTTATTGACAATTTGAATTCCTTCTCCAATGAATCAAGTTCCCAAAGGTGAACCTGATGTTGTATCTTATCCTTTAAAGTCCCTATGAAGACATTAATCTTGTGTTCCTCTGGAATATCAGTTACCCTTATATTCAATTTCTGGAAGTCCTCAATGTGCTCCACCATTGAACCCTTTTGTTTGAGATTTATCAATTGGATAAAGAATGTGTTTCTCTTTGTATCCTCATAATGTGCTATCATTTCCTCCATAAAAATTGACCAAGTGACATTTTTTTACGAGATCAAAGCCATTGATACCATACAAATGTATTTTGTTCTAGATATAAAGTTGCAATGTGTACCTTTTGTGTGTTTTTTACATTATGGAGATCAAAATATTTCTCCATTTGTATTATCCATGTTACATGATCCTTTCCATAAAACTTCCTCATATCGATCTTTGGAATATGGTGGGTTTTCAATCCAACATTAGAGTTTATGAAATCACGATTAACATTTATTTTGTTCTCATCATGAGTTTCCTCTACTAACTTTTCTCCATTAGGAATCATTTCTTGTATCAACTTTTTAAAAACTTCCATGTATGCTTTTAGATCATTCTTCATGTCTTCCATGTTTCCTTTCATTTTTTCATCGATGCCATCCATCTTAAATTCCATGCCATCCATATTAGCTTCCATTCCATCCATATTAGCTTCCATGTCATTCTTCAAAACATCCATATTAGCTTCCATGCCTTTCTTCAAACTATCCATCTTAGCTTCCATTTCATTTTTTGTTTCTCTTTGCGAGAGAAAATTTTGTTACATTTTTTCATTTTTTTATTGTAATTTTGATATATCATGTTGCACTTCTTCCTCTTCATGTGTCATAGCAGATCCTTCTGAGGGTTTAATGGGTGTTGAATTCTTCTTAAGGGCCATTTTACAACCCAATATTGATATATATGCTTCAATATGCCCTTGGAATCACTTCAAACTGAGTTTTCAAACAAGACTTATGCAACTAAAAAAACAAAATACACACATTTTTCTTGCTTATGAGGAGCTCGATATTGAAGCTGATGTATCTCTATAATTTTGGATCCCCAAGATTCTATCTTCGGTGCTTTATTATCCCTCTAGATATTCTTTACAATCCCATAGGTCTGACCTGATTTGGGTTCTTCAAGTCAAAGTTATCCCCAATCTCCCAAAATGGCCTAATTATGGACTAGTTCAGTAGAGCGAACTTGTACGATGTGCCACATCATGTCACTGTTTCCTCCTTTGGCTCTGAAATAAATACACAATAAATCAAAATTTTTGTACTTTCAATCAATCTTTACATAGTTCCAATTAGATTCTTAGAGAGATATTTATGATGATTTTCCCAAGGTCACCTCTTTGAGATGAAATTCGGGAGCCTGCAAAAACCTTAAATTCCACAGATCATATCTCTGAAAACATTACGAATCAATATATGAAATTTTTACACAAAGTTCCTTAGGATTTCTTCACAAATGGGTTGTTTTTTTAGCTTCTAAACATTTGTATAAAAATATTTATAGTGAAAATTCAACGATGACCTATTTGAAGCAGTGAAACCCTAGAATCAAAAGGTCTTATACCAAATGTTATGAAACCAGCTCAAAAAATAGAAGAAAAGAGAGATCAACAACTTGGAAATCAACCTCTTCAGGGGGGAAACCTCCTTTACATTACATAAATGAAAAATTATTTGATGATTCAAATGAAAAAACCTCCTTTCTATATATAAGAGTCCATGGGGTCACAATATAATCCTAGCCAACCTAACAATAATAATGTAGGGGCACAACAATAACAATAGTGGGCTTTTATGGGGCACAATAATAACAATATGGGGACTACAGGGGTACAATAATAACAATAATGGGCCTACACTAACAACAATAAGGGACTATACTAGTAATATAGGGATCTAACAACATATCAGTCGCATTTTCCAAAGATCAAGACATCGTGTCTATTAATTTCAAATGAGAATTTACCAAGACTAATTGCCATGTCATACTCTGCAAACAACTGACAATAATTAGTCATAATACTACAACTAACACCCACTTGCACTCAAGTACATATCAACTGTCTCATCACATATTGTATTAGTACAACCATCTTAAAACAAGGCCATTCCTTCATGCAATATTATAGACACATACTCATATCATGCAATTAACCAAGCATTCGAACAATGTATAAACAAAACCTCTTGATGTCCATGGTCCACACTAAGGTAGAAGGAAACAACTATTATAATGGCCCGATCCCCAAAGCTCTACTAAATTTAACCACATTTACCAAAACTTGGTTTCTGTTTCTCATACCTTTATACCTGACACATCCCACTTTTCCATTCCATAGATTTCGCATCAGGCCTATAAGGGAAGTCATGTAAACCGTAGTCCACTATTCTTCTCTTCATCCTTGATCTTCTATTTCCTACAAACATACCATGCTAGGTAAACCAAATATAAAACATAATCAAACTCATACCTCATTATATCTTAGGGGAGGCTATCACATTTTCACAAGTCAATCTAGCTTAACATGACGTAATGTCACAAATATATCGACTCATGCCTAAACATCATAACCATGACCATTTGCACAGGCCAATCCATATTAACACGATACATAACACATCAATATTTTAAATACAATGACCATAATCATTATGTGTATGGTTGTGATGCATATAACAACAAGTTAACTACCATGCATGACTAACCGATGCATGTGCATATGACCACACTGATTAACTATCATTTATCATGCATGTAACCAAAAAAATAATAGAATGGAAAACATATATATAACCATAATTCATATAAAAACCCTTGATCATCATACCTGCATGCCATCATACAAAAATATACAACAATCTGTTGTTACTTCGAATTCTAGTGTTGCAACCTCACTGTGATAATATACATCTCCTTCTCTATCTTAGGCAACATATCAACATCATAACATACCAACAACATTATAATGACACAAAATTCATAATGACCACCATAATGCATGTCTGACCTATTATATATACATAACCATATAAATTTCCCATCCAATCCAACTCTTTGAACCTAGCTCTGAAACCATTCTATAACAACACCACCCCGCATTTAATCGCTTTTGCAAGCCCTCTGGGTAAATATGAAGCAAAGTGCCACTATGACATGACCCAACCTCCAAGCTCCATTTATGGAATTGGGGCCAACAAACTGAACACATACTTACATCCCTTAGGGCTATAGGAGACTCAGGGGGCCAAAAGGACCACCCCAGGTGACCAAGCCCTGGGTTGGGATTTATTTTTTCACAATTTATCTCCTAACCACATGCATGACAAGGGTTGGGTGCGGTTATAAGTCTCCAACCACGTGCACAACACTTCCTCCTTGCGGTTATAGCCCAAAATGTCCACTTTAGAGGGTGTGGTCCCGAAATCCGAGCCACCTTTCTAGGCCATCCTCTAGACCATTGCCCAAAATTTCTTTTAGCTTCTTAAAATGATAATGACATAATGAAAAAGCTAAAAATTCAAACTTGAGTCACAAAATTGACCTAGACTGACATGAACATACTAGGTATTTCGTCAAACACATGGTAAACATGTAAGATATAGGTCATGAATGCATATCTAAGTGTAAATATTTGTTCTTTAGTGGCGAATCACCGAGAAGGTATAATTCCCTCTCAAGTAGATGCAACAATACATGTTAACCCATGCATTCATCAACCATTCATTAACTTATCAAAACATGAACAAGAGCAATAACTAGAACATATTATAGAACCATGCTTATAACCAACATATAACGAGAATATTAACCATGAAATAAAAACCATAAAATCTACATAATAACAAGTATAAATTATGATAGAGTACAAATAGAAAAATAAATTGTATTAACTTATGAAAAATCCAACCAAGTGAGGGACTTCCACATACCACCCGACCATATATTGAGATGAACCAAATCTTTCTTTTATCCAATCACCCCCGTGCCATATTCCAAGCATGAATGTGGGATATCATGGTATAAACCAAGACATAAAAAACTAAGGGAATCTAGAGGTTAAAACACCTCCACCCTAAAAATACCATGATATCGCTAAAACTAGTTAAGAGATCACAAAGCCAAAATAATCTTAGATGCCTCTATTTTCTACATTTTCCTTCTAATTTCACTCATGCAAATTTGTGCCTCTTCACCTTTTTTATCTTCTATTTTCTTTTATTTTCATAATTAAATGCCACTTATTACCTTTTTCCTTTTCCAATGTCTTTTATAATTTATTTATCCATTAATAAACCAAAAGTGACCCACAATGTGACGTTTTTCCCATGGAATATGTGTCCCATGACCTTGGTTTTATTTTTATTTACATGGAAACTTAACCTGAGGATTTTAAAAACATGATGGGCATGATGGAAAGAGGGAACTATAAGGACCTTGATGGACATAATGTTGAAGCTTCCAGTTGATCAATTCATTCTAGGAACACATTAGTAAAGCTGAATCTTGTTGCAATATGAAGATAACATGAAAATATATGTTGACTTCAAAGGGAGAAAATAACATAATTAGACACCTTTTTAAGAGGCTATTATAATTTGACAACTCTAATATCAATGATATGATTGGGATATGACTTGGCTCCATGGTAGGACATATTTCAAAAGCATGTGAAGAGGTTGGAAGGCAAGTTCATTTGATGATATTGATCAACATCGGATATGATCTCCTGAAGGAAGAGAGAGAGTTAATAATGAAAACTCCAAGGAAGAATACATTGTAGCTTGTTGATTATTTTGTTCGATGGGAACTTTGATTAAAAAGTTGAAAAGCATGGAGAAGGATTTTTTCACAATATTCAAAAGGACATTGATCTCAAAGAAAAAGTAATAAAAATATGATATATTGAAAAAAGGCCATTGTGTTGATTGTTACACCATTTTTTTGGTCATATAACCCATTATCATTAGATGAACCCAAGTACACCATGTAAGACCAATTTTACCCTAAGTAAAATTGCTTTCACCATATAAAATAACTTATTTGTTTATATTTCCTGGTCATATTTAACCCAAAACAAGGAAATTAATTAAATAAATCCTTATTTATTTAATTATTTCCTAGGAATAAGTTATTTAAATCATTGTTTAAATAATATTCCTAGTTAAATTTGACTAAATCATTTTTAAATAATTAAATAAATCATTATTTATTTAATTATATTCCCACCATCTCCCTAAAATAATAAATAAATCATTTATTTATTTATTGTTTATAAATAAAGGAATTGACCCAAGTCAAAAGACCTTTTCCCTCCAACAAATATAATAAAATATTCCTAAGGGGTGGTTCTAGAATTTGATTAATAATATTTTATTCATGCAATGAGTTCTAGAACACCCCAATATTTTGTTATAAATAGAAGGGTTTTCCCCATTCATTAGTCACCTTCATTGCATTAGATCACACTAGATCTACTCTTGGTCACCATTTTCCATTTTTGCCTTGTGAGCTCCCATTGAGTTCTATGTTTGTCTGGGTTTTCAACCACAATAAGAGAGTAATTTTAGATCTGATTCTATGTTTATCTGGGTTTTCAACCACAATACGAGAGGAATTTTAGATCTGAAACACTGAGGACTTTCAAGAACCCATCCCATTGAGGAGAACCGAAAAACACCTTTCTTGTTTTCCTCTCAGGTGCCCCATTCTTTAATATAATATAAAATATTCTTTTAAACACATTGTTCTTGTCTTGTCTATTGGATGCATGGAGCCATATTGTATTTTATCTGCTTAATGTCTTTTATGCTTAGATCTGGATTTGTGCAACATTATTTGGATCATCTAATTGCAGATTTAAAGATGTTTGGCAGCCATAATCGATGTTAGGGCTATTTTTTATGCGTAGCTAAAGTGATCTTTTACGACGAAAGAATCATGCTAACAATTAGCGACTCATGAGATCGAACCCATAATCTGGTTTGTGAGATATGGCTTCATCTCTGTTAAAATCGACATTTCTGTCAAGCCAGGTATTAAATAACATATCACCATGGGTGCCCAATGCACTTCGGAAGAAATTGAAGCCCACACGAAACTCTTCAAATAAATCTGTGATGTTTTTTCCTGGTCATACTCAGAAATGCCCAGACTTGATCCTGCCATTTTCGAACATCACATCGACACAAGGCCTGATGCCGTTCAAGTTTGTCAAAAGTTGAGACCCATCCATCCTTCTAGACGTGAAGCCATCAAAGTTGAAATTGACAAGCTCCGGCAGGCTGGTTTCATTTACCCCATTGAATATACCACTTGGGTGTCTAACCCAGTTCCCTTCCTCAATAAACAAGGCACCATTCATGTTTGCACCGACTTTCGCGATTTGAACAAAGCTTGTCCAAAAGACAACACACCATTATTGACCAAATCATTGATGAGTGTGTAGGGCTTTGGTTATCCTTTATGGTTGATTTATCTCGGATGACAAATCATTAGTGTAGTGCGATCAACTTAAAAACCCGTTCATTGATGGTAGGGCACTTTACAAGCATCTTTAAGTCATATGCAACCTTAAAATACGTTGCCACTATGACATGACCATGTATTATTGTTTCCATGACTTAAGCCATATCATCCTTTCCTATTTAGGCGACCTTCTGCGCATTCTAAACATAGGCATAACACCTTCGTAGTCTGCATTACCATTTTTCTCAGGTGCCATGAAGTATAACATTCACATTAACCCATTGAAAAAATGTGTCCTTGTGTTCGAGAAATTAGTCTCCTAGGCTTCTTATGTCCTAAAAATGCGGTTATAAGCTACGTGTGTTCAAGGAACATAATTCTTGAACTTCCTATGCCTTGTACCTTACGCCAGCTACAAATTCTCCAAGGTAAAGCTCATTTCCTTCGCCGATTCGTTCCGGACTACGCCACTACCGCACATGGCTTCCTTAGACTTCTTCGATCTCACACCCCATTTTTCTGGGATACCTATGCTCAAGAGTCTTTTGATGCCCTCAAGCATGCTCTCACATCCGCTCCCTTGATCCGTCCTCCTGACTTTGACCGAGATTTCATCCTATACATCTCCGCTTCCACCTATTCGGTTGCTGGTGTCCTTATCCAGGAGGATGATAACGGTATCGAAGATGTGATCTATTATGTTAGTAAGAACCTTGCTGGTCCACCTGTGTCCTACTCGCATGAAGAAAAATTAGCACTAGCTGTCGTGTTCTTGGTCCAAAAATTGCGTCATTATATCCGCATACGTTCCACCAAGGTTGTGACTGATTCCAACCCCATGGCTTTCCTATTGAGTTGACGCATCCTCAATGGGAAGTACGCTCGTTGGGTCGTTATCCTCCAAGAATTCGACCTTGAATTTGTCACCCCAAAAAGTAAGAAAGGTTTAGTCCTCGCTGAACTCATTTATGATTTGCCTACCAAGACGCAAGATACTCCAATTAATGATGCTCTTCCCGATGAACATTTATTTGCCATCACCACCAACGATCCTTGGTACGGTGACATCCTTACCTACTTGCGAACCCAAAAATTCGCCCTTCATCTTGATCGTGATGCTCGACAACGTATCCGACACCAAGCCTCTCGCTACCTTCTAATCGGCGATGACCTTTATCTTCGTGGAGTAGATACTGTCCTTCGTCTTTGCCTCACACACGCTGAAGCCGAACAAGTCCTCAATGCCTGTCATAGCGGCGCTTGCGGTGGCCACCTCTCCGGCCTTGCCACCGCCCAAAAAATCATGCGCGTTGGGTATTTTTGGCCTTCTCTCTTCAGTGATTGCATTGAAGCAGTCAAACACTGTTCCAATTGCCAACATTTTGCCCCCATGGCACGAGCTCCTCCCGCTCCCCTCCATCCTGTCGTCATAGCTGGTCCTTTTTGTAAATGGGCCATTGAATTTATGGAATGTCGACCTCCATCTGCTGGTAACCACAAATATATCATCGTGGCGGTTGAATATTTCACTAAATGGGCCGAAGCTATGCCAACATTCAACAATACGACAGCCACCGCAACCCTCTTTTTCTTTAACCACGTCATTGCTCGATTCGGAGTTCCAAAACAATTAGTCTATGACCATGGCCGACATTTTGAAGATGAGATTTGGCGTGAGCTATCCTCCCTATTGGGTTTTGAGCACCAATATTCATCTTCCTATTACCCCCAAGGTAATGGCCAAGCTGAAGTGGTCAACAAAATCCTTAAGACCATGCTTCAACGCACAGTGAATAAGCACAAAACCAACTGGCATCTGATGCTCTTCCCTGCTTTGTGGGCTTATCGTACTTCTGTTAAAACCACCACTGGTTTCACCCCTTTCCACCTTGTCTTTGGCGAGGAAGCAGTCTTACCAATTGAGTGTGAAATCCCTTCCCTTCACTTGTCCGTCGAACTTCTCCCTGATACCCAACCTCTAGAACAATGACTTATCATGCTCGAGTGCGCCTCTGAAGACCGTCGTGTTGCATTGCAAACTCTTGAAGCGACAAAAAAGCGCACCAAAGCTCAGTATGACCGAAAAGTCCACCCTCGTACCTTTCATGAAGGTGATCTTGTTCTAGTATATGACCAGGCCCACGATACCCTCGGTCATGGGAAGTTCGACTCATTATGGCTAGGTCCTTACATTATTAGTAAAGACCTTGGTAAGGGGGCATATCTTTTAGAGGACTTTGAAGGCCACATCCTTCCTAATCCTCGCAATGCACTCTATCTTAAGAGATATTACCCTTAGCATTTCCCATTCGGAATTCGGTTTTATTTTCTTTTAGATAGCCATCATTTGTTTTTTTTCGCATTTCGCTACTTCACCAGGACACCTGTTGTCCACGAAGCCTTACTTCACCTCTCCTCAAAATTGGATTTTCTCACTTACAACACATTTCCTTGGGAGCACCACTTTGCCTCTATACTCATTCCTGTTTGTGTCAATTTCCATCATGAGATACCATTTTGTACTCATATTTTTTATGGTCCCCCTTGGATCATCCCCCATTTTATTATCATCATTTCTGTCTATCTGTTTGTCGCTCTACTATTTTCCCTCGTGCCTTAGTTGGCGTTCCCTTATTGCCTCACCTATGGCAGACCTAGTTCTGTCGACATCAGCTCATTTACTCCAGAAGCCAGGTCTAGGGGGCAGTGTACCTTGGTTTGAGCTCTTCTCAGCATGATCTTGATCTATACACTTGATGGTCCAGTGATGCAGCAGCAGCTATTGGTGATTCCCGGGTGTGTGTGATATGTCTCAACCCTCATGAGGGGGCGGCCCTGCAGGTAGCCCCCCACATGCCCGGATGACTTCGTCATTCCTCCCTTGATGCAGCCCCTCCCATTTGATGATATCGGCCTCAACCGCTTGCAGCGCCTCTTCGATTTGCATGTATCAGTCAGCTTTTGCGAGCCCTTCCCCGTGTGTAGGGGGCATTTGGGTGTCTTTGTATCTCATATACTAAAATATTCTTGTATAAGTCTTGACGATTATTCCAGGCATCACATGTATGTGGGATTCATCATTTTAGTTTTCTGGCTCATATTTAGGCCAGCACATGCTTCCTTATTGCATTCCGTGGTTTTCCGGGCGCCTTATTCTTTGTACTCTTGTCTTGGCGGGCATAGGTATGCCTCTCCCGCTGCCTTTAACACTAGTACCACTTCATCAACTAGAGACTTGTTGCACCTGTAAGTCTCGTCTCCTCTGGGTTTAGTCCTTTAGCACATTAGACTACCTTACATTTCTCTCTCTCACTCCCCTCTTGATGCCTAGTGATTGAGTTCTTACAACGTACTTCGGTCATACGATTTTCTCCTAACACTCGTACGTTGGGGGGGAATCTGTTACACCATTTTTTTGGTCATCTAACCCATTATCATTAGATGAACCCAAGTACACCATGTAAGACCAATTTTACCCTAAGTAAAATTGCTTTCACCATGTAAAATAACATTTGTCTATATTTCTTGGTCATATTTAACCCAAAACAAGGAAATTAATTAAATAAATCATTATTTATTTAATTATTTTCTAGGAATAAGTTATTTAAATCATTATTTAATAATATTCCTAGTTAAATTTGACTAAATCATTTTTAAATAATTAAATAAATCATTATTTATTTAATTATATTCCCATCATCTCCCTAAAATAATAAATAAATCATTTATTTATTTATTGTTTATAAATAAAAGAATTGACCCAAGTCAAAAGACCTTTTCCCTCCAACAAATATAATAAAATATTCCTAAAGGGTGATTCTAGAATTTGATTAATAATATTTTATTCATGCACCGAGTTCTAGAACACCCCAATATTTTGTTATAAATAGAAGGGTTTTCCCCATTTATTAGTCACCTTCATTGCATTAGATCACACTAGATCTATTCTTGGTCACCATTTTCCATTTTTTCTTTGTGAGCTCCCATTGAGTTCTATGTTTGTCAGGGTTTTTCTACCACAAGAAGAGAGAGGAATTTTAGATCTGAAACGCTGAGGACTTTCAAGAACCCATCCCATTGAGGAGAACCGGAAAACACCTTTCTTGTTTTCCTCTCAGGTGCCCCATTCTTTAATATAATATAAAATATTCTTTTAAACACATTTTTCTTGTCTTGTCTATTGGATGCATGGAGCCATATTGTATTTTATCTGCTTAATGTCTTTTATGCTTAGATCTGGATTTGTGCAGCATTATTTGGATCATCTAATTGCATATTTAAAGATGTTTGGCAGCCATAATCGATTTTAGGGCTATTTGTTATGCGTAGCTAAAGTGATATTTTACGACGAAAGAATCATACTAACATTGATGTAATTATGATGTTTTGGTATTGATTATTGACTGGTATATGGGTTTTCTACCTGAAAGAATGTAGCGAAAATGCATAATGAAAATTGATATAAGTGCATCTACAACTATTTGTTTTTGAAATCAATTCATTGAATACATGGATTTAATAGTTGAAGTATTATTTGGTCAAGATGTCTACATCATATTGGGATTGAAAGGTAGCATTACAAGGAGATAATATGATGTGTATGTTTCAATGACAATGAAGATCACTTTCATGATTAGACAGGGCTATGATTACCTCTACTTTGATTGGATCAATATAATGCCCCTGTTAATGATTACTAAAGGAAAGTGATATGAAATATTTATGGCTTGAACATTGTCACATATGGCTCCAAAAATATAAATTCTATACATGATGAGATAAAAAGGAAAGGAGGAGTCATGCAACTACTCGAAGATCTTAATGAAGAACTAGTAGTTGATGTATTGATGAAGACACACTAAAATAAATTGTGGTTATGACTTCCCAATTGAAATAAAGTAATGGATCTCCTATATGCTTTAGAGAGAATAAGAAGTCTCCTTAAACATTTCAAAAGGAGAAAGGATATATTCAGTGATTAAAAGAGAATGAGGATCTTTTCTCTATTTTACAGGGAGTGGGAATGGACATTACATTGTCTTCTCCATGCATCATGCACTAGGCTAGGACTAATATATTTACATCTAGTGAATGTTGTGGAGGGATAATGGGGTCTGGAGGCTTGGATAAGGATCTAGGATTGATACTTCTTGAGGATAGAGAATCCAATATAGGAATTGGATCGACACTATTTGAGGGTTGGACAGGTATCCAAGAAAAAAGTGGTCGAAGAGGACTAGAGTTATTTGAGGATGGGTAATCCAAGATAAGAATATACCTAAAAGGACATACCTACTGAACATCTGGATGGGGCATGTTCATTAAGAGGTAGTGTGGTGTCTCACGTAAAGCCTCCTAGCACTATCCTCTGATATAAATGGAGCTTGTCAGCTAAAGGCCTTACTATGTTGACAATGTTGGTTATGATGTTGATGCTTAAACATGGCTTATCAATTCAAATCTTCTTATAATAATATTTCAGTTTGAGAATATCCATGCACCAAGTGTACTATCATGAATACCTCCCTAGTGAAGAGGGAGTTTTGGAGAATGTAACTAGTTTCAGTCTTCATAATTTGTACCATTGTGTATTTTAGGTAAAAAGAAAAAGAAAATAAAAGGAAAATTTATAATTATTTTTCTAGACAGGCATATTCTTCATGCTTCTAGTTTTTTGAGTCAAAAGAGTCAAATTTCTATTTTGACCTATTGTAGAAAAAGGGAAAAAAAAAAAATATGTAATTTTAGGTCATAAACCCCTCTAGGTGCCAAGTCGGACCTACCCCAATGGACATGTCTATTGGCAGCCCCTATGAAAAGTATAAATAGAGAGAATATGGATCTCATTTGGACACATACACTTGATGGACACTGGTCTTAAATATTGCAGAGAGTGTAGAGAAGCAGTGGAAAATAGAAGTTTGAAAGGTAGGATTTCTTCTTGAGCTAGAATTTGTGAAAGTTCTGCCTTGGTACATCTCTTGTTGATGGATTTTATATAAATAAGGAAGGAATGAGTTGGAATCTAGAGGTGGAAATTTTCTGTGATTATGGGTCTTGGATATCTCATTTGATTTGATTCTATAAGAAGAGATAAATTCTAGGTTTTCCCTCTGGCCTGGAGCCTATATCTTATGCTTTTTGTTTCTGTGATCTTCATGTTCATGTTATGGAAATTTTTTGATGAAAGAATCAGAATAAAGATTAATAAAGAAACAAATTAAATTAAAAAAAAAAATACTATGAAAAGGAAAATCTAAATTAAACTACAAGCCTCTCGATTTTCCAATAGGTAGAACTTACATGGATGATTGTACAATGACCTATTAAAGGCCTCCATAAGCAAGGTTTCTCTAGTCCTATTTCCAAATTTGGTTAGGGAGAGGAGGATCCATCCATGGTTGTGCTGACAGACACCATGGCTAAGAAGTATATTGCATATAAAGGTTAACCAAATAAGAATTATAAATTTAAGATCAATCTTGAATCATATCTTGGGGTTTTTGTTTCCACGGTCTTTCATAGGCCATGAAACATAGTTTATTTGGTTCTTCTTCTTCTTCATAAATAACTTTAAAAAAGGAGGACATGAAAATTTTTTTTTGGTGTGTTCTTTGTTGCACGTGGAACAAACCTCAATCTAATCCAAGGGACATTCCTTTAGTGGGTGTTTTCTTTTGCATTTCATGAAAAACATGGCCAAGGCTAATTCTATTTATTCCCTCTTCTTTGTAGTGTTTCCAACTAAGAGCTCAGGGTACTAAGTATATCGGTCTTAAAATATTTGAGCATGTTCTCTATATCTGCTCTTGTCACCCCATTACCAACAACCTTGCTAATTTTTGTTAGTATGTCTTTATGTCCTTTACCAACCTTAAAAGTGCCCCTAGAATATATTAAACATAATTTAGAAATGACAAGGTAAGGTAGCTAAGAGACAACTCCACCTCCCATATGATTTAGGAGCTTGATACAATCATCCTAATTTCCTCTTAGTAACATGACATGTAGTGTCTTAGAAGCCATATTTTCTTGTCGCATTACGTGAAGATTGTAGTTGAACCTTTCGTAATAGGATTCACGACTCTCTTCTTCATTTTAAGTCATTTTACATATATCTTCCCTTCTTTCCTTATCCTTATAATATTCCTGATATTTTTTTAGGAATTCCTCCTTCAACCGCAACCACTTTCGAATGCTACCCTTATTGAGGTTCATGAATCAACATAGAGCTACATTCTTGAATGTGACAAGGAATAAATTTAACTTCTAGGCATTAGACACATAGTCATAGCTTCAACAAATTACATCAAACTTGAAAAGTAAAGTATCATGATCTTCCTTTGAAAATATCATGGAAATTTGGAAGAAATGAGTGAGGAATGGCTTTCATATTTGTTTCCTATTCTAACTTGAGGATGTGGAATTCAAAAGTGGTTTCTTCCTCCTTGATTTTTTGGGACATCTCTACTTGATTCTCATATTTCTCCTTTGAAGTTTCCTTAGGGTAATCTGGGAAAGTCATATCCTTAGAGTGGAACTTCTCACTAATTATATTCTTAGAAAATAGGGCTTTCATTGGTGTGGAAGATGAATATTTTGTAACCTTGGTCCTCTGACTAGAGACTTTAGTGTTTTCTCTACAAAGAGAACACACTAAGGGGTTCAAGTAATTTGGTTTCTCATTCCCTTTCTTTTCTTGAGATTTTCCTGTAATATCAGTTTTCTTGGGGTTTATGGTGAATCTACCATGCTAATATCTAGTTCTAGGTATGAAACATTAAAAATTCATTCTATATAAAATATTTGTAAAAGTAGTCGATTATGTTAATATACTAGAAAATAAAATATTCTTTGTTGAAAAAAACAATCAAAGATAAAAATAAACCAATAATATCACAATTATACTTTTGAAAATTGACTATACTATTTACATTTCCCCGAAAATAGTGCAAAAAATGATGGGCCTTTCAATTACATTTATATTTGTGCAGAAAGAAAACCAAAAGTCTACTCATATAATTATCAATTCAAGGTTCATATGGAACTTTTGAATTTCCATGCATTGTTTGTGCTAGTACAATATGAAGTTGTAGTAACATAAAGGACTATCACTAATCAAAATATTTGGATGCTTTCATATGTTACCAACCGAAATCTACTTGCAATCCAATTGTGGAAAAGTGTATCACACTTGCAAGAAAGTGAATTTTTCGAATTGTTAAGATGATCTTCATTATTGTAACATAAATACAATTGCACATGCAATATGATGCACTAATTATGAAACATAAATTCACACTTTCTCATTAAGGAAATAATACTATAATTCAAATGCTATAAATAAAACTCATTCAAATATAAGAGTAATTGAAATTATAGAAAGACACAAATTATTCTGATGTCAACATGGAGTTGTAGCAATGCCTTAAGTCATAATATGATGTGTAAACCCAATTATTAGCCCATAATTAATGTCAATATTAAGGAGAAAATTTTGTTAATAAATCTAAGATACATATTTACAATAATACAAATTATTAGGGTTGCAACAATAACACCACATTACATAATTACATCAGTCTAAATTATCAAAGCTGTAGTAATTATCGAAATTTAGAGTTGCAGTAATTAAAGTGACAACAATTGAATTTAAGACTTGTAGCGAAGGAATTATCAAAGTCACAATTATTTAATGATTAATGAAATTGTTGTAAATAAAAAATAGAGAAATAAAAAAATGTATATATATAGAAAGGTGCTACAAGTATTATATAAACTATAAACAATACCAGGATAAGGAGGGGGCCCTACCTCCTTATATGAGGCATTGGTATACAAAGGTATACAAAATTAGTAAGGTGCTATATAATCAACAAACTATTGATTGAATCATAATGAAAAGGAAATTGAAATTGTAAGAACTTGGAATTAAAATAAATAAATATAACACCCCCCTTATAGTCTTAAACCCAAGGCGTTATATATATATATATATATATATATATATATATATATATATATATATATATATATATATATATATATATATATATATATATATATATATATAATAAGTGTTTTAGCTTGTTCTGCTTACTATGTTGCCAAATTCAATGCTCATCAATAGATCAAGTGAATTGTTCTTTAGTTTGGCTTCAAATATTTTCTTGTTTGGGGCCCACTTGCTTCTAATACCAAGGTCCCAATTCAAAAAAGGATTCAAGTGGGCTCAAATTATTCCACAATTATGTTTATATGAGTGTGTGTGTACATTGTTTTGCAAGAAAATTATATCAAGCATCTAGAACAATGACACATCTGCTAAATCAAAGTTCATTGTTGGTGGAGATATCATGCCTATCACTGGAAGCAACTAAATCTACATATATGTTACTATTGAATAAACTATTACCGAAGTACATAACTACCAGGAAATGCATCATGAGAACGATTATGAATGTAGCATATGATTGAATGGAATCGATAATGCACACAAATTAGCTATTAACTTTAGTTTCTACAATGCACACCCAATTATACTAACCCATTGATCAAACATTAACACCATCAATGTAATTGTTGTGGCATGTGGGTTCCATCAGCAACGGCTGAGGCTAAACGTCAAGTCCACAATGGCTATGGGTGAAAGGAAAAACATATTCCATACTTGAATCTATCATAACATTCAACGAAACGAATGTTTGTACCCAACCACATACAACAACAATTCAGAGATGGGTGAAATCAAGTTGTGGGACACTTAGTAATTGTCCCAAGGGGATAAAAATATCAATGCCTCCCAGGCTAGAATACACATTTTAGAAATTGAGGCTATGTGGCTGTAGGTGAAAGTCCCATGTTTAAACAATACATTTAGTGTAAAATGAAATTGTTGAAAGAAATAAAGTTGTACACTCTCAACTTTGTCTTCTAATGGCCTAATACTAATAATTGAGGTGCAATGATGCAATGGTCTTTAAAATTCAATGGAACACCCCATAAAGATGTAAGTGGTGACCTACAAACATCACTTAGAAGTTGGAACTGTACTCTGGTTATTTAACTACATATATTAATACGAGTTGGTAGATATTCACATCACATCACACCTTCATGACAGGATTTGGACTGTCAGGTCATGGACTTTGGATTCCAGAGTGCCCCTTCAAGAAAATGGACTCTCCACTGAACAACATAGTTGTCTAGTAGTACCTCAATTGTACTCTTAGTGAATCATAAACTACTTTGAGTTTGTAAACTATAGGGATCGTTATATTCAATGGAGTGGGCACAATAATTTCCCACTACTAAAATTTGTATTTTATGTGACCATCTCTTACTTGTTTACTAGTAATGGTGAGTAGAGAAGGTCTTGGAGGTTTTCATACTCAACTTTATAGTCCATAATAGAGTCCTTAAAAAATTATTGTGAGCTAGTGTTGATATATGTTAAGTGTAGATATTTCTCTGCTTTTGAATTTCCATTCCACTTCTTGAGTATAATTTCTTTAATGAACATATAAGCCTACTAAATATGAAAAGAATTGTAGTTCATTTTGCACTAAAAGTTGGTTGAGAGACAAACTTCTAGACTTTATTTTCCCTAGAAATATATGTATTAGTCATTACACCTTCAAACTATCACAATCACTTGATTCCATCATTTGGTGAATTTGAATGATATGCTTATTGAGTATAGGGAGGAAATTTATGTTGTAGATGTTGGAAAGGTTTGAAAGAACATGCGCATGTAATCAATGTGTCCATCAATTTCTAATGAGCATTCCACAAGGGATTTGTAGTAGAAGAAAACAACAACATACCTTAATTAAAAATAAAAGTAGGTCCTAGGTGGTGAAGAAACCCTTTTCCCATTTTTTCCAATATAATAAAACCAGCAATTTTTTTCCAGAGCATGGACTTAAGATCTTCACATGGGCTTCTAGCATATGACTCTGCTGTTAATGTTATTTCCAAGATTCCATTCACTATAATATTTAGCCAACTGCCAAAGAAATCATACTTCACAGAAGGATATATGTTATGGAATTCGATAATTTTCAAGGGGATACTAAAGTGCATATATTTCAAATCCAATGAATAATAGACCCATGATGGCATGAGCTAAATTATGTTTCCTAAATAAATAATGACAACCTGAGAATACATCCATAGCACTGACTACTATTGCATTTTCTCACATTTAATTTTATCATGACTAGCTCTTAAACTCCACAAGTGTCTAAATCATAAGCACTAGATCATTATTAATTGTATATAAGCCTAGTCGTACGAAAACCTAATACCAGCTTCAATGGTAAAACATGACATGCCTGATCCCTAATTACATTTCATCTAGTGGGAGTACTTTGTCCTATAAAATTATAGCTTGTATTTTAACACATTATTCTATCATTTTAAATCAACATACTATTAGCCTCTACAATATCTGAAGGCTGAAAGGAGATCAACGAAGGTAACCTCAAACCAAGTTTTTAGTTTGGTAGCTAGCCCTACCAAACCAGGGAGGTCTCTCTCTATGAAACTCATAGCCAAGGATTTGACTGGTACAAGAATGTATTTTAGGCTAGATAGTTTAGCTCTAGGGTTTGAATATTTTCGGGTTTTTTGCTGTACCACAAGTGAAAATAATGGAATTAGGTCAACTCTCAAAGGTTTCAGTTACAAGAGATATAGAGGAGAAGGGTGGGCATGATTTTGTGATAACTTAAGAGTTGGTCGATGTAGTGTAGGGTTGAATGGGCAACAAGATAAAAATGAGCATGTATCCCATGAGTTCATTTCTCAAAAAGACAAAACACACAAACATGAGATTCCTAATAAAAAATAACTTAATCAAAAGAATTAAGTTTAATACCTCTTAGGAAAATCACTGAAGAGAAAATATATGGTAAGGAGACTAACTTATCATTCATAAAAATATTTAAAAAAATGAAAACATAATCACAAACTCACACCACAATAATTCATGAATAATAGCTGCAATTTTTTTTCAGAGAGAAAAAATTCGTAACATTTCATTAAGATCTGTTACATGTTACATATTGCTGGAAATGTGCTACTAATCAGTCCAATGACTATTGCAATCTGACACTTGCCTACATGCAGGCAGTTATAACAGTCCCAAAAAATGTGACATTTTCAGAAAGACTCCAAAGTTCACATAGTAAGCTCGGTGCTTAACTTACTATCAAAAAAAACAAAAAGACCATATAATAGTAAAGTACATGCTGATAAATAATAACCAGGGAGATAGTCACAAAATTCTCCCAATAAAACTGTATAGCAAGAAAACCATCTATGCAGGTGCCTCCTCTATAAAAGGCGGTGAAAATATCTGTATACGTGTCCACCAGAGTGTTCAGTATAATGCCAGGTGCCCTAGTTTAGCTCCGATGCTTCTTTGGATAATTTGTCAGCCACTTTGTTCCGAGACCTGTAAATATGAGTCACTGAGATAGAGTCAAATAGGACTTTGAGATGATGAACCTCTCGCAGCAGTGCAGACAGTGTGTGCGAGTGACATAGTGCAAGATTATTAAACCAATTGATAACAAGCTGCGAGTCACCAAAAATCTGGATGGAGTTGTAGTGAATGTCCCGAGAAAATGTCAGAAGAAGTTTAAGGCATTGCAGTTCGGTAAAGTTGTTTGTACCGGGTCCCAATCCCATTCTGATATAGTAGTGGTGATGATCATTTAAATAGAGTATTACGCCCCCTCCACAGCTAGATGCATTGGACGCACCATCGAAATAGGCCCATGCACGACTGTGGTCAATTATTTCAGGTGTTCCGAGTGGAGGCTTGCTGGGAAAACTGTCCACGGGCATGAGATTGAAAGTAGCAATTGAGGCTGCACAAATGCGGTCATAGTCAATAGGTGTATCCCTAAAGATCTGTTTGTTGCATCCGATCCAAATCTCCCATGCCATAATTAGTGGGAGATTTCGCATTCTAGGGCTGTGAACAAAGTGCTGCCACCAATTCGTCCAGGCTTCAATAAGCGTGCCACCCTGCCATATATGATTGCATCCCAGGCCAGTGATGACCCGAGCCCAAATTTCTTTGATGCAAGTGCACTTTAGGAAAATATGGGTCGTGTCCTCACAGCTTTCACGACAGTAACATCATTGAGATGCCCCATGGTATGCCCGTTTGTGGAGAAAATCCATGGTGGGTATACATTGATTAAGAATGCACCAGAAATGGGTTCTTTGTTTATGGGGGGGCTTTAATTTCCAAATAATACGCCACCACCATGCTTTGATAGGGGTTTCCTTGGGCTGAATTAGGGTGAGGTATCCAAGTTTAGGAACATAGTGACCATGAGGAGAAACAACCCATATTAATTTGTTAGCCTGCTCAGTGATTTGAATGTTTGTAGCTTTAAGGGCCTAAATATATTTCAGCCAAATCTGGGAACCAGCCTGAGGGATCTTGAGGTCAGCAGCACTTAACCAGGCTTGGCCCTGCCAAGAGGAATGTGCCAAGTCCGCAATCTGTGCAAGATAGAAAATGTTCCTGTGGGCGAGGTGTTCGGTGATGAAAACAGGTAATTTGTAATAATCTCCACTTCCAGACCAAGAATCAATACCAATGCGCACCATAGCACCCGTGCCAATCTGCCATGATAATCCGAGCTGTATGATGTGTGCCGCCTTTTTGATAGCCTTCCAGATAATAGATGCACCAGGTGTCTGTCCAGTGCTGCCTCAGATCCAATCGAGGGGTTTCCTAGGTGAGATATATTTAGCCACAATAACATCTTTCCAGAGGCTCTGACCCGAGATTAAGTGCCAGCACATTTTAGTAGCCAGAGCCTTTGAAAAGAGATGCAGATATTTTAACCCCCAGCCTCCCCATTGTTTTGGGATGTTGATGTGATCCTAGGCAATCCAAGAAAATGTGGAGGCCTTCCCCTAGTTGCGCCAGAGAAATTGTCTGCAAATCCTTTTGATTCTGTTGGTAATGCCAATAGGTATCCAAGCCAGAGTCATCCAATAGACCGGAATAGATTCCAACACGGATTTGATGAGGATCAGTCGGCCAACCCTAGATAACCATCTGTTATACCATACATTAATTCTGCGTTCAATTTTGGCAATGATCCAGTTCCAGTCTTTAATCTTGTAGTCGTTTGGTTTAATATGATACCCCAGGTATTTGAGCCCATCATTGATATCAGTGCAAACATAGTCAAATAGGTTCAGTGAAGTGCCTTGTTCCAGTCCCGAGCAGCCAGTCATGATAATAGTGGATTTGGTGCCATTAGGTGCCATACCTGTGGCCCTGCAAAAGAAATTCAGTAGCAGATCAAAGTGAACAGAATCTTGTCTAGTACCATTTAGAAATATGAGTACATCGTCCACAAATAAAAGATGGGTAAGATGTAGAACATCATTGATCCGGAGTCCTTGTAGTTCTCCCCTGTCTTTTGCATTTTTTATGAGAACAGAGAGTCCCTCCATAACCAAGACAAATAATAATGGAGAGAGAGGACATCCTTTTCGAAGTCCCCGCCCCGCATGAAAGAAATCAGATGCAGTGCCATTGATCAGAATGTTGAAAGTGGCATGACTAATACAACCCATAATCTAGTTTATAAAAGAATGAGGGAAACCAGAGTGGATTAATATGAGGTGAAGGTAACTCCAGTTGACCTGATCAAATGCCTTAGTAAGATCAATTTTGAGAATGGTGGATTTCTGGCGCAGGGTCTTAATGGAGTGAAGGGCTTCCTGGGCAGTACCAATAGCTTCATGAATTTGCCTATGATTCATAAATGCAAATTTTTCCTTTTCAATATGAGTAGACAGGAAAGGCTTGATGCAGTTTGCAATAATTTTGGATATGATCTTATAGATGCAGTTACACAGAGATATTGGCCTATATTCATTGAAACTAGTTGGTTTGTCCAATTTTGGTATAAGAGCAATAAAAGTGGTATTGAACCCATCATATATCCAGCCATGCACTCTGTTGTCCTCAATCATAGTCAACAGATCAGAAGATATGAGTTCATAAAAATGAATGAAAAACTCAATGGGCCAGCCATCAGGCCCAGGGCTTTTGTCTCGCTTGAACCATTTCAATACACCTTCAAGTTCGCCCAATGTAACCGGTGCATTGAGGTCATCCATCTGTTCCTGTTCCACAAATTGTTTGAAATGCTGAGTAATGCGCATAATGTCCAGAAGATCAATGCAATTTGACGCCCTATAAAGGTTTTTGAAATGTCTGGTGCCCAGGTCAAATAATTGAGACTGTGTTTTCGCAATAAATCCATTGTTATCTAACAGTTCCCAGATGGCATTTGCAGCCCTACGGCCATTTGCATGCTGCTGAAATAATTTGGTATTTTCATCACTCGCTTGTAACCAAATAGCCCGGCTTTTAAGCCTCCAGTCTTCCTCCTTTTGTCTCAGAAATTTAGCTTTTTCTGATTCAAGAGCATTTAATTGTTCCCTGGTATCATCAGTTCGATACCCCAGCAAATCAGCATTGTTAAGACGGGAAATCTTATCTTCAATATTATGCAGAGCCTCTCTCTCCGATCTCTTTTTGTTTCGAACCCACTGAATGGTAAGGTTTTTAATGTGATTGAGATTTTCATTAATGATCTGACCCGGATCACATTCATTCAAAGGGCCATAGTGCTGCCAGGCTCGAGTGACCATCAGGTGGTATTCAGGGTCTCTCAACCAATGAGAATTGAACTTGAAAGGGGAGCGAACCCTGTTAGGGCCACACACGAATTCCAGATATATTGGAGAGTGGTTATATTTACCACCCATCCCCACCCACTGACGAGCACGAGTCACAATAGGTAGGAGAGACTGCTTAATGAGAAATCTGTCTAATTTGCAAGCCAAAGCAGCATTTCCAGTCCTTCTGTTCCTCCAGGTGGGTTGGATCTTGGTAGTTTGAATGTCAATAATATTTGAGGCACCGAGCATTGAGTTGAAAAACTTAGCCAAAGGATCCAGGGTGGCTTGGGGGCCCCAAGATTCAGAAATACCTAAAGAGAAGTTAAGATCACCGCCCAACATAATGTGGGGTGGAACAAGCAAAGAAAAAGACATTAAGGAGGTCCATAAATGCTCTCTATTTATGTAGGGCCCATAAATGTTGATCAAGGTAAATTCCACCTCTGAATTGCCAAAAAGGACATTCATAGCCAGTACTCCAGTCCGACCCCAACAGTTTGTCATCCGGGTGGTCCTGTCATTAATACCCAATGCACAGCCCCCAGATCTCCCAAATGCATCAAGGGTGATGAAGGTCCAATCAGGTAGAAGAGAAGTCAAGGTATCCTGCACAGCAGGGCCTGTACCGAGCGTTTCCTGAAGAAATAGAATGTCAATGGGTTTTTGTGCAATCAAATACCTGAGGCCCAATCTCTTGTCGGGGTTGGCCAGACCCCTGCAATTGAAGGAGAGGAAAATCATGATGTAACAGTCAATAAGGGTCTTATAGCTCTAAGGACCCGCATAAGAGAGGATTGAGTGCCAGCTTCCACTTCGAGATTGGCTCTTTTGATCGCCTTCACCAATGCAGAAGGACGACCACGAGTCTTGTTGGGGAAACAGTCCAGACCCGGCCCAACACCAAAAGTCTCACCCGAGAGTGAAAGTGAGAGTGATCTAAGATAATAGTTATGATGCGATGAGGGGGTCTCCGAAGAGGAGGATGAGTGGCAGTAGGAGGGTTCAGCAGTGGTGTGGTGAATAATGGATGAGGGTGACGGATGAGCCATAGCAATGGTGCAGCATATCGAGGGGAGTTTCAGTGTATGGCCAAAAAAAGTCGATGGTATGCAAGTATTAGTAGTAGAAGAGGACTGATTGATAACAACATTACCAGATGCGGAGTCAAGAATAGTGCAAGATGGTAAGACAATATTACAATCAGTAAACAAGGAGACATTGGAAGGAAAAGTACCCGGGATAGACGTGGTCCGCAGAGTAGGCTCCATCGTAACCTGAGGGTGAGATCTGGGATGCAAGGTAGTCCATGATGGGAGTACAGTCTGCACCAGCCCAGCATCTCTCAGGGTATCCGGGGTCGACAACGGCGCATCAGCAAATCCCAGCACAGTACTGTTCACCGGCACAGTCTGTGTACCAATCAAACATGATTTCTTAGAGGCCTGCCTGCCAAAACCATTCTTTGGACATTATTTGTACAAGTGTCCCACTTCATGACACTTCCTGCATCGAAATGGCACACCCTCGTAGTCAAGTGGTTTCTGCCACATCATCCCATCAAATAGCATGTTGAAGTTTTCATAGAGACCATCCCGAGTGTCCAAGAAAATCAAGATTCGAGCCACAGCTCGACTACCCGATGTCAGGTAGGATCGATCATGGTCCAGATAAAGGCCAAAGTGCCCTCCAATGTTCTTGAGCGTAGAGTCGCTCCAAAATTCCAGTGGCAGACCCGGCAGCCTCATGAATAATAGTTGCAATTATCCTTTTATTCCATGTAAAAATGATGAAGTAGAAGCTATAAGACTTCCACTATCTAATGTACAACTTTTAAATTGACTAAAAACACATAAATATAGACTAAAAACAAATTCTCCTCTCTTAGGGGTCAAATCCCTTAGTGTAGGAACATCCTACACAATAATATCTAACAAGACCTAATGACTAGGAGGTTAAACAAACTCTCCTCAATTAGACCAACTGATACATTTGACTTCACCACTATGAAATAAGCATAGATATACATGAAAATTAAATTTAAAAGCCCAATTTACATTCATCCCATCATGTCAAATAAAAAATTGAGAGATTACATCACAAAGAACCAAGTTTGACGGAAGAAACCTTGAAAAATTGACTAACAGATAAAAGGACAATGACACCATACAAAAGCGTAGCGCCAATATTTGAGAGGACTTTTGAGGGCCTTCCACTGCTCCAAATCCAGCTCTGAAGGTAACAATGGAAAGTTGAGGATGTCTAGTTGTCATTAGAAACCTCTAGTGAGAAAAATGATCTCTCCAAGACGGAAAAAACTCATTCTCCCAAAGTATCTCCCAAAAGCGCAGCGCCTCGCCCAAAAAGGTGGCAGAAAGTGACTTTTTGACCTGTTTTTGGGAATTGTCTCCTAGTTTGTTTGCTGAAATGGCACAAAAAATGCATAGTTGTTATGTATAGGGTACTATCTATCCACAAAAATAGAATTTTTTGCATTTTGAGGTCTGAGAAAAAAGTGCAGCGCCAAGATGTTGCACTTTTGGCTAAACTAATAATCATGTTTTAGGCCAAAAGTCACGAAAAACCAAATTTCACAAAATTTCTTCAAAATTGCTTCAAATTTTCTCCATAAAGCAAAGTGATGATTTTTTAAGCAATCAGGGAGGCCTCATTCAGCAATTCAAGTTTATCCTTCTCTTTTTGCCTCATTAGGGTTTGCTTCAGCTTCTTCACTTGCTTGATTCTGATTTGGGAGACCTTGTTCCTTGTATAATAATGCATTTCCATGTGTATTTGTAGGTTTTTTTTCTTTTTTTCCCTCTTAATAAGCTTCTCAAAGCACCAATTTACCCTATCCAACCAATATACTTGGTCTTTCTCAATTTCTGCAGCAATGAGTTCATCAACGATCATTTGAAATTTTGCTGGAGATGGTTCTTTGTGCTGCTCAAGTGCCATCTTGAGACCTCTTGTTCTTGGCCTCCCTACTTTAAACTACTCTTCTTGATCCTATAAATTAGCAACATCAACAACTTTCTTACCTTTGGCATCATCCTCTCTGAAATCTACTTTGGGATTGTTTAAGAGCAATTGATTTAATTTTAGTTTCATGTTCTCTTGTTGCAAGAATGAGACTAAGAAATTTTCCTTTGAAAAATTTTCTTTGAGCTCTCTAATCTCAGCCTCATTCTCCATGATGACCTTCTTAGATGTATTTTCCTCCTCATGCACTTCCAAATCTTCCATATCAGTGTCAAGATGAACTTGTTCCTCATCCTGCAATGGTGCCTCATGATGTGATGATGTTTCTTCCTCTGATGTAGGCTTAGCCCTTTCAAAAATGTCTGGAGAAAACACAAGCCTCTTTCCTCTAGTGTAGGTCTTTGTCACCTCTACCCTCGGAGTTCTTGTGATTGGTTTTCTTGTGGAAGCCACCTCTTGTTCTACGAGTGAATTCAAAGGTCTAGAGTGTCTTCTTGACTGAGCTGGAGAAGACAAAAGAGAAGTTGAATATATAAAACCATCAAAATAAAAATTGATCTGTGTGAGATTATGGAAAACCATGATTTCCACCAAGCCATGGTGAAACAAAATAGCATGATGATATTCTCCTAATTTATGTACCTTCTCTGTCATTTCTACCATGCTTCTATAAAGGTAATGAGGCAAGTTGAGAACTTTTACACCAGTGAAATGCATCAACAGTCTCACATGATACTGATATAACCTTGAGTATCTACCCTCACATGTGAAATATTTCATGAAAAATTTTATGAGAGGGGCATACTTCTCCAACAAATGTCTGAATGGAAAGATATGTTTTGGAGTAACTTTGTATGCAGGTTTCAAATACATTTTGTAGTTTTCAATGTCAAGGTATCTATTCTTGAACCAATTTTATCCATTGTTTGAAATCCCTGTAGCTTTGGAAATTGCCTTTGATAAAAGAGTGAATGAAACCCCTGCAATAGTCAACTTATCTCTCCTCAAACTAGTGGCAAAAGTGTTGGTAAGTTTGTCATGAAAACCAAGTTCCTCAACCTTTTGGCAAAAGGCAAGGCAACCTGCATCCTGGAATGATTTCTTAAGGACGAGTTAAGACATGATCTAATGTGATGTAGTGGGCTCATACCTACTGATATGACCTCCCTTATGCCTCCTATGATCAGTGGTTTCATAATCCATAGCAAACCCTAGCTCAATGGGAGGGGAAATTAGGGTTTAGTGTAGGGAAAAATAAGGGATTTAGGTATTTTTTAAGAATGAAGGGAGATGAAGGGGTTAGGGGTCTCCTAATTTCTTGGGAATATTTAGGGGGTAGGGATAGATGTTAGTAAGTAGGGAAAATTTAAATTTCAAGGAATGAGTGAGGGGAAGGGATCAAAAAGGGGAAAACACATTCCTAGCCTAGGAAAGTGAAGTCTAGGCTAGGGTTTGTGGGAAAATGGTGAAAATGAGCTAAGGGCGTGAGGGAAAATGAATATGAAGGTATATGAAAGGTGACAGAAGGTGTGTGAGATTTATTGTGAGGGTTTTTATTAGAAAATTTTCAAAGAGATTATGAAACCAAGAAAATGTTACAAAACCCTAGAAGAGGGAATTG
This sequence comes from Pinus albicaulis, assembly GCA_034641835.2. Taxonomy (NCBI): domain Eukaryota; kingdom Viridiplantae; phylum Streptophyta; class Pinopsida; order Pinales; family Pinaceae; genus Pinus; species Pinus albicaulis. The sequence goes on from CM076578.1 coordinate 1,585,541,235, forward strand.
TGATATTTCCAAGCATGAAATGAAGAAAAAACAAGGCATAAGAGGAGAAAAAGAGTCCCACTTACTTGCTACTTATGTTCTGGAACCTTAATTTGATGTTGAAACCTCTAGAAGTGAATATTTTTCTTCCTTGAAGAAAATACAACACACTCTGGAAAAAATGTAGCGTTGGTAGTGAAAAACACAACGCAAGAGGAAACTTGGGTCTTTGATGGAAAGAAAAAACTTCTTTGAGGGTAAAACTGAACTTTGAAGGTGGAGTGATATCTCTTGAAGTTTTAATGAGTGAATGAGAAGCTCTTTTGGTCTTTTAATAGCTTGGAAATCAATTGTCTCGTTAGTGGTGTAGTGGTCCCACCATGTCCTTTCACATTTTGTTTTGAATTGATATTGAACTGCAATCTTAGAAATTTTTTATTCATATTACATCATGATAGAAATAAAATTACACTTTTGAAACCTTTATTGAATATTTTTCACTATTACTACTCCTTTCAGTGCTGAATTTAATGGTAGAATGACCTATTTTTGTGATTTTGACCCTATGACCTAATGAAGACACTACATGAAATGATGAGCAGAATGATGAACATGGTTATGTGGACTGAGATGGTGATGAATAAATTTCAACGATGACTCCTAAAAATTAGTGATGGCATGACCAAAACATGAAATGAAAGGAGTAGTAACCCACCTAGATATACTAACCAGTGACCAAATTTTTATTTGAAAACTTATTTAAACCATAAAAATTTGCAGTATGACCCTATCAAAAACCTTGTAAGAGCACATTTGATCACTGGTGTCCGCTAGGAATGGCATACACTAACATTGGCTCCAACTGGGGATGGAATATCCTTAGGAGGTGTCAAGAAAACTGTAGACCAAGTAGCCTTATCCATTGGGCATGGGGTCAAAAAATAAGAGACCAAACTCAATATTGAAAACTGACTGACAAACTGAACTGAATTTGACTGAAACAAAACTTACAAAACTTACAAACCTGTACCTAATCAAATAAACCTTATGGCCTCCACCTCGTGCTTCAAGCGTCCAATATTAACTATTTCACACTTCGACAGAGAAGTAAAATGATATGTATAATGATGATAAGGGACTTCATAAATTTGATCAAAAGAGGTATTGCTTGAGGAGGCTATCATTGACTGGTCCTCTTGCATAGTCATGTCCATCCATTTCCTCCAACAAGTAGGGATTTTTCCCTCTTGAAGCTGAAATTATATACGGTCCCTTCCATAGGTTTTCTAACTTGTTGTTCTTTTTTTTTTCTTCATTTCGAGCATCCAAATGGAGAAATACATCTCCCATATTGAAATCATCCACTTTTTTTTCTTGTCATACACATTTTTTATTCTTAGATGTGTTCTAAAAAACTTCCTCCCTGGTTTGTTGTAAATAAATCGTTTGGTTTATCTATTATTGAACATCATTTGGTTCACTGCCATCTTCTTGCAAAATATTCATGATTGAAACAACAAGAGAAGTAGGAAAGACTATATCAACTCCATATACTAACTCAAACGGTGACATTCCTATGGATTTCTTATTACTTAATCTGTCTATCCACAAATCATTGATTTGTTTCTTGTGCCATTTTTTCTTATTTACCTCCACCATCTTTTTTATAATATTGACCAAAGACTTATTCGAAGACTTGACCATTCCATTGCCTTGCGGATAGTAAATGGTTGAATGAACCAATTTGATATTGTACTTCTCACAAAATTCCAGCATCTTTTTGGACTTAAATGCAATGGTGTTATTCGTGATTATCTTTTGTGGACAACCAAATCTAGACAAGATATTAGATTCCATGAATTGAATGATTACCAAATCAATAGCTTGCCTGGTCGGGATTGCCTCGTTCCACTTTGTAAAATATTTTGTGGCTATCAAAATACACTTGTGTTGGGTGAAAGATGAAGGATGGATCTCACCTATGAAATTGATACCCTATTGCTAAAATGGTGTCGGAACGAAAATAGGCTACAAAGGCAACGGGAGCAACTTCTGTTTCCCTTGAAAAATCTAACATTCGTGACAACTCATCATGGTCTTATATAAATTAGCAAAAAGAGTGGGCCAATAAAAACCATCCCTCAAAACTTTATTTGATGTGGTCTTCCAGAATAAATGACCTCCACAATCACCCTTGATAAAGTCATTCATCACCTACTTCGCCTCGCTTTCAACAAGACAATTTAACGATACACCTTTCAGGTCTTTCCAATACAAAGTGCCATCTAAAATACAATATTTTGAAGCCTTTAATTTCAGTGATATCTTTTATACAAACCCGTTAGAGGATTGAAGTGTTCAAGTACATAAACAATCTCAGTATACTAAGGGGATGAAATGAAAATCTATGATACCTGTGCCAATGAGTCATCAACCTCCTCTTCGGAAAGTGTAGAAATCAAATTAATATCTAGCACATGATAATTAGATTTTGCCATCAATTTTTCCAAACCTTGTCCCTTGATCAGTTTTGTGGGCTTGATCTCCAGGTCATATTCAAGCATATCTTCAATCCATTTCCCTCACCTACCTTCAAGATCAGTTTGCATCAAAACAACTTTCACTGCTGCATTCAGAACATAAGCAATGATGTGAGAGTGAAGGATATATACCCAAAAAAATTTCAATTCCCTCACCAAGGCCAAATATTTTTTTTCAATAATGTTGTATCTCAGTGCTGCATATCTTATGGTTTGACTGAAAAAGGGAATTGGTTGCTCCACCTTTGAGTCCCTTTTCTACATTAGGACAGTAGCCAAAGAGTGATCATAAGTGAATGAAAAGATAATGAAGTCCATAGTATAATCAGGGCTGATAAATATGGGAGAACATGTTAAATCAAATTTGGCTGAAGTGAATGATTTCTTTGCATATTCTAACCATATTACCTTGCGGTCCTTCTTCAGCATGTCTGTCACATCTCTAAGGTGTTTAGCGAGGTTGGGGATGAATCTCCTTAAAAATTTTATCTTACCATTGAATGAATCGATCTCTTTTTTGTTCCTTGCCAAATTCCAACTGTTGAATTACTTAAATCCTGGAGGGATCAATGCAGATGCCATCTTTCAAGATGATGTGTCCAAGTAATTTTCCCTTTTCCATGGAAAATAGGCTTTTCTTAGGATTCAGTGAAATGTTGAATTTCTTGAATTTTTGAAACATTATTATCAAGTGATGTAGGTGCTCATTAGCTAACTATGAGAAGATAGTAACATCATCAAGGTAAACCACAAGAAATATATCCTTTTCATTTGAGAAAGCAATGTCCATAGCCCGCTGAAATGTGGTCCTGCATTATTTAGCCCAAATGGATTTTTTTTGTACATGAAAGTACCCCATGATGTTGTAAATGTTGTTTTCTCTTGGTCATCTTCATGCAACAAGATCTGGTTGTATCCTAAGTATCCATTGAGGAGTGACATTCTATAAGCCCCAAATACCTTCTGCGAGATGTGGTCCATTTTCGGGGGAGGATAATTTTCCTTCAAGGAAGCCTTGTTCAAATTTATAAAATATATGCAAAGAAAAATCTCCCCTATCTTTTTCCTTACTACCACAAGGTTTGACATCCAATCTAAAAATCGAATATGAACTATAATACTAGCTTTGTAAATTCTATTCACCTATTTTTCGATTTATGGCAACAATTTAGGATTGATTCTCCTCAGTTTCTGGTGGAATGGCTTTTGATCCGGCTTGATTGGGACAATGTGTTGGATGATGTTTTTATCTTACACTTTCAAATCTGAATAATGCGAAGAAAATACATCAGAAAACTCACTCAAAATATTTGTGTATTTAATTTTAAACTCAGGGGATAAAGACCTTGATAACTTAACCATCTTGGGGCTATCAACTATACCAATGTTTACATCCTCAACACTTTCTTCTGTGAGGACCATTGTCGCCTTTTTAGTGACATCATCGTGATCAAATAACTCTTCCAAAGGTAGAAGACCTTAGTGGAAATTTATTTTTCTTTAACTGCAACACCTCAACTTCAGTAGCTTTAATTACCTGATCATCTTCGTTATACACATCATCAATATGGGAATCAGCAAACTCCCCCTCCATTTGCAAATTTTTTTTTACCTTTTTATCATCCCAAAATACTTGCCAGTATCTCAAATTGTCAGGGGCAGCTGGGCGATGCTTCACATGAATTTAAAAATTTTTAGTAGCATCAATAGGAATTTTAAAGTTGTTGGCCGTTGTGGTAGGAGAATAAACCATACAACTCTATCTTCTAGGAATCATAGATAATGTATATTTTGGAATTTTTTAAAGAATATAAAAAAAAACATGTAATGTTCCAAATGGGGAAAATTAGGCTCAGTAGGGAATATCTTAAGATATTCCACTATGGAATCACAGCAGCATGGAAAACACACTAGCAACTTCTAAACTAGAGATAGACTAGTAGGGAATTTATGTAGAAATTTCCTGTTTTCCCACCCCGGTTTCAGTATCACTTATTTCTCCTTTTGGTTAAATGCCCTTTCCCATATCCTTACATTCAACAATCAGAAAAATAATTTTTATTTTCTGAAACAGAAATTACTTTGCTGAAACATAAATTCTGGAAAACTTTATAGAATGTTGAAACTGCAGAAATAAAACAAAACACAACAAGTTGAAACAGTGATTCAACACATTTGAACACTAGATTTTTGGTCAACATGACCTTGGAAAAACCCCCTACAAATCTTGGGGAAAACTAGTTCGAAAGCTCCTTCTTATTTATGGGAAAAATTCTTTTTACAGTGAGAGAAATATTCAGCAAAAGTCAGCAAGTAAACTTTTACAACTTATCTCTTTTTTCATGCTTAACCACCGCCTCGGAAAATGTGCAAACAGCAAAATAGAACCAGCAATAAATGTTGTACGAATTTCCTTGAAAAACATGCCCATAAATTACAGCATTAATTTTTGTTGTACGACCTCCTCCTTTTGCGTGCAGAACAACATTAAATGCTGCTGTACAACCTCCTTGGAATGCGTGCAGGCTGTCTTAAATGCTGCGTACGGAAATCTGCCTTGGTTTTTGTGCCAACAATCAGCTACAGGTTGTACATCCTGCCTGGAAATGCATGTAGCAAAAACAACAACCTCTCCCTCGAAATCTGTGCCCAAAAAATAGTACGGCCTTCTTGGAAATCGTGCCCAAAGCTGCTATACAGATTTTGCCTTGGAAACCGTGTCAAATCTTCCTTGAATTGAGTGAAAACTCTGCTGTACAGACTTGCTGAAATACTGCATTGGAATGTGTGCCAAGCTGCTGCCTCCTTCTCCTCACTGCCCAGAAATCTCCCTTGCTCTCTTTCTCTCCTTCTCCCAATCTGCTCATGAAAGAATTGAATGACCTTTTCTTCCTTTTCCTCCTTTAACCTAACCCTGAGTGACTTTTGGGGAATCCCTAAATCCAATGGCTGAAACAGATTTAGATCTAGGGCTGAGATTAAATGCTCATTTAAATCTCACTTTCTATTTTTTAATTCACCCCACTTTAATAAAGACCCACTCAGTCATTTATTTCCAAAGTCACTTTTCCTTTCTAATTTTACATTGACTTTATTAAAGTCACTTTAAAATTAGAATTTAGTAACTTTATCACTTAAAGTCACTTTTAAATTAGATTTGACTTTATAAAATTATAAAGTCACTTTAGAAGAAAAATTAAATTCTTTTGACACTTTTCCCTAGGCCAAAGATCAAAGCCTTAGGGAACCACCTGTCCTCTGGTAACTAAATTTCAACACTCCCTCTTATCGAGGAAGGTGTTCCTCACCACACCCATCTTGTCTCTGAAGTAGACATGCTTGCCCCATGGTAAGGCTTTGGTAAGAAAATCTACAACCTGCTCATCAGTGGGAATATACTCAAGCTTCATAGCTCCCTTCTGAACATAGTCTCTGATGAAGTGATATTTGACCCGATATGCTTTGACCTGTCATGAAATACTGGATTTTCCGTGAGTTTAATGCAACTTTGATTATCACAGTAAATAACTGAAGGTCTCAATGGCTGACCAAATAATCCAAACAACATCTTGCGAAGCGAAATGGCCTCACAACTAGCTAGACTAGCTGCCATATACTCTGCTTCCGCTGAACTCAATGCTACTGACTGCTGCTTCTGGCTGAACCATGACACCACTACCGAACCCAACCCAAAACAACACCCTGAAGTGCTCTTCCTATCAGAAGCACAACCTGCCCAATCAGAATCAGTGTAACCTTCCAATCTCACTCCATCCCCCTGCCTGTAGTCCAAACCATAATCCACTGTCCCCTGCAAGTACCGCAAAATGTGTTTTGTAGCCACCCAGTGAACCTTTCTAGGCTCACACATAAACTGACTCATCGTGTTGACTGCAAAACAAATATCCGGCCTAGTGTTGACCAAATACATCAAGGAACCAATCATTTGTCTGTACAATGTGGGATCCACCAACTCGGAATCTGAAGCATGAAGCTTCTTCCAGTTGGTGATCATCAGTGTTGACATGGGTTTACAATCCTCCATGTGGAATCTTCCAAGGATGTCCACAATATACTTCCCCTACCCCAAGAAGAAATGCCCCTCCTCCTGCCACACCTCCAAACCCAAAAAGTAATGCATCAAGCTGATGTCCTTCATCTTAAACTCTACCACAAGATCTCTCTTGCAGTGCTCTATGAGTCTCTCTACACTTGTAATGACTAAGTCATCCACATACAACACCAGAATGAGAGGCTCCTCACCTATCACAATATAGTAAAGGTTTGAACCTGCCTCACTCTTTGTGAAACCCATCCCTTGCAAGTATGTATCTATCTTGGAGTACCAAGCTCTGGGAGCTTGCTTCAGGCCATAAAGGGCCTTCTTCAGTCTGCACACATGGGACTCCTTCCCATGCACCTCAAAGCCTTGTGGCTGCTCAATGTACACCTACTCCTGTATGAAGCCATTGAGAAATGTGGTCTTCACATCCATCTGGTGGATCTTCCAACCCATCTCTGCTGCTATAGATATAATGGAGCGAATCGAAGTATATCGAGCCACGGGAGTGAAGGTCTCCTCATAGTCAACTCCCTCTACCTGGGAGAACCCTCTAGCCACAAACCTTGCTTTGAATTTCTCAATGCTGCCATCTACAACATGATTTACCTTGTAAAGCCATCTGGAAGTAACCATGGATTTTCCCTCAGGCCTCGGCACCACCTCCAAAACATCATTATTCATGATAGAAGAATACTCCTCCTGCATGGCCTCTCTCCAGACCTGTTGGCTAGCTGTCTCCTCATAGCTAGAAGGCTCAGAGTCAAGGATGTTGGTAGCCATTGCCATATAGCTACAAAACCTCTCAGGTGGTCTGCTCTCTCTGCCCGGCCTCTTAGGCCCAGCAACAAATGTGGCCTCTCTCAAGGTGTCCTGAAGCCACTTGGGCTTCCTCTTCCCTGAGCATACTTATCCCATTGGAGAATGAAAATCCTCATCATCATCATCATCAGGAGCCTGAACTCCTGACTATCTGTCTTTTGTCCTCCTGCCTGCACCTGAACCTGTAGAAGCTGAGGTACCGTGTGAACTGTCCATCAGTGGAATCCCTAGTGAACTGCTCTGCAAACTTCTCTACATGCTGCTTGAAGCACCACCCCTCTAACTCTGTGAGCCACTGCCCATTGACAGACCTGGCATCGTCATAGATGTACCTCTGGATCCTCCTGATCCCTGCCCACTGGATCCCTGTGACTGACTGAGCTGCTGCTGAGGGTCTGGCTGATCCAGATACTCTAACTCTCGTGACCTCCTAAAGGCCCTATCCTCCTCGAACTTCACATCCCGCCTGACAACAACTTTCCTCTGTGCAGGAATGTAAATCCGAAAGGCCTTTGAGGTCTCACTGTAGCCCACAAAGATACCCTTCTCTGCGGTGGGCTCTAGTTTGATCCTCTTCTCCTTGGGTATGTAGGAGTATGTGATGCACCCAAAGATACGAAGATGACCAATATCAGGCTTCTTCCCAGAAAAAGCCTCCTCCGGAGTCATATTCCCCAAGGCACGATGCAGACTCCTGTTCTACAAATAAAGAGTTGTGTTGCAGGCCTCTACCCACAAAAACAATGGAAACCCATGATCATGTAACATGGCTTTGGCAACCCCTTCGATGGATCTGTTCTTCCTCTCCGCAACTTGAATTATCTTGGGGTTGTGAAACAGTGAACTCCCTCCTAATGCTGCCTCGCACAATAGTCAACAAACTCTCCAAAAGGGTGTACTCTCCTCCATTGTCCTAACTCGAGGACTACGATCTTGGGCTTTGTCTGTGTCCTCACAAGAGCTCTAAACTCCTGGCTTAGCTTGAAGACCTCACTCTGGTCTTCGAGAAATAAACCAAGTCCTCACAGAGTGATCATCAAATGAATAAACATAGTACTCATATCCATAAGGAAACGCAGGACATCCCGAACGGTCACATCGGAATGAATCAAATCAAGCTTTTAAATGTCAGTCGCTCTCTTTGTCTTTCTAGCAGGAAAAGGGATTTGTTCCTCGCACATCCTTTGCAAGTATCAAAGTGATCGATCTTGAAATGTTGCTCCCACCAGCAGTGATCTCCCGCAAAGTCCTCAAGGCTCCATGATACATATGCCCCATCACACAAATTTATACAAATCTCACACAGCTCAGAACTGCTAGCTCTGCTGTCGGTACTACTGCTCAATGCCAAAAGGGGCTGAAATGCAAACTTGTACACCTTTACATGGAGTACACCTATCACTCTAGCTGAATCATCTGGAGCACCCCTGGGATATATCAACACCTGTCCTCCCCTGAACAGTATCTCATATCCTCTATCCTCCAAAGATGAGATGGATATGAGGTTCTTCCTCATCCCTGGCACATAAAGAACATCTTACACCTTCAAGGGAGGTCTGGGTTCCCTATGAAATGTCAGTGTTCCCACACCGAATGCTCTAAGAACTCTGTCATCACCGAGTACTACCTCTATATCAGTGCCACTCTCTAAAAGCTCTGAGAAGTACTCACGGACTCCTGTCATATGACGTGAAGCCCCACTATCCACATACCAGATACCTGAAGATGCTCCGCTAGTCGAGGGAAATGCATGCTCCCTCTGAACCTCTGTGGCAGGTAATCCTGCACTAGAGGACTCTCACGCAATGAACCCAAACTCCCCAAAGCGATCTGCAAAGCCCTCAACCTATGTTGATGCTGCCATGCTCTGGTTCTTCCCCTTCTTCTTCTTCTTCTCCGGACACACAACTGCATAGTGTCCCATCTTCTGACAATTCCAACACTTCACCTTGGAATAGTCCTTCTGTGTGTTACCCTATTTACCTTTACCTTTGCCTTTGCCCCCACCATTGCTTGTGGAAGCCTGCTTCTTCCCTTTGCCTTTCTTGCCTCCTGCCAATAGTGTTACATCCTCATCCTACTCAACTAGTTTGGCTGCCCCAAGCTGACCTTTCCTGATCTTTGTCCGAATGAAATCATCCCAAAACCTCTCCCATGTGGGAAGGGTCTCACGTGCACAAACCCCATCAGCAAAGTTCATCCATGAACTAGGGAGGCCATTCACTGCAATCCACACCAACTCAGTGGGTGGAATGACCTCTCCAACTGCTCCCAACTCATCTCTCACATTAGTAATCTTTGTGAGATATCCAGCTGCACTATTAGTCTTTCCCATCTTAATGGTCTTCAGCTTCTCCTCCAAGACCATTTTCCGGTTCTCATTGGTTCTCTGGTAGAGATTGGACAATGCTGTCCACATCTCATGAGCATTTCTCTTTCCTCTCACATGAGGAATGCAATTGTCTTTGACTCCGTCTAGAATCAGTCTCTTACCCTTGTTATTATTTTTATTATATGATGCCAACTAAACAACATTAGTAGACACAACAACAGGGTTCTATGTGGTATGCACCATGATGTCCCAGACTTCTGCCTCCTCAAATATACTCTGCATTCTCTCCTTACAAACGTTGTAATTGTTATGCCCATCCAACCTATCCTCCACCCTCAATCCCAATGACATCCTGCTGTCCTAAAAACTGAAAAATAGAACTGTTGTAGTAAAGATAAAAATTATGTGTGTGAAAAATCAACTTGTTGGAATTTTTTGAGTGAAAAATCAGCAGACTGTATTTTTCTTATTGCTGTCCCAAACTGCACTTCAACACTCAAGCTTCGATACCATGTGGAAATTTCCTATTTTCCCACCCCAGTTTCAATATCACTTATTTCTCCTTTTACTTAAATTCCCTTTCCCATATCCTTACATTCAACAATCAGAAAAATAATTTTTATTTGCTGAAACAAAAATTACTTTGCTGAAACACAAATTACTTTGCTGAAACACAAATTCTGGAAAACTTTACAGAATGCTGAAACTGCAGAAATAAAACAAAACACAACAAGCTGAAATAGTGATTCAACACATTTGAACACTAGATTTTTGGTCAACATGACCTTGGAAAAACCCCCTACAACTCTCGGGGAAAACCAGTTCGAAAGCTCCTTCTTATTTATGGGAAAAATTCTTTTTACAGTGAGAGAAATATTCAACAAAAATCAGCAAGTAAACTTTTACAACTTATCTCGTTTTCCGTGCTTAACCACCGCCTCGGAAAATGTGCAAACAACAAAACAAAATCAACAATAAATGCTGTACAGATTTCCTTGAAAAATGTGCCCAGAAATTACAGCATTAATTTTTGTTGTACGACCTCCTCCTTTTGCGTGCAGAACAACATTAAATGCTGTTGTACAGCCTCCTTGGAATGCGTGCATGCTGTCTTAAATGTTGTGTACAGAAATCTGCCTCGATTTTTATGCCAACAATCAGCTACAGGCTGTACGGCCTGCCTGGAAATGCGTGCAACAAAAACATCAACCTCTCCCTCGAAATCTGTGCCCAAAAAATAGTAGGACCTTCTTGGAAATCGTGCCCAAACCTGTTGTACAAATTATGCCTTGGAAACCATGTCAAATATTCCTTAAACTGAGTGCAAACTCTGCTGTACGAACTTGCTGAAATACTGCCTTGGAATGTGTGCCAAGTTGTTGCCTCCTTCTCCTCACTGCCCATAAATCTCCCTTACTCTCTTTCTCTCCTTCTCCCAATTTACTCATGAAAGAATTGAATGACATTTTCCTCCTTTTCCTCCTTTAACCTAACCCTAAGTTACTTTTGGGGAATCCCTAAATCCAATGGCTGAAATAGATTTAGATCTAGGGCCGAGATTAAATGCTCATTTAAATCGCACTTTCTATTTTTTAATTCACCCCACTTTAATAAAGACCGACTTAGTCATTTATTTCTAAAGTCACTTTTCCTTTCTAATTTTACATTGACTTTATTAAAGTCACTTTAAAATTAGACTTTAGTAACTTTATCACTTAAAGTCACTTTTAAATTAGATTTGACTTTATAAAATTATAAAGTCACTTTAGGAGAAAAATTAAATTCTTTTGGACACCTCTCCCTAGCCCAAAGATCAAAGCCTTGGGGGACCACTTGTCCTCCGATAACCAAATTTCAACAATTTACTGGCTATATCACCTCTAAGGAGAGGATGAAAACTAGAGGCTTCCTGGCCCGTTCTCAACTGCAGCCACATGAAGAAAAGCCCCGATGAAACACGACAGGTGTGGGAATGATACCTCCTCTTGAGTTTGCTTCCCTTAGGAACTGTTAGATCTATAGATCTAATAATGGATCCAAAAGAGAAGCAAAAACCAAACAAGGAAGAAGTGGGAAATTCCACTCTTAGAAAAATTTGCAATAGGCTCAAGGAGGACGCTGTATAAGAAATCCAGTGTAAACATAATGTAGGACAGGTCTGGGTTCCCTTATTATAGGCTATTTGGGACCTCCATGCAGAGTTTTAGCAAAAAAAAATGAGTTTAGAGGGCTTAAATAGATATCCCACAATCAACACTAGCTGAAAATCAACTAAAGGAGAGATCTAGGTTATTGGAGAAACCCTCCAGAAATTGCGCAGTTTTTGCTGGAAGACACTGGAAATCAGTCATTAAGCTCATACTATAGCGTGGAAGAAATAATTCAGATCCATAATGAATTTCCCTTGTATAAGCATTAGAATTTACATGAAGCAAGAGCAAGAATCCTTAAAAAATTATAGCTGAAACACATGGAAAAGCTATAGAAAGACTTGACATTGTTTTATATGAGGAGCTTCAGCTACTGTAGGTTAAAACTTAGATCTAAAACTGATAAATAGCTGAAACATCAGATCCATACCAGATCTGGAAACTACTCAGCCTCCTTAACAAGATCCCCTTGGGGTTTTATCAAAATAATGCATAACAATTTTTAGATCTAGCTTTTAATACACTGAATTGCAGAAAACTTCAGAGATTTCTGAAGATGGCTTTCATTAAATTATATATCAGATCTGAAAATGAATAGATTAGCAAGCTAATTTACAAATCTCAAAGGGATAGGCAAGCCTCAATCACCAGAGAGCAAGTACAATAAGAATTCTAGACAACATTGAAGCATGTACATGAAAATAACGCAGTATAAGAAAGAGACTGCGCAGTAGCTGGAATGAACTGATAAAAAAAATTAATATTACAGATCTGAAAGTGAAATAAGAGTAATATCCTCTTCCGGGTGGTCACAAGACACCCTCGTTGAGAGAAATCAACTCTAAACAAATAGATCTTGCAGATCTAGTTCCCCCACTTGCTGCATTCACAAGCAGCTACAAAACCATCAACAGGACCAGCACTTCTATAGAGATGAAGTTTGGCCATCATGCCGGATAGTGGAGAGATGCATCACAATCTCCTCCAAAGAGCTACTCTATGGAAGGAGAGAGGATTCCTAAACATGAAATCCTCTTCCCTTAGGCTAAACAACCAAGATACTTGAGTTGCTGTAGCAACTTCTCAAAATTTTTCAACAACCTTTACTTGTTGCCTCTCGTTATATTTATAACATGAGGGCTTGCCAAAACCCTAAACCATCTTCTTCAACTTATCCCCTTTCACACATGTGATCCTCTTCTAGAAGTACGTTGTGCTTGATGGATAAGCTTCCCTCCAAACTGCGCTGTAGGTGGGGCCAAGTTGACCCATGCAAATGAATTTCCCCTTTTCACACTTAGGGGTGTTTAATATAGTTGCCCAGATTTATCCCCTTTCACATTGGGCATGTATTTATTCTCAAATTATGAGTTTAATAAACCTCCTTCACATACTTTTATTCATTAATAAAGCAAATTGAAGTTAAAATGCAATGTTCCCATTAGCTGCAAAAATTGGGAACATTACAGTCTCCCCCGGCAAAATGTTGCTTGCCCTCAAGCAACTCTTATTGTAGATGCAAATCATCTACTCCCCTCCAAATGGTATCCACATAAGGAAGGCTTCCTCTATTTACTGCAATAGGTTATGTATGTTTGGTTCCAAAGTTGTCTTCTACCCATGCATAAGATGACTTCCAACTGTGAAGTTATATGTCCTCTCTTCACCATGAAGCACAAGATGACAAATACATGATGTCCAACACCATCACAAACACATGAGAGCCAGAAAGTAAGGTAGCTCCTCCCATAAAGGAAAAGCTTCATCATGCAGAACATTCCTCCCTCCCATGTTTGTGAACTTGAATAAGCATTGCCATGCCTCCATTATTAGCCCTGTTGGCCTTGTTGGATATTGTTGGTACTATTTTATTGCTATCCTTTTCTTCTAAAAATCCATCATTTATCTATCATTTTCCTCCATAAACTCCCCATAAGTTCATTGAAATTGATTAATGAAGCATTATAATTTTTATTTTACATTAAATTTAATTTATTGGTTTTTATGTTAAAAATTGGAATTTTTCAACAAAATTACGGGATGTAATGACTTCCTGTAATCAATTTATGTTGTGACATGTGGCATGGCAGGAAAATCGAAACAGAAGGCAAAGACGTGATATAGGATGTACATACATGGTGGAAAATATATTTAGCATCGAATCTGGAGCTCCTGAATATATGGTCAATGACGGTCAAACTCAGCCTATTCAGCAGAAAAAGCAGAAGTCATAATGAACATACTTGATCTTTTGCTTAAGATTAGGAACTCTAAACTAATTCGAACTGTTTTGGAATCAGTTAGGATGAGGGAGGAACGAAAATAGCCTTTTGGTTGTAAATTTTAATAAATAGAAGGATTTTGATTAGAGATAGGATGCTAGTGAAAACGTTGAAGAAAGCAGACTTAAGACTGTAAAGCGTATTCCAGAGCTCTGTTTTGAATGTAATCTATTCTCAGAATTTAATGAAAGGTAGAATTTTGTCAATTACAGTGTTTACGAGTTAAAGGTTTTTATCATTTGAAGTTTATCAAAGTGTGCCATCAGAGCGTGGAAGGGCCCTACGTGAGGATTGGTACACTTTCTTTTATGTTTTATGTTTCATAGAATTTAGTATTCAGATATGAAAAATGTTTTATTTCATTGCTTGTGAGTTCATTTAATTAGAAGTTCTTGTGATTGTTATTTTATGATTCATAGTAGTAGCTTGAAAATTCAATTGCAAAATTATTGAACAAGTCCTTGTAAAAGGTTTAATCGAGCATTGAATTTCAAAATATTTCTATGAACTCTGTTTTCATGAATTTGATTTTTAGTATGCTTACTCTGTTATCTTGAAAAGTTTTTGTGAAACATATCTTTGTAAGAAGATTAAAAAATCAGACTAGTAACACTCTGTCTTTGGATCAGTAGACTAAATTAGATAACATAAGCATTTAAAGTGTGAAAGGAACTACATTTCAAGCTCTTGTAAGAGATTGTTAGAGCCTGTCACAGTAGGCAATCATTTAGACAAATAAAACAGATCCTTTTAGGTCTATAAATATTAGACGTGCCTCTAAGACTACCTACCTTAGTCGACATTAAATTGAGTCTAATATAGAATCCTAGATTGGTCTTTACATTTTGGTGCCGTTGCCGGGGAGGTGTAACTAGAGGATTTCTAAAAAAAAAAAAAAAAAACAAACAAAAATATAGATTTAATTTTAATTCATCATTTTAGAAGTCATTTTTACATATGTCTAGACCTAGAGATGATAAAGGCAGATTCATAAAAACCCCCCATCCAAGAACTAAACCACCATTAGGAGAAGACCATTTAGAAAGAATTGAACACACAACTCCAGCTGGGAAAGTCACTGTACAAGAATTAGAGGATAAACAAAAATCAGGCCAAAGACTTACACTTATAGAGAGACAAATTTTATTGGCATACGAAGCAAAGAAGAAACATCTCCCTGAATCCTCTATAACAAGAGAAAGCAGCAAAACAACTCAACAATCTCTCCTTGAACCTACTGATTTTGAAAAAATTCAATTAGGAGAAAAACCAACACAACAACTTCTCTTTGAAACAAGTGACACTGCACAAGAACTTAAAACAACAAAGGAACCTATCAAAATGGCTGAGGAAGGAGGAGGATTAGCAAGAGGTCCTACTCATGAACAACTTAGAGAATATGAGAGACAGCAGGAGGAAAGAAGAAGACAGAGAGAGGCTGAACTGAAACAAAAACAAGACCAAGATCAAAGAGAGGAGGAAGAGTCAACCTTTAAATTTCCTATTCAAGAACCAGGAGAAAATCATGATGAGGAAATCAAAATGAAAAACATACCTCCATCTGTGTTACCAAATTTTTATGGCATGGCTTCAGAAGATCCAGATTCATTCTTGTTTGAATTTGACATAGTATGTCGAACATATGGTTACACATATGATGCCCATAAGCTTAGACTCTTCCCAGCAACATTAAAAGCATTAGCATTAAGATGGTTCATGGGACTTGGTGAACATGCAATAACTGATTGGGATGGCATGCGAAAAATATTCCTAAAGAAATACCAACCTTATTGTAGATCGAAATATTCTAAAGATGATATCTTTAGAATGAATCAACAAGAGGATGAAATTTTAGAGGAGTATTTGGAATGATTTGTCTACAATTTACAAAAATCAAAACATAGAACCATGTCTCTTGATCTGATCCGAACAATATTTTTGAAGGGAATTCGAGAGGAATACTTAGATGATCTTAATTTGATGGGCAAAGGTGATATTTCCACCTTACCTTTTGATGAAATTGCTGACTTATGTGAAAAGTATTCCAGGAGCAAAGCTAGAAATGGAAAAAGAGCTATATCATCTAAAGCCACAAAATCTGCTTCAGCTAGTGTCACAAGGGCTGAAATAGGAAACTTATTAGAAGAATTCAAAACAGAACTATTAAGCACCTTAGGAAATCAAATTGACACTCTAAAAGCAAAGAAAAGAAAAGAAGAAGAAGATCAATTAATGGTTGTCTTTTGTCCAAAATGCTGGAAGAAACATGCTTTGAAAGATTGTCCTTTAGAAAACATTCAAGTGTGTGCCTTTTGTACTGAAAATCGTGATATATTTCATTGTTCTAAAATCAAAATTTTGCAGAATTGTAACTTGGAAGCCAATGCAGATATGGAAAATGTGTATTTCATGGGTGCTAAAAGACCATGGCAGCCAAGACCTCCACCTCCAGGTATGTTTCCAAACCAGAATTTGCAATTTCCTGCACAAGATCAAATGTATGTTCAGAATTCTTGGAATGTACCCATGCCATGGCAACACCAAAATTACCCACAACAACAATGGAAACCATATCAACAATACTCATCATTTCCTCAACCATATCAACAATATTCTCCATCATATCAACAGTATCATCAGCCATATCAGCAGTATCCTCAAACATATCAGCAATATCCTCAGCAGCAAGTTGTCCATCAACCCCAAAAAATTCAACAAACATTTCCTGCTCCTCCACCAATAAATTCACCCCAATTACAACTTCCATCTAACCAACCTCCTAGACCCACTCAGATTCCTGATCAACCTGTACCAAATCCAAATAATAGAGCAAAAAGACCAACTTACAGTGTAGATGAGGGACCATCATATCCTACATTACCTTTACAAAATATTGAGTTGAGGTCTGGTAAGGTACGTCAAAAAGAACTTCCCATAGCTGAGAAACAAGAAGAAAACAAAAACAATGAAAATGAAACTCCAAATCAAAAGAAACAAAATGATGACATCAAAAATAAACAAATCCAACCATTGCAGCCACCACCTTTTCCGGAAAGATTGATCCAAGCGAAACTTCCCATGTCTTTACCACAATTTGATGCTTTAGATGAGCTGAAGAATGTCTATATAAAAATTCCACTACTCCAAGCCATAAAAGACATTCTGATATATACTAAAGCAATTAAAGAACTATGCCTCAAGAAGCCTACAAGAAAAAGACTTGATCCACAAAAAATTCACGTTATTGGACATCTAGTTGGCCTTATGACAAACACCATTTCAATGGAAAAGTATGTTGATCCTGGCATTCCCAGAGTCACTACAATCATTAACAACATACCTATTCCAAATACTTTAATCAACCTAGGGGCAGCAATAAATGTGATGACTCTTGACACAATGAAAACACTCCAACTGAGAAACTTGCAATACACACCAATTGTTCTAGAACTAGCTAATAGGTCTAAAGTGATTCCTGAAGGGATTTTGGAGGACATAATTGTTTCACTGGACTCCTGGGAGTATCCAGTGGACTTTTTAGTTCTTCAACCAAAATCTAATTTAGGAGGTCACCCTATCATCCTTGGTAGACCATGGTTAGCAACTGCTGATGCATTCATAGGGTGTCGATCAGGTAATATGATCATTTCACGAGGAACTGAAAGGAAACAACTCACTCTTTACCCAGCAGCACAAACACCAGCAGTAGCAAAAAACTTATGGCTTGATGATAAATACAATGATAAGGAGGAAGTTCAATCTGTTTTCAGCATCAATCAGATCTATGATTTTCATGAAGATAATAATGATGATTTGATAGAATTGTTCCTTTCTCAACCTGATATGTCTGAAGAAATAAGAAATGATCAATACCATGCTGCAGATGAACTTTTAGCACAAATTTTTCAAGAAATATGTACACTCCATTCTTTGCAAACATCATTTGAAAACATTTTTCCCATTCAATCTATCACAAACACTCAGAGTAAGACTATAGAGATTAGTCCGGGAAAAACATTGAATATTAGCACTCACCTAGAATTATCTTAGGAAGAAAAATTGATTCAATTATTGAGAAAGTATCAGAAAGCATTTGCTTGGGACTACACCGATATGCATGAAATCCACCCTGAAACATGAACTCACCATATTTACACAGATAATAACATAAAACCAGTGAGGCAACCACAGAGAAGAATGAATCCCATTCTTCAAGATATTGTTAGAGAGGAATTGCAAAAACTATTGAAAGTTAATTTTATATATCCTATCTCTGACAGTCAGTGGGTATCCCCATTGGTAGTAGTGCCCAAGAAAAATGGCAAGTGGAGGATTTGTGTTGATTATAGGCAATTGAACAAAGCAACCCTCAAAGATTATTTCCCACTACCATTCATTGACCAAGTGCTAGACACATTAGCTGGGAAATCATCATTCTCTTTTCTTGATGGTTTCAGTGGCTATAAACAGATCAGGATAGCCTTAGAGGACCAGGATAAAACCACTTTTACTTGTCCCTAGGGCACTTATGCCTATAATGTTTTACCATTTGGACTTTGTAACGCTCCAGCTACATTTCAGAGAGCTGTTTTAGCTATTTTTGCTGATTTAGTTCATGAGTGTGTTGAAGTTTATATGGATGATTTTTTGGTGTATGGTAATTCATTTGAGCATTCATTAGAAAATCTTAAGAAAGTTTTGAAGAGATGTATTGAAGCTAATCTGTCCTTGAGCAATGAAAAGTGTTTTATGATGCTAGATGAAGGGATAGTATTGGGTCACTATATTTCTTCTCAAGGCATTAAAGTTGATCCATCAAAAATCCAGATCATTGTCAATTTGCCAATTCCGAAGACTCAAAAAGAGGTAAGAAGTTTTCTTGGGTATGCAAGCTATTATAGAAGGTTTATTGAACATTTTAGCAAAATAGCTCTACCTCTGTTTAAACTTCTAGCAAAAGATACACCTTTCAACTGGAATAAAGATTGTCAAAAATCTTTTGAAACACTCAAAGAAAAACTATCAACCACACCAGTCTTAAAAGGACCTAACTGGACCCTACCATTTCACATCTTTTCAGATGCATCTGATACTGTAGTAGGTGCTTCATTAGGCCAAAAGGAAGAGTCTTTCAATTATGCTATCTATTTTATCAGCAAAAATCTAACACCTGCAGAATTAAACTACACAGTCACTGAAAAAGAAATGCTTGCAATCATACACGCTGTAAATAAATTCCGACACTATATAACTGGTTATGAGGTTTTTGTACATACTGACCATTCAGCCATTAAATATCTAATGAATAAACCAATCACTAATGGCAGAGTTACCAGATGGATGTTATTACTACAAGAATTTAATATTACAGTGTTAGATAGACCAGGTAAGGAGAATCAGGTGGCAGATTTTCTTTCTAGACTCCAGAACTCAAGTGAGATTGTTCCGGTTGAAGATTCTTTTCCAGATGAAAATCTATTTTCAATTTCAGTAGTAGATCCATGGTATGCTGACTTAGCCAATTATTTGTCCACAGGAAAGACACCTCCACATTTCACTACAAAGGAGAAGAAGAGGCTCATCAAACAAAGTGCTAGATATTCATGGATCAATGGAGATTTATTTTACATCGGTTATGATATGATTATTAGAAGATGTGTAAGAAATGATGAAATAATTGATATTTTAAAATCTTTTCATGACGAACCATGTGGTGGGCATTTTGCAGCCAAGAGGACAGCATTCAAGATTCTCAGCCTTGGCTACTATTGGCCATCTATTTTTAAGGATTCCAAGAGGTATGTGAAGAGTTGTGATAGTTTTCAAAGAATGGGTAGACCCACAGCTTCAGATGAAATGCCACTTCAGCCCCAAGTACATTTAGAGCCATTTGAGAAATGGGCTCTAGATTTTGTAGGTCCCATCAATCCACCATCAAAGGGCAAAAAGTACATCCTAGTATGTACTGATTACGTGACAAAATGGGCTGAAGCAAAAGCATTAGTCCGAGCAACAGAGAAAATAGTGGTAAACTTCCTCTTTGAAGAAATTTTTGTAAGGTATGGAGTACCTAGGGAGATAGTCACAGATCAAGGTACTCAGTTCACTTCAAGGTTAGTTCAAGATATCACAGAAAAATATAAAATCAAGCACAGAAAAAGCACACCTTACCATCCACAGGCCAATGGCCAAGTGGAATCAATAAATAAAACCTTGGAGGGAATTATTACTAAAACAGTAGAAATGAAAAGAAAGAATTGAGAGGAAAAGCTCAAAGATGCACTGTGGGCTTACAGAATTACGTGGAAAGACACTACATGATTTACACCATATCAACTGGTGTATGGCAAAGAGGTAATGCTTCCTATCGAATTTCAGATACATACTTATAAAATGGCTGCAGATTTAGGAGTTGATCTCAATGAAGCACAAAAGGAGAGAATTATGCAATTGAACCAGTTAGATGAGATGAGGTAGAAAGCAGAAGAGAGAACAATCCTAATGCAGAAACAAAGGAAGCAGTGGCATGATGCACACATTAAAAAGAAACAGTTTAAAGAAGGAGACTAGGCTTTACTCTTTGACTCTAAATTCAGAGATCATAAAGCCAAATTTACAACACATTGGATGGGCCCATATGAAATAGTTCAAGCATATGAAAATGGATCAGTCAAACTTACTACAATTGATGGAGAAGGAAACACCTTTATTGTCAATGGACACAGGCTGAAACTCTATCATAAGCCCATCAGCAAGGAAGATTTTATTCAAACTATAACTCAGCAAAAGGAGGTTGAGATATCACAGCCTTCAGCTGTGATATCTCTACCTTAGTCATTTCAATTTCTTTTAAACTTAAAAAAAAAAAAATATAAAAAAACATAAAAAAAAAGATAAAAAAAAAATAAAAAAAAATAATGGTTTAGATGTGAAAACCAGACTCTGGCACACTCTAAACCCGAATTCTTACTGGAAAACCAATCATTTGGCTGGTAATAATTCCTTGTTCTACTTGTTTACTGTTTTTCATCAATTCAATAATGACTTGAGGACAAGTCAAACACTTAGTGGGGGAGAAGAATCAGTGGTTTTTCTCTTTCCTATTTCATCTCCTCATTTGTAATCTTCAAGGAATTTGTTTCAGTTATTCAGTATTTCAATAAAAGAGTTGCTTTTGTTCTAATTAGAGGGACCTATTTAAGCAATGAGATATGCAGTGGGACCTGTTCAGAAGACTATGTCAATATTACCAATATGCAGTGGGACCTGTTCAAAAAGACTATGTCAACATTACCAATATCATAGGGACTTGTTAAAAAACTGCATTAAAGATACATCAGGCTACTTCAACAAAGTTTTCAAAGGTTGCTTATCATCAGAATTCGAAGGCTACATCAACACCAAGGATAAAAGAAGCTTCACAAACATGGTTCTTCAGATTTTAAAGGGACCTGTTATATTCATTTCAAAGGGACCTGTTTTGAAAAATAAAGATCAGTCATACCTGTACAAACAGATCAGTCACACCTGTGCAAGCCAAATCAGCATTTTGTCAGCCAACAAGTGTAAAGTATTGTTGAAATTTTCATTTTTAACATTTAAAATTCTTAAATTATTTTAGTGTTCAAAAATGATAATTATTACTGCTTGTTATCAATTTCAAAAATCCTTATATCCATAACCTTTGTTTCCTATTCATTCTGCCTATTTCTAAATGATCATTTCCATTCATACCTTAGCCTATTTTTATTTCCTATTCCCATTACGCTCTTCAAACCTTTTCATAAACCGCTCTTCAAAAACTCATCATTTTTAAATCTGACCTCTGTCAATAAAAGTACCAACAAGAAGTGGTCTTAATAGACACTCAATGAAGAGTCCGCTCAATAGAAAGACATTTGTAAAACGTATGATTGCATTCATTTCGACTGATGGAGTTACAAAAACGATGGTCTGACCCAAATTTGCTTAAGGAATGTATACGAAATCATCACACGATTTGTATCATGATTATGCTTCTATAAATTAGTACTGCTCCTTTGTATTCATAATTTGAATGCACCGTTCGACTCTGCAAACAAACTCATGACCTATGATAGTAAGACTCTGTTCTCTGCATTATCATATGACATCAAGCAAAATGAAGGTCGGCTGTTGAATTTTTATTTCTCTGAGTTCATAAAATTAGTTAAAGAGTTAATTTTCAGACTCTGAGTTTCTTAAGGAAGGCTGAGATAGCAGGTGTGGTTTCGTTGAAGAAAATATAGCAGACAGGCTTATCCAGAGTTTTTCTTTACTTCCGCTGAGAATTTGAGGAAACAGCTTAGGTAATTGAAGAAGTCAGCTCAGAGAATTGAGGACGTTAACTAGGTCAGCTCAGTGGAATGCAGGAAAAGAGGTAACAAGTTGAAAACCCTGATTGACTTTTTGAGCATAAAAAAAGGGGTTAGAACAAAGATTTTTTTTTTTAAAATGACCAATATATCAGAGCCCGAAAATTTTGATAGTTCGAAGTATCATGAAGACTGTGTCAAGATTTTAGAGGAAAAACATTGGTTGCCTTTTCTACAGAAATTTAATGGAAATAATGAAGAGGTTAAGAAGCAATTTGCATTTTCCTTCAATGGAGAGAAAGCTTTAGTAGGAAATGTCTCTTTTAGAATTTCAGAGGATATAATAGCACAAACATTGGAAATCAGTCCTGAAGGAGAAAAGTATTTCAAAACCAAGCAATTTAGGGAAAAATCATGGACTTAGTTTATGTCCAGGTCAAGGGTTTCTTCTGTTAACTGGAAAAATGGTGTTCCTAGAAGCTGGTTAATTCATCCATGGGATGAGATGGTATACATTATTCAAAAATTTGTTACATGTGAAGGACGTTATGGTATAGTATACCTCTATCACATAAAACTTCTGTTGCACTTGAAAGGCCAATGCACTATCAGTCTGCCCTATTTTCTCTTACAAAGTCTAACTAAAATGTCAAAGACTATTCAGAAACACAAAGGTAATGAAGATAGGAGTTTATATCATTTTGGTTTGATCAAAATACTAATTGAATCTGAGTTGCAGAGGAGAGGAAAAACATGGAAAGAATTTTTAATTGACAATCAAATCAAAGTTAGAGAAGAAGAACAAGAGAAGCAAGGAAGCACAGAATTGATGATTCATATTGATGAAGAAACCCCTGAGCTTAAGTCAAGCAATGTTCCTCAACCGAGCAGTAGTGTAAGGACAAGAAGGCAGATGCAAGAAACTGCTAAGAGAATTGAAAAAGATAAAATATTCACTACTTATCAGAGAAGATCAAGGAGAATGAAAAGGAGTCAAACACAAGATGATCAACTAGAGTAGAATGCAAGTACACCAATGGAAATTGAAAGCAGTGA
This sequence comes from Pinus albicaulis, assembly GCA_034641835.2. Taxonomy (NCBI): domain Eukaryota; kingdom Viridiplantae; phylum Streptophyta; class Pinopsida; order Pinales; family Pinaceae; genus Pinus; species Pinus albicaulis. Next base: position 1,585,564,789 of record CM076578.1, read on the forward strand.
GTCAGAACAAGAAGCAGAGATGGAAACTGAAAGAAATAAGAAAGAAAAGGAAGAACCAGTACCTAAAAATAAGAAGCAGAAAATGTTAGAGAAACAGACTGAAAAGCTGAAAGAGGAATTGATGGAAGAAAACATGTTAGAGAAGGTCATAAAGAAGGAAAATGAAATGTTGAGAGCTCAGAGCAAGAATATACAACAGAAAAATGAGAAAATGAAGAAGAAAGTTAAAGAACTTAAGACTGATCAAACTGAAATATGCAATTGGGCAACAAAATGGTACACTCAGAAAAAAATTCTCAAGGAAAAATATAAGAATATGAAACATCAGTCCCAAGTTTAGAAGAATGCTCGAGTTCAGAAGAATGTGGATGTATTGTTACAAGAAGCAGAGGCACAAGTAGAAACATAATTTAAAGGGAGCACATCAGGATTAGCATGAGGACATGCTAAATCATTGAGTTTGGGGGAGATGTTGGTACTATTTTATTGCTATCCTTTTCTTCTAAAAATCCATCATTTATCTATCATTTTCCTCCATAAAATCTCCATAAGTTCATTGAAATTGATTAATGAAGCATTATAATTGTTATTTTACATTAAATTTAATTTATGGGTTTTTATGTTAAAAATTGGAATTTTTCAACAAAATTACGGGATGTAATGACTTCTTGTAATCAGTTTATGTTGTGACATGTGGCATGGCAGGAAAATCAAAACAGAAGGCAAGGACGTGATCTAGGATGTACATACATGGTGGAAAATCTATTTAGCATCGAATTTGGAGCTCCTGAATATATGGTCAATGACGGTCAAACTCAACCTATTCAACAGAAAAATCAGAAGTCATAATGAACGTACTTGATCTTTTGCTTAAGATTAGGAACTCTAAACTGATTCGAACTGTTTTGGAATCAGTTAGGATGAGGGAGGAACGAAAATAGCCTTTTGGTTGTAAATTTTAATAAATAGGAGGATTTTGATTAGAGATAGGATGCTATTGAAAACGTTGAAGAAAGTAGACTTAAGACTGTAAAGCGTATTCCAGAACTCTGTTTTGAATGTAATCTATTCTCAGAATTTAATGAAAGGCAAAATTTCTTCAATTACAGTGTTTACGAGTTAAAGGTTTTTATCATTTGAAGTTTATCAAAGTGTGCCATCAGAACGTGGAAGGGCCCTACGTGAGGATTGGTACACTTTCTTTTATGTTTTATGTTTTATAGAATTTAGTATTCAGATCTGAATATTGTTTTATTTCATTGCTTGTGAGTTCATTTAATTATAAGTTCTTGTGATTGTTATTTTATGATTGATAGTAGTAGCTTGAAAATTCAATTGCAAAATTATTGAACAAGTCCTTGTAAAAGGTTTAATCGAGCATTGAATTTCAAAATATTTCTATGAACTCTGTTTTCATGAATTTTATTTTTAGTATGCTTAGTGTGTTATCTTGAAAGAGTTTTTGTGAAACATATCTTTGTAAGAAGATTAAAAACTCAGACTAGTAACACTCTGTCTTTGGATCAGTAGACTAAATTAGATAACATAAGCATTTAAAGTGTGAAAGGAACTACATTTCAAGCTCTTGTAAGAGAGTGTTAGATCCTGTCACAGTAGGCAATCATTTAGACAAATAGAACAGATCCTTTTAGGTCTATAAATATTAGACGTGCCTCTAAGACTACCTACCTTGGTCGACATTAAATTGAGTCTAATCTAGAATCCTAGATTGGTCTTTACAGATATCCAACTCCATCATTTTAGCGTTATGAAAAGAATAAGGAAAGGAGTAATATGGGTAAAAAAAATATTTCAAACCATATTCTCCCAAAATCAACCACCATTGCAAGGCCCTTTTCTGCCATCCTCCATCTCCTCCATGTAATATGGACAAGCCATGCTTCCCAAAAGATGATGTGCATGCCTTCTTTGCTGCAAGTTATCTTTGTTACACAAGGCATGAACCATAAAATTATGAGTCATGGGGTGGTCACCATACTCATTCAAAAGCATCAAAGCAACAAGGGATCTTTCTACCCTCTTTCCTCCTCATGTCCATCATGAAACCAAACCATGCTAATGGACATATGATATGTCACATCAGCCCAACACAAGGTACCATCATTAATGCACATCTTGAGATGATCATGCCAAATTTTTCACCATGCAAAACACATAGACATAAGAGATGTCATGTGGTGGCCATACCTTCTCAAGTGAAACAAAATTGTACATGCCTTCTCTTGCTGCAACATAACATTGAAATCCAAGGCATGATTCAGAAAATAATGAGTTATTGAGTAGCAAAGATACTCACCCAAAAGCACCCATAGCAACGAGGACTTTGTAGCCTTCTTGCCTCATCAACATGTGGATCTTGGAGAAACAACACAATGATGAACATGTAAAATGCCTCATCAACATAGTACAAGCAAGCCCCTTATACCACATCGTGTGGGAGTCATCCCTCCTCCCAAGCCAAATTTCATGCATGAAATATACCTCCAACAAAAATGCATGGGAACATATGAGACATACTTCAAGCATAGGTGAATACATGGACATAATATTTAGAATGTGATGTCCAGCTCTCCTTCTAACAACCACATCATCCATGCTTCCTCTTCATATGATCTACTAATGATTTACCAAGCATGAGATAAGAGAATGAGAATATTTGGGTAGAGAACATGCTCACCCCCAAGCAACCAGCGTTTCCATGCCTCCTTATTCATCTCATGACCATTCTTTAAAGCATAGATCAGAAAAATAGGTACCTTTGGAGAGTGATAGGAGTCTCCCAAAGGCAACCAACATAACCAAGCTTGCTGGTCCATATATGTTTGCAAGTGATCATGTGACCCCTTGCTCACCATCCTCATCCACTTACTCAAATATGGAAGTTGAGTGATGTGCTGCAAAATCATGGCATTCTCCATTTGCAGAATACCATCTCCTTGAACCCACTAAATAAATTTGCATCTCATGAAATACTGAAATGCATCTTTGTTTAGATCTCTTAGTGAGACCTTACTCTCATGTATTATCTTCCAAAACCAGTGAAGCTTTGGATCTGCAGCAATACCTCCAACATGCTCCAAGAATGATGAAGCCTCTTTGTCACAGCCACTAAGTGACAGCGCTGTGATATACCTCTGCTTCAAATCAGCACTTTGATCTAACCCTTGGCTATGCATAGATCTTAATATTATATGTGCTGAAATCTCATGCATACCTTGTATCAACTGATATGTAGGAATCTCTTGACAGTACATAAGAGTTCCTCCATCCGGATCATTGATGTCTCCAACTACTGGCAAGGATGATGGCCTCCTTCATTCAAGTATACTAGCGCTGGAATCTTTATTCTCCTCCTCATGCATCTCCTGATTTATGCATGGGACCCCATATGATAACAACTCAAGACTACCTTGCAAAGATTCAAGTGCCTCTTCTCTAGATGCAAGCTCCTTAGCAGCAGATAGTGAAAATGGAGATCTCTTGCCCAAAGTGACAAGATTGACATTCTCCTTTGTTTCCTTGGGAGATGTCTCTTTTTAGCTCTTCTTTTTCCTCTTCTCTTCAAACCCCTTGAGATTTTCTTCAATACTCTTCAATGCTTGAAAAAGAATCAATGAGATCTCTTCTTCAGTCATTCTCTCTACCTTGTGATAACAGGAAGTGCGTAGTTCTTCCTCTTCATCTTGAAACCCTTTAGGAGTTTCTTTGCATCTCTTTTTATCATTGCTATACCTCTCACCTTCTTAAAAGAAAGAGGGCATAGTGGATCTATGAGGAGATGTTGGATTCTCTGGTGTTCTATTCTGCTGACAGGAAGTGCTAGGGCTTCCTTCTTCTTCTTGAAATCTCATGCAGCTCTTACTACAATTTGCTTCTTCTCGAAACACTCTAGGAGTCTCGGTGCTTCTTCTTAGATATGAAAAATGATGAGGATAATATCATCTACTGCATCAACTGATCTCTGCTTCTGCTCTTTGATTCACTGGTAGCGTGATCTCACAGGCTGTGCCAGAGATCATGCTCTGATACCACTGTAATGTTCCAAATGGGGAAAATTAGGCTTAGTAGGGAATATATTAAGATATTCCACTATGGAATCATAGCAGCATGGAAAACACACTAGAAACTTCTAAACTAGAGATAGACTAGTAGGGCATTTACTGGCTCTATCACCTCTAAGGAGAGGATGAAAACTAGAGGCTTCCTGGCCTATTCTAGACTCTATCTATAGAAGAATGATGAAACATATAAAGTGTGGGAATGAAAAAATCCTCTTTGATTTTACTACCCTTGGAAACCTTAGATCTACATATCTAATAATGGATCCAAAAGAGAAGCAAAAACCAAACAAGGAAGAAGTGGGAAATTCCACTCTCAGGAAAATCTGCAATAGGCTCAAGGAGGACGCTGTATAAGCAAGCCAGTGTAAAAATAACTTAGGCCAGGGCTGGGTTCCCTTATTTTAGGCTATGTGGGACCTCCATGCATAGTTTCAGTAAAAACAAATGAGTTTAGAGGACTTAAACAAATCTCCGACAATCAACACTAGCTGAAAATTAGCTAAAGGAGAGAGTTGGGTTATTGGAGAAACCCTCCTTCAAAAATTGTGCAGTTTATGCTAGAAGACACTGGAAATCAGTCATTAAGCTCATATTATAGTGTGGCAGTAAGAAATCAGATCCATAATGAATTTCCCTTGTAGAAGCATTAGAATTTACATGAAGCAAGAGAAAGAATCCTTCAGAAATTATAGCTGAAACACATGGAAAAGCTACAGAAAGACTTGACAGCGTTTTATATGAGGAGATTTAGCTGCTGTAGGTTAAAAATCAGATCTAAAACTGATAAATAGCTGAAACATCAGATCCATACCAGATCTGGAAACTACTCAACCTCCTTAACAAGATCCCCTTGGGGTTTTATCAAAATAATGCATAACAATTTGTAGATCTAGCTTTTAATACACTGAACTGTAGAAAAATTCAGAGATTTCTGAATATGGCTTTCATTAAATTATATATCAGATCTGAACATGAATATATCAGCAAGATACTTTACAAATCTCAAAGGGAGAGGCAAGCCTCAATCACCAGAGAGCAAGTACAATAAGAATTCTAGACAAGATTGAAGCATGTACATGAAAATAATGCAGTATAAGAAAGAGACTGCAAAGTAGCTGGAATGAACTGATACAAAAAATAAAGATTACAGATCTGAAAGTGAAATAAGAGTAATATCCTCTTTCGGGTGGTCACAAGACACCCTCCCTGAGAGAAATCTCCTCTAAACAACTAGATCTTACAGATCTAGTTCCCCCACTTGTTGCACTCACAAGCAACTACAAAACCCTCAATAGGACCAGTGCTGCTATAGAGATGAAGCTTGGCCATAATGCTGGATAGTGGAGAGATACATCACAATCTCCTCCAAAGTGCTACTCTATGGAAGGAGAGAGGATTCCTAAACAGGAAATCCTCTTCCCTTAAGCTAAACAGCGAAGAGACTAGAATTGTTGTAGAAACTTCTCACAATTCTTCAACAACCTTTACTTGCTGCCTCTCCTTCTATTTATAACATGAGGGCTTGCCAAAACCCTAAACCATCTTCTTCAACTTATCCCCTCTCACACATGTGATCCTCTTCTAGAAGTACATTGTGCTTGATGGATAAGCTTCCCTCCAAACTGCACTGTAGGTGGGGCCAAGTTGACCCATGCAAATGAATTTCCCCTTTTCACACTTAGGGGTGTTTAATATAATTGCCCATATTTATCCCCTTTCACATTGGCCATGTATTTATTCTCAACTTAGGAGTTTAATAAACCTCCTTCACATACTTTTATTCATTAATAAAGCAAACTGAAGTTAAAATGCAATGTTCCCATTAGCTGCAAAAATTGGGAACATTACAAAACATTATTCCATGCTCTCATCCTAGGATTTTTTTCCCTGTACTCTCCTTTTACATTTTTAATCGCCAACTCGGAGTTGCCATATACTGTAATTCTCTTCACACCTAGCCTTTTCAAAATTATGATACCAGTGATTAAGGATTCATATTCAACCTCATTGTTTAAATAGTCGAAGATAGTTTATAAGAACACAATATTAAATTTCATGGGACTTTATATTACTGATGTATAAGGCTACAGATCTAGATTCTGGTACCAGCTCCATATTTTACCAAAACACCATCAAAATCCATGGTCCAAAGACCCTCCTCATCATCGGGAAGCTAAAATTTTGTGGACTAACCTGTTTCTTATTTTTTACATACTGTCTCAACCTATGATTTTCCTTTCTCTGAATCTACTGACCTTTGCTCTAAATTGTTTGGCTGCAAGCCATCAAAATTATGATTTCTTTATCCTGCATTCAAGATCGCTTGGACACTACTTGACAATTTTGAATTTTCTTCAACTTCTACAATTTGATCGAGGTGGATATTGGTGGCCACCCGACTATTCCACTTGGGGCCCCACCATTGTTTCTTTCAGTTTTTTATTTTCCTTATTTGTAGCACACTTTACTATTTTTAGCAATTTTTTAGGTCCTGAACTTCTGGAGCATTTTTTAGGCCCTAAATGATGTTTTTGGGAAAATCGGGAGCAACATTGTAGTTTATTTAATGTTGCTCACATAAAAAGTTGTATTACTCAGATATATATTTATAACGAGGTATTGAGCACATCAAACCAAAATTGTATGCCAAATTTGTGTCCCTGGGAAGTTGATGTACCAATTTACACAAACGAGGCCCATACTCTTGGCGCTTCATCTCCTAGCATTAGGTTTTTGGATGTTTAGGGTTTCCCATTGTTTCTAAATAAAAAATAGGCCCTCGATCCTCAATGGAACATAGTTCAAAGGCCTGTAGCCACCACATCTCTTCTTAGAGATAAGCTACCAGCGCCCTAGCTAGTTTATTTTCATTGTCTGTAAACAAATTTCAATTATTTTATATTAATGAAATGAAGTATTATTTCCGCTGCATCTTTGTATTTATGATTATATGTGTATTTTTTTGCATTCCTGCATAAATTTGGATAAGTATAAGGAGTTAGGGGTCGATCTGGTTGAACCTTTGCTATATTAGCCTCACAAATCTTGAAGGCCACCCATGAGGGACGAAAAGAAAGATGAGGGAGTAGGAGATCCTATCAAAATATTGCTTGAGGAGGCCCTTGAAAAAAAAAGGAACACGATGATGGATAAATTTGCCCAGATCCTTCAACGAGCAACACTTATGCATCCAGTAGCCACTTTGGAGGCACAAATCCTTAATGGAAAAATAGATGTAGATCCCATATATATATGATGGAATCTATTAGAAGGATATTTCTCAGTTCATTACTTTTGCCAACTAGGAGAATATTATTTTTGCACTCCTCAAAGTTTCCCCCCATGTCAAGGACTGGTGGGAAACCTACTATGAGAAAAAGGACGAGGGGGAATCCTTTTTGTTCTTGGTTGTACCCACTTGGAATTATTTCTGAGATTCCATCAGGGAACAATATTATCCCATGGGGAGCTATGAGGAAAAGTACATATAATGGAATACATTACGACAATAAAGGGATCAATATGTGCATGAGCTAATGATTCTGTTCCATACCTTGCGCACAAAGTTGGGTGACAAAGACTCAGAGAAACATTTGGTAATGAAGTATCGCAGTTGTCTACATAGATACATTCAGGAGGAAATGGAGTTCCTCAAAATCTCCACACTTGGTACGGCATATCGGTATGCTGCCAAGATTGAGCATAAATTCAAATAGAGGAAGCGAGACTTTGGATATGCGAATGAAAAGAAAGGGAAAGGTGCCCCCAAACCACAGAAAAAAAGGATGAATCCAATTCATGGTGGCCCAATACAACCTTCCAAAGTTTTAAGCAAAGAACAACACCATGAAGCCGAATAAGGACACAGGAAAGTGGTGTGAGTTCCATAAGATCTCCACTGACAACACAAGTGAGTGTCGGGCCAAGCAGTCATTGGTGGCCAAGATGAAGGCTTCTGAATCAAATGAATGCTCTGACTCTGAATCAGAACCCGACAAGGGGAATGAAAGAGGGAAGCAGATTATCGATGCAGATACCAATGCCAACATTGCCACCACAAAGATCCAAAAGGAGGAACCAGAAGATCTAGAGGAGGAGAAGCATGTCTCCCACTCCTAGATGTGGGTAAGGGGTTCCCCGCTACAGTTCATTATCGATAGTGGGAGCCAAAATAACCTCATTTCAGTAGAGGTCATGAATCTGTTAGGCTTTCCAACCACAACACATCCACATTCATACACCATCGGGTGGCTTCACCAAGGGTGAGATCTCTGCGTTAGCCAATAGTGTTGCCTTCCCTACAACATCAAGCCCTTCACAGATGAGGTATAATGTGACATTGCTCCTCTTGATGTTTGTGATGTATTATTAGGCCAACCATACTTGTGGAAGTGACATGTTGTGTATGAGTCTTAGCCCCATGTTGTTATTGTTACTTTGGGAAATAATTTATACATGATACCAGAGGTACCAACGCCTGCCGCTATCTATTTGGTTACTGAAAAACAATGTAGTAAGCTTATTTCCAAAAATTTTATTTGATTTCCTGATGATCCACAACCTCTAGACATGGCTCCTCTTCATGACAACAAAAAATGGACAAGGTCGTTGAGGAGTATGGGGAGATATTCACCTCACTCGCAGGCATGGCTTTGCACTGTCAGGTCAAGCATCCCATCGATATGATCCTAAGTGCATCGATGTCCAATGGATCGATTGATCGAAGCTGTGTTATGGAGAACGATGAAATCAAGTGGAAGATTTAGGAGTTGCTACAGATAGGTTAGATACGACTGAGTTCATCGCCCTGTGGGAACCCGATTGTGTTGGTGTAGAAGAAGGATGGGACTTGGAGACTTTGTATTGAATATCGGGTGCTGAACAAGATCACTGTCTAGAATAGGTACCTGATCCCATGGATTTATGACCTTCTGGACCAATTCAAAGGGGTGAAATATTTTAGCAATATCAACTTGAATTCCGGATATCACCAAGTACCAATCGAACTCTTCTATGTGTGGAAGACTGCCTTCAAAGTCAAGGAGGGCCTTTTTGAATGTTTGGTCATGACTTTCAAGTTGAAAAATGTTGCCACAACCTTCATGAGGCTGATGGATGACATCTTGTAGCTATTGACCAACTCATTTGTAGTAGTGTACTTGTATTATGTCTTGATCTTCAGCCAAACTTGGGAAGAGCACCTCCACCACATCTGAGAAGTCCTCCAAACACTGCGGCAACACAAGTTGTGTGCCAATTTGGAGAAGTGAAATTTTGGCATGACCCAGGTTCAGTAACTAGGATGCATTATTGATGAGTGGGGGGTGCATGTGGATCCAACCAAGGTCCAAGTCATTCGGGATGGCCATCCCCAACCACTCTAACAAATATTCACAACTTTCTATGTCTTGATAATTTCTACCGCAGGTTCATTTTGGGATTCTCTCATATCACTTGGCCCTTGAGTCGAGTCACCAAGGGAGGAGCGAAAGAAAAATTATTTTGGTCAGAATCTCAACAAAAGGAATTCATAGAATTGAAACATCACCTCTTCTCTGCTCCGGTGCTCACATTAACATACTTGCAACAACCATTTGAGATCAAGATAGATGCCTCTGACTATGCTGTTAGGCAGTTCTTACTCAACATAGGAATCCAGTGGCATATCACATTGAGACATTGTCTGACACAGTCCGCAAGTATCCCACTTATGAAAAAGAAATGTATTCCATTGTGCAGGCTTGCTGATAATGGAAGCATTACATTTTGGGGAAGGAAACGATCATCCACACAGACCACCGACCCCTGCAGTTCATACAGACACAAGGGAAATTACGAAATGATCACCATCAGAAGTGGTCCACATATCTGCAACAGTTACTTTTGAACATCAAGTACAAGAATGGAAGCACCAATAATGTTTCAGACTGCCTCAACCAACAATTGATCGTGGTGCTAACTACCATTCTAAACACTTGTGGGCATGATACTTTTGATTGGCCACTTTTCTACAAGAGCAATATGTAATTTGGCCACACATAAAAGACACTCTTGGAGGGTATGCAAGTTCTAAATTTTCACCTCCAGGATGCACTGCTATGTCACCTGAGACGACTTTGTGATCCTTCAAGTGAGTGTGCCAAGATGATTTGGGAAGTGCACTACAATTGGGTCACCGGGCATTTCGGGGTTGAACAAGCAGTGCAAATACTGTAGAAGTATTTCTATTGGAAGAAACTTCAACAAGATGTCAGGAAGTACATCAGATCCTGCATTGCTTGCACCATTTCCAAACTAACCATCACGAAGAAAGGCCTCTATACTCCGCTACCTACCCCTAGTTGACCTTGGGAATCCATCTCCATGGATTACATGTCGAGCCTTCCTTCTACTAAGCATTGAAACCCAAATATTTTCAGGGTTGTCGACAGATTCTTGAAGATGGCCATTATTGCAGCCCATAAGAAGAATATCACAACATAAGGCATTGCTAAACTCTTCTTTGAACAAGTGTGGGTTCACATTGGGATCTCACAGTCTATCTTCTCAGATTGGGATAGCAGGTTCCTCAGCACATTTTGGTGCAACATTTGGTCAATGTTGGACACCAAGCTCACCAAGTCCACAACTTTCCATCCCCAAACTGATGGCTAGACAAAGGTCGTAAACAGGATGATTGTACACATTCTGCGCATGTACAATTAAACACATCTACACACATGGGATGAGAGCCTTCTCTATGTACAAAACATTTATAACCGAGCTCTCCACAACTCAATCGGCCACGATGTAGCCATGCCATTTGCGGCTACTCAAAATGATTCGGCTCATGTCCAATTTGAAGCTGACAAAGCGAACAAATTCACTGAGTGCATCAACACATCCACCTATAGGTTCATGACATATTGGATAGAACCAATGCTAAATATAAGCAATGAAATGATCAACATCGGGTGCCACAAAACTTCTAGGTGGGCGACAAAGAGTGGCTGCATTTGCAGAAGGAGTGCCTCGCTAGATCCCACCGCAAGCTTCACCCACTCTGATATGGGTTGTACACCATCACCAAGTTTGTAGGGGCTAATGCCTTTGAGCTCAGTATTCCACCATTCCTTGTTCTACACCCAGTGTTCAATGTGGACGACCTTCGACCTTACTTCCCACCTCTACTAGACACCTCCGACATTGCAGAACAACTCACACCAAAAGAAACCAAAGTGTATGGAACAGGCCACCATGGATCATATCATGGACATGAAAATCAAGAACACTCGCTAGCAGAAGATCCAACTATATCAGGTTGTCAAAGTTGGCCAACTCCTACACCAAGTCAAGTGGTTCACTAGGGACCAAGTTTAGTAGAAATTTCCTCATATCATGGAGGAACTCAACACAATGGGGACCATTTCTTCCTAAGGGGGGAGGAATGATCCAAGTGGATATTGGTGGCCACATTCCTATTCCACTAGGGGCCCCACCATTTTTTCTTTTAGTTTTTCAGCTTCCTTAATTGTAGCACAATTTACTATTTTTAGCAATTTTTTGAGTCCCGAACTTCTAGAGTCGTTTTGAGGCCCTAAAAGTCGTTTTTGGGAAAAAAGGGAGAAAAATGGAAGTTCTTGTTATGCTTCTCACATCAAAAGTTATAGTCCTTGGATATATATTTCTAACGAGTCATTGAACGTGTATAATGGAGATCGTATGCCAAAGTTGCGTCCCCGGGAAGTTGATGTACCAATTTACCCAAACGACATCAACTTCGGGAAGTGGAATTTCGGGATGGTCATCACTGACATCGACCATGTATGACATCTAATATACTTTCAACATCTTGGCCACATGAAATTTATATTGATCATTCTTTACAAGCTCAATCAGGGGAATAAAAACTTTTAACTTAGAAATTTCACTCTCTAAGCTAAACAAGTTAGACTATTTCTCTACCTCTTTGGCAATGGTATCCCACTTTTTGGGCTGATATTTTGTTGAAGACTCCTTTCTTTGTCCTTCCTTGTCTCTCTTTGATTTACTTGTATATGGCTCAATGTTCTTGCTTTGATTTGTGGCAGCAAGATCTTTCTCCTTATTTGGGCTAGCTTGGGAATTTTGTTTGGAATGAGTATCTTTTTGCGGAGCTGGCCTCTTTTGAATAGAAGTAATATGCACATCCCAATTTCTCAAACTATAATTCCTTTTCAATGAGCTGAAATAATTCAAGTACCCCCTTAACCCATCATCATTTGCAAGTACATATTCTTGGTCATCCAATGCATATGTTTCCTTGGTATACTTATCATCCTCTATAACGAAGATAGGTCCTTGATATTTTTCAAAGAAATGGTTTTCTTAAACAATTTCATCTTCATCCTCGGGTCCTTGGGCATATTTTTGTTGTAATGGATTTTGGACTTGTTGTTGTGCTTGCTGATCCAGAGCTCTCTGCTCTCTCTGCTTAATTCTGAACTGAGGTTGTTGCTGCTGTCCTTGGAAATTTGGATTCTGGAATTGATTTTCTAATTTCCTTTCAGAAATGGACATCCTGTCTACCATCTTTTCCATAGTTCTAATCAAAGTATCTAACTTTTCTTCAGATGAGGTAGATGGCTCTTCCTTAATTGTAACTCTCTTTTCAACTTTTCTTTTTGATTTCTTGATAAATAGATTGGCTTCAATGCTGACAAAATTTCTCTATATTTCCTCCACTGAGGTGGGATTTCTCTCTCTAAGTTGATATGCCATATCTGGGTCAAAGGAATCAGGATAGTGTAGCAACGCCAAGTTGAGAGGAGGCTTGATATTGGCAAGAATGAAATTATACACCTTATTGAAATGAGTAGTATAGTCTTGAATTGATTCATTAGGTTGAATTTTCAATGAGTTGTATTTAGCCAATATTTTAAGAGGATTTTACTTTTCCTCTCACTTAGCAAGGAAAATATCAGTTAACTATTGTGAATCTAGCACTGAATGAGCTGCCAGAGCTCAGAACCAAATTTTCAATTCTCCTAAGAAACTATGAGCAATTATTCTCATTTTTACATCATCATTATCTACCTCTTCTAAATCTATGAAGTCTGTGATTTTTTCAACATGTTACCTAGCTGTAATCTTGGTGGTTCCATAAAAAAGAGGTAGCCTTTGTCCATAGTTTTGAGGTAAATCTGTGAGTTGTCACGACAAATCTAAAGGACCAAATCTGGCCATAGTTGTTCAAGGAGGCAAGCTTGTAGTCATAATAGGAAGTGTTGGAATGAGTGTGATATGAGTGATGGTTGTGTGGGAGGAATTGTGGATGATGAGGAAACAACAGTGTGAGGGGATGTAGTAGCAATGTGAGTAGATGAAGTTGAAAAAGGGTCAGTAGATAAGAGATCCTAATGATATTGTATATAAGCCTTCTCAAAGGTATATTGAAGATGTTTTGATAGTTTTTGAAGTTTTTCAAATTGAAACCAAATATTCCTATCAATATCTACTTCTGAATTGGATTCTATGGATGAGAAACTTGTTTCAAACTTTGAAGCATCGAATACAATTTCAGAAAGAGATGTTTTAGACTTGGATTTAAACAAAGAAAACTCAAACTTAATATCAAATGGAATATCTTCAAGTGAAACCAGTTATAAAGGAAAAGATATAGACCTTACCAAGGTAGATGAATTTGACTGAAAATCACAATGTTGAATTCTCTGCTTTCTTATGAGTCTTTCCGGATCTTCAACAGGAGATGGTGGGTTTGGATCAGGATTTGATTGTGTATACCTTTTAAGAGCCAGTGTTGTCTCGTTTCCTACACTTTGTCTCTCTGCAACTTGAATCAGCCTTCTTGAAAACTAGGTCCTATCACCCACATGCCTGGAATTAAATGAAAATTTAATAATACAGTGAGGGAAGATCTGTCAATTTTTTCCTCAGCAACGACGCTAGAAATGTCAGCCTCCACAGTATCCCAAGGATGAAAGGATATCGACGAAGGTAACCTCAAACCAAGATTTTAGTTTGGAAGCTAGACCTACAAAAACATAGACGACTCTCTCTATGAAACTCATAGCCAAGGATTTGACTGGTATATGAATGGATTTTAGGCTAGATATTTTAGCTCCAGGGTTTGAATATTTTAGGGTTTTTTTTGGATGAGGAGTGAAAATCAGGGAACTAGGTCAAGTCTCAAAGGTTTTAGTTACAAGAGATATAAAGGAGCAGGGTAGGAATGCTTTGGTGATAGGTTAAGAGTTGGTCGATGTATTTTAGGGTTGAATGAGAAATAATATCAAAATTAGCATGTATACCATGAGTTCATATCTCAAGAAGACAAAACACACAAACCTGAGATTCCTAACAAAACAAAGCTTAATCAAAATAATTTTGTTTAATAAATCTTAGGAAAATCACTGAAGATAAAATATATGGTAAGGATACTAATTTATCATTCATATAAATATTTAACAGAAGGAAAACATAATCACAATCTCACACCACAAGAATTCCTAAACAGAAGCTGCACATGTCCTTTGATTTCCTATAAAAATGATGAAGTACAAGCTACAAGACTTCCACTCTATAATTTCCAACCTTTAGATTGACTAGAAACTACATACATATATAATAGAAACAACTTCTCCTCTCTTAGGGGTCGAATCCCTCAATGTAGTAACAACTTACACAATAATCTCTAACAAGAACTAATGACTAGGAGGTTAAAGAAACTCTCCTCAATTAAACCAACTGATACATTTGACTTTACCACTGTGAAATACACATGGATCTACATCAAAATTAAATTTACAAGCCCCATTTACATTCATCCGATCATGTCAAATAAAAACTTGAGAGATTACATCACAAAGAACCAATTTTGGCCGAATAAACCTTGAAAAATTGACTAACAAGTTAAAGCGCAACACCGCCTACAAAAGTGCAGTGCCAATCTTTGAGGGGACTTTTGAGGGCCTTCCACTACTCCAAATATAGCTCTGAAGGTACCAATGGAAATTCTCATTAGACACCTCAAGCAAGAAAAAATACCTCTCCAAGATGAAAAATGATTCTCCCAAAGCTACTCCAAAAAGCGTAGTGCCTAGTCCAAAAAGGTGGGAGAAAGTGACTTTATGACCTAATTTTTGGGTATTTTCTCCCAATCTGTTTTCTGAAAAGGCACAAAAAATGCATAGATGTCATGCATAGGGTACTAAATATCGACCAAGATATAATTTTTGGCATTTGGAGGTCTAAGGAAAAAGCACAATGCCTTGGCGCTGCGCTTTTGGCTAAACTGATATTCCTGTTTTAGGCCAAAAGTCACAAAAAACAAAAATTTCACAAAATTTCTTCAAAATTGCTTCAAATTTTCTCCATGAAGCTAGGTGATTATTTTTCAAGTAATGAGGGAGGCCTCAACCAGCAAGTCAATTTTATCCTTCTCGTTTTGCCTCATTAGGGTTTTCTTCAACTTCTTCTTCACTTGCTTGATTCATATTTGGGAGACCTTGTTCCTTGTATAATAATGTATGGCCATGTGTCTTTGTAGGTTTTTGTCCCTGTTTGCGCTCTTAAGAAGATTATACAAGTGGAAAAACACCCTATCCAACCAATATACTTTGTCTTTCTCAATTTATGCCATAATGAGTTCATCAACAGTAACTTGACGTTTTGGTGGAGATGGTTCTTTTTTCTGCTCAAGTGCCCTCTTGAAACCTCGTGTTATTGGTCTCCTTGCTTTAACCTGCTCTTCTTGATCCTCTAAATCATCAACATCAACATCTTCCTTACCTTTGGCATCATCATTTCTCAAATATTCTTTGGGCTTGTTTAAGAGAAACTAATTTACTTTTAGTTGCATGTTCTCTTGTTGCAAGAATGAGACTAAGAAATTTGCCTTCGAAAAACTATCTTTGAGCTCTCTAATCTCAGCCTCCTTCTCCATGATGACCTACTCAGATATTTTTTCCTCCTCATGCACTTCCAAATCTTCCATATCAGTGTCAATATGAACTTGTTCCTCATCATGCAATGGTGCCTCGTGATGTGATGATGTTTATTCCTCTGATGTAGGCTTGGCCCTTTCAACAATGTCTTGAGAAAACATGAGCCTCTTTCCTCTAGTGTAGATATCACCTCTTCCCTAGGAGTTCTTGTGATAGGTATTCTTGTGGAAGCCACCTCTTGTTGTGTCGGTAAATTCAAAGGTGTAGAGTGACTGCCTGACTGAGCCGGAGAAGACAAAAGAGAAGATGAATATATAAAAACATCCCAAGACACATTGATCTATGTGAGATGATGGAAAACTAGGATTTTCACCAATCCATGGTGAAAAAACTAGCATGATGATCTTCTCCTAATATATGTACCTTCTCTGCCATTTTTACTATGCTTCTGTAAAGGTAATGAGGCAAGTTGAGATCTTTTACACCAGTGAAATGCATCAACAATATCACATGATAATGATATAACCTCAAGTACCTACCATCACATGTGAAATATTTCATGATAAATTTCATGAGAGGGGCATACTTCTCCAGAAAATATTTGAATTTAAAGATGTGTTTTGGAGCAGCTCTGTATGCATGTTTCAAATACATTTTGTAGTTTTCAATGTAAATTTCTCTATTCTTGAACCAAGTTTCTCCATTTTTTGGAATCCATGTAGCTTTGGAAATGGCCTCTGCTAAAAGAGTGAACACAAACCCTAAAACATTAACCTTATATCTCCTCAAACTGGTGGCAAAAGTGTTGGTAAGTTTGTCAGGAAAACTAGGTTCCTCAACCTTTTGCCAAAAGGTGGGGAAACCTGCATCCTGGAATATTTCTTAAGGAAGGGTGAAGAAATGAAATCATGTTCTATAGTGGGCTCATACCTGCTAATATGACCTCCCTTATGCCTCTTCTACTTAGTGATTTCAGAATCTATAGCAAATCCTAGCTCAATGGGAGGGGAAATTAGGGTTTAATGTAGGGAAAAAGAAGGTATTTGGGAGGTTTTTATGAATGAAGGGAGATGAAGGGGTTAGGGGTCTCATAAATTATTTGGAAAATTTAGGGGTCTAGGGATAGATGTTAGGAAGTAGGGAAAAGTGAAATTTCAAGGAATGAGTGAGGGGAAGTGGTCCAAAAGGGGAAAACACAGTCCTAGCCTAGGAAAGTGTAGTCTAGGCTAGGGTTTGTGGGAAAATGGTGAAAATGAGGGATGGGGGTGAGGGTAAATGCTTAGAAAGGTAAATGAAAGGTGACAGAAGGTGATTGAGCTTTAATATGAGGGTTTTTCTCACCAATTTGTCAAATATATTATGAAACCAAGAAAATGCGACAAAACCCTAGAAGAGGGAATTGTGATCTCTCCAAGCATGAACTAAAGCAAAAAAAAGGTGAAAGAGGATAAAAAGAGTCTAAATTAATTGCTACTAATGGTCTGGAACCTTAATTTGATGATGAAATCTTTGGAATTGAATATTTTTCTTCCCTAAAGAAAATACGGCACACTCTGGCAAAAGCGCAGTGCTGCCAGTGAAAAATGCAGCGCAGGAGGAAATTTGGGTGTTTGATGGCATGAAAACACTTCTTTGAGGGTAGAAATGAACTTTGATGGTGGAGTGATATCTCTTGAAGTTGGAATGAGAAAATGAGAATCTCTTTTGGTCTTTTAATAGCTTGGAAACTTATTTTCTCTTTAGTGGTGTAGTGGTCCCACCATGTCCTTTCACATTTTGTTTTGAATTGATTGTGAACTGCATCCTTGGAAAATTTTTATACCTATTACGTCATGATAGAAATAAAATAAAACTTTTGAAACCTTTATTGAAGATCTATTACTACTCCTTTCAATGCTTAATTTAATGGTAAAATAACCTATTTTTATGCTTTTGACCCTATGACCTAATGGTGACACTACATGAAATGATGAGCATAATGATGACCGTGGTGATGTTGATTGAGATGGGGATGAAGAAATTTTAGCTAGGACTCCTAAAATGAGTGATGGTATGACCAAAACATGGAATGAAAGGAGTAGTAAAACACCTAGACATACTAACTAGTGACCAAATTTTTATTTGAAAACCTATTAAAACCATAAAAATTTGTAGTAGGACCCTATCAAAAACCTTGTATGTCGAGAAAATTTTATCACTGGTGACTAGTAGGGCTGGTAGACACTAACACATACTATGCATGTTTAAACACATAACTAGAATGTAGTACTCATACAAAAAGTTTAGGTGGGTTTGGTTATTATAGCCAGTAGACTACTTAGTACTATGGAAAATTCGGATGGGAATTGGGACATATGAAATGATTCTCCTCCCAACCATTGACATATTGTTATATTAGTTGTCACTCAGTTCATGAATACTGTCCTAATGACCAAACATTTATGGATTCTAGAGATCTTATCTGACCTCTACCCTTTTAGTATAAACTTTTTTAGGCACAGGGATTCTAGAGACCTAATTTGACCTCCACCCTTCTAGCATAACAATGTACATGCACAGGGAGTCTAGAGATCTAATATGAACTCCAATCTTCTGGTATAAAAGTGTACATGCATAGGGAGTCTAGATATATAATCCAACCTTCTCCCTTTTCGCATAACTATGTACAAGCACAGGGAGTACATAGATCTAATTCGACATCCACCCTTCCGGCATAAAAATGGACATGTATAGAGAGTTCAAATATCTAACCTGACCTCCACCCTTATGGCACAATAGTGTATAGGTATAGGGATTCCAAAGATCTAATCTGACACCATTATGGCATAACAATGTACACGTACAGGGAGTCCAAATATCTAATCCGATCTCCACCCTTCTGGTATACCAGTGTACAGGTATAGGGAGTCTAGAGATATAATCAGACCTCCATCATTTTTTGGATGTTGCTATAGTAAATCCACCCTGTGTGAGGAAGCCAGAGTATACTGAAGTCACAAGGTTTCCACTAGGAAGGGTATGCTACGACAGCTTTAGGTGCCAACCCTTTCAGTATAGGAGGGACTCCATATGTGTTATCCTCCACCCATTTAGAAAATTAGGGACTCCAAAGGTGTAAGCCTCCACCCATGAGAGACTCTATAGGTGTAAGCCTCCACCCCTTTAGCAAGTATGTAAAATCTCAACTAGGAATAAGTCTCAACACCACAATAAATTATGGATTTAACTATTTCTTTCTCAGTGAGTTATTTTGTCAAAAAAATTAGTGACTCACTACTGTAGGTACATTTTTCACAATTATAATCCACATAACACCCACAGTGGCTTCTATCCAACAAGAAAATCATTAGTAACCACCAATAATGATTTATATAATAATCTGAAAAATTTACTCAACAATAATACAATCATAATGACAATGAAAATAAACAAGAGAAACATTGATATCAATTTAACTTCTCAGGAAGTGAGTTATGGAAATGAACAATTTTTTGAGTTTATTTATAATTGAGTTGACAAAGGGAATATAGCGATGGGGCCTGGTTATAACATCATGATATGCCTCTGTAAATATTTAAAACCTTCATACAACACAATAGGGAGGATCCACTAAGAATACTACATAGTACCACTATTATACGTTTCCCATTGTATTATAATGAAGACACAGTACTACACATAAACCTGAGAAACTATGTTCAGCCAGTCACTAGCTCATTTTCTTTTCCAATTGCTGGTCAGTACTTTGAAAATAAACCACATGACTAGGAAATAAAAGGAGGAATCAGTTATATTTAGCCCATAGTGTTCTCCCTATTTTTTTCCTCTATTCCCTAGTTCCGTCCCTTACCTCCCTCACCCTCCTTTCTACAACTGGGTGATGATCCTCAATATTGCAATGAGAGTGTTGCAACTCCTAAGGCTACCAAATTTAATTATCAATTCGAGGTTTGTACAAACTTTAGAGGTGATAGTGTTATATGCACAATTGGCTAGCTCTACTCAAGTCACTTTCAGGAAATGAACCAGAACAAGGTACACATAGACCACTCTAGCAACCTATTCTAAATTTTCAAGGAAGGAAATTGCAAGAAAGGAAAGTTAATTAACCTACTTTGTAGAAATGGAAATTTTACTATATTTGAAAAAATGGAAATGTTGCTTGCTAAAATGTAAATTCTAACCCTAATTGTAGGAATGTAAAGGCTATACTACTTGCAGAAATGTAAACATTAAGCTACTTGCAAAATGTAAATGTTGCATTGAAAGGAAACCTAGTCTATGGGATGGAAATAAAGGTGCTTGAAACATAAACCATAGCTTAAGAATAAAGAAATACAACTAATATATCTTACCTAAAAAAAGAGCATGTAATCAATCACTGCATTCCAATTATGTAAAATTAGCTAATAGAGTTCATTATATACTTCATAAGGTGTTGGAACAAGGTACCCTAGATGCGTTTTGATGTATATTTTAAGCTGCGTTTTTAATATATTTTGGTACCAATTAGCCTAACAACGGGGCTTTGGGGCTGGTCAAAGCCCCAATGATTTGTAAAAGGTGTCAAAGGGTAGATCTAGACTCCACAAACCATGGTTTGCGGACCATAGGATAGCAAGGTCTATGTCGATATAAATAGATGAATAGTTTGAGTCTAAAGGTAGGCATAAATTAGAATTGATGCTATGTGCGAACTGTTAGGATTTGTTTGGGTTGTTTTGGGTAAGGAACCCTGTTGGCTGTGTGCGCAGAGATCCTCAGTCCTACTGTGTGCAGACCTTACTGGGTTGTGTGCACGAGCTATGTTTGGGTTGTAAGTGGATCTTTAATCCTAATGAATGCAAAGTATCATTGAAGTATCTATGCATTATTTGAGCTGGGTGTATTTATTGCTGAAACACATCTGTGATATTTATTTAAGTTGCGAATGTATCTATGTCTTTGAATTGGCATGAGTATATCTGTGATATGATATTGGTTGCGATTATACTGCACTATGATTGTATTTGGTAATGCGCATTTGGATACGAATGTACTGATTAGATCTGATAGCTTTGCTATGGTTATATATTGATTACACCATTAAAAGAGCTGCGAATAGACTCATTCTGTGCAAACCTGGTAAGCTGCATTCTAGAATGGCCTTGAATCACCTACTCTCTCCCAGGGTGCAAAAACTTGGTTCCAACACCCTCCCATACTTCTTCGGGTGATACCTTGGCCTACGCAAGTAGGTCATTGCTGAAAGGGCAAGTAGTATAGAGGTTTGTTGGCCAACCTTCACTTCTAAACCTGGGTCAGGACCTCTTAAGCCAAAAAATGGTTCCGTTGCCGAGACCAGGAGAATTTTTAGAGAGAGATCGGGTAATGCCACGAGGTCCTTGGAGACCTGAGAGGGTGGAAATTGAAGACTGGTTTGAAAGAGAGATTCAGGAATTTATTGTAAAGGAGAATCGCAGTACGAAGCTGACAGCTAAGAAGTGGAGGAACAAGTACATCTTCACCGAAGTCTATAAAATTTTCTTTGTAACCTTTGCACATGAGTTTCAGGAGTGGTTGGCAAGGCTCGTATAATTTCAGACGTGTTGGAAGGATGATCAGCTTATGCAGTGTACACCAGAATTGATTCAACAACTAGAAAGGACTGACAAAACAATCACCCGTACAGTAGATCACTGGGTAGATAGCATGTTGGGCAGATTCATGAAAAAATTTGTAGTCGATCAGTTCGTATCCTATTCTGAAGCAGAGCGGAGGTTCTTCAAAGGTTTCTGGGGTAAGTTCTTGAAAACACTACCATTGTTAATCAAAATATTACTGTGAAAAAAGGGCATTCTATGCAGCCACACCGAGTGAATGACCCCTGATCTGAGTGAGAGCACAACACGAAGTGGTAAGTACTACTGAACTAATCAAGAAGGAGATAGATCCGTCTACAGTCTGTTAAGAGAATTGACTATGCATAGCCCTCTAGCTACACCACCTTCAAGTCAGCATAAGGGTAAGAACTCACCCACACCTCAGCCACCACTAGGATAAGATATGGCCACCCACATGAAGCTTCCCACTTTCAAGGGTGTAGGGGATGAAGATGTAGATCGTTTTTGGTTTGTAGCAGAATCAGTATGGACTGCGCAAAATGTGGCTACTGATTCTGTAAAGAGAGCAAAAATATCACTCTCCTTTGAAGGAAGGGCCTTGGATTGGTATATGGGGTACATGGGACAACATACAGATCCATCTATTCAAGAGATTAAGGCAGCATTTAAAAAACAGTTTCGGAAGCCTAAGTCCTAATCTCAAATAGTGGTCGACTTGAAACACTTTAGATAGGGACCCACTGAATCGGTATGGGAAGCTAATCAATGGTTAAAAAAGGTTATCAAAGATGGGGAATTTTAGTATGTTGATAGGCAACACAAGGAATGGTTTATCACTATGCTCCTACCTCACCTATGCGGACCTATGGGTCAACAGTCGATTGCAACACAAGAGAAGGCCTTGGATATTTCTATGAAACTAGAGGCTGCGCTGAGGGATGATGCTTAGTTTGGGCTACAGAAGATCCAGGGATAGCTGGAGGTAATGCACCTTGAAATACAAAACCTACGAAAAAAACGAAGGAAAGAGGCTAGGCTAGACATATGGTGCATAAGATGCAGGGTGTCCGGCCATACCAAGGATCAGTGTCCTCTGCTGGAAGATTGCATACAGGCTAGGGGACCTAGTCCATTGCGTCCCAAGGAAGTTGTGGGATTGAGTGGTCCGAAGTTATGGTGCATTGATTGTCATGTTTTCGTGCTACATGATACTAACCACGGTCCCCGTCTGAGTGCTTACATTCCAGAATTGAAGCATCAATGGTGTTGATTCCACTCTTTTGTGGGGCATGACGAGCATAACTGCCGGACCTATGACTTGATGATAAATCAAGGAAACCTATACAAGGTACAGGCTGACCCTTCTTCACCACTATCTCCCTCTAGTAGAGAAGGCTCCCTAGCTAGGGGCAGGGGAGGGGGAAGGGGTGGAGGCGCAAGTCGAGGAAGAGGATAATTGATCTGTTACAACTATGGAGAAATAGGGCACTTTGCGAGGGATTGTATGAACTCATAAGACAATCTTGCTGGTATTGTTGACAACTAGACCATGTGATTGAAGACTGTCCAATTCTGATAGCAAAAAATGCAGGAAAAATAACAAACACCTACACAGAACATGTAGAGGATTATGGTGGAACCGCGTGATGAAGGACCAAGTATTAATGTCATAACGCATAGTGGCATGGCTACTGGAGGAGCTGAGGATAAATTTGAAGTTGAACCTCTTATCTGGAAAGTAGCTGTCAAACTGGAAAGCTTGGACCTACAGAGGGAAAAGGAAACCTTCGTAGTAGCTCACAAAGACTTTGCTAAGGATGAGGTGCCTATTTCAAAAGCTCTAGAAAACCTGAGAATAGACGATGAAGTTAAACCATTTCTACAGGCATGTATGAAGCTGCTATGCAATCAGAAGGCATTAGAAAATCTGCAAGCATTAATAGACAGTTGTGCAGAGAGAACTAACCCTCCCCCAGAAGTTAAGGATGTCCACAAACTTTACAAGAATATGTAACACACAAGCCTGGAAATGCGGCTAACAACGCAGATTGGCGACTATGAGATGGATCAGGTTATTTTGGACCTGGGATCAAATGCGAATGTACTGCCCAAGAAAACTTGGCAGCAGATGGGAGAGCGTAAGTTGGAATGGTCTACTATCCACCTAAGCATGGCCAACCAGTAGAATATCATACCATTTGGGAGGAGGTCAAAGATTATGGTAGATATCGTAGGAGTTAAGGTCTGTGCCAACTTCAAGGTAATTCAGATTGTGGAAGATGCAGACCCCTATCCTGCGCTCCTAGGATTGGATTGGGAAATAGACATGGGAGGCATTATCAACCTGAAAAAAGGAGCATGGTGTTTAAGAATGAAGGCACGAGGGTGATAGTCCCACTAGACCCTACGGAATGAGTGTGGTATACAGAACCAGTGCACGAAGAAGAGGATGTGGATCACATCTATAAATTAACCGCTCAGGACGAATATTGGATCAATCCTATGACTGATGGTCTGCTTTGCTGGGAGAAGGACAGTGAATGCTTCTTTGACTCCGACGGGGAGATAGAAAATTGGAAGAATCAGTTACATGATGTATCTACACTATGATGTCTTAGAATCATAAAGAAATTTAGGTGTATCTCCTCAGAGGTAAGAGAAATGCCCTAATTTGATGGTTCTGGTAGTATTAGGGAGTTTTTGCGAGCATTTGAAGCGAAGTCCCACGGGAGCAAAGGTTGTGGGCCCTTAATCTAGCCATGCGCACAACCCCTGCGAGGTGGTGGGACACGCATAAGGGGACGTTCCAAGATTGGGAAGAGTGTCGTGAAATGTTGATCCTAAGGTTTGAACCCCCGACTCACCTGCGTGTAAAGACTTTCCTTGGGACAGGGGACCCGCGCAAGCACTTGTTCGTATGGATGGAGGAATGGTGCGGATGTACTACAGAGGAATGGTTCCATCTATTCATTCATACTTTGGGGCTGATCCTGACCGCCTAGTATTTAGATGCAGAATTACACTAGCACACCCGTCACTGGGAAACCTTGAAGGAAGAGTTTGTAGGGACATTCGGTTTGATAGGAGGAACGGAGGCACTTGACAAAGCTTTGCAGGATATAGATGCCTTAGTATTTAATGAATCACGCCATTGTATAGTACATGTGGTACCAATGTAGGAGACGCAGATGCAAGATATTGTTAAATGTCACAATCTGTCAATGGACGACTGTGATCAAGATTCGTGAAATATCTCTATCCTGGAGTCAAAGGGAGGCCGCACAGTTGCTAGACCCCCACTACAAATCGTTGATGTCACTAAGCCTTTGAAGGTGCGAGAAGCCAACATTTGAACGAAGGAGCAGCCTAAGCTAGCTAAAATTTGGGACTACTGGGATGATGATACTGTGGGGAAAGTTTCAGAACTCCTCACGGAATACCAAGACTTATTGCCAACAAAATTCTCAGAACTGAAAAGGATTACAGGGGACCTAGGGGCCATGCGCATCACTTTAATACCAGATGCACGCCCTGTGAAGCAGTGCCCTTATCGGTTGAACCCCAAGTACAAACAAAAAGTCAAGGACAAAATCAACAAAATTCTCGCCGCAGGTATCATCGAACTAGTCTAATAGTCATATTGGCTAAGTACTATGGCGGTTCAGGAGAAAAATACTAAGGGAGAGATATGAATCCGTGTTGACCTGTGAAAATTGAATGATGTCTACATCCATGATCCTTTTCCTACACCATTCTCAGACGAAATCCTCGATAGCGTGGGGGGGCAGGAAGTGTACTCGTTCACGGACGGGTTCTCGGGCTACCATCATATCAGGATCACACCTGAAGATCGCAGCAAGACCATGTTTGCCACTGAATGAGGATATTTTTAGTACACTGTCATGCCGTTTGGGCTCAAGAATGCCACTGCCATCTTTTCTTGGGTGGTGGTCGTAGTATTCAAGGAGTTCATCCACAAGTTTTTGGAGGTATATTTTGATGACTGTACTATCTTCGGGTTGGTAAAGAAGCATGTCTCGAAATTGACATGCATGATGTTGTACACCTGTCAAAAGCACCAGATTTTTTTAAATATCGATAAGTGCATATTTTGCGTACCCTTCGGGATCTTGCTAGGTCACATAGTCTGTCGACAAGGATTGATGGTCGAACCTACCAAAATAGCAGTTATCATAAACTTGGTAGTACCTACAATTGAGAAACAGCTGCACTCTATCCTGGGACCAACAAGTTACTATAGGAAGTTCATTCAAGGGTACACACTGATCACAACACCTATGGAAAAATTTCTAAAGAAGGACGTTTCATTTTTTGGGATGAGGAGTGTCAGAAGAGCTTCAATATACTCAAGGAAAATATGGTCTCTATGCCTATTCTCATCTTTCCTCACTAGGCGAAGGTTTTCCATGTTCACGTAGATGCGTTGGGGATCACCCTGGGAGATGTCCTTATGCAACCTGGAGACAGAGACATTGACCACCTAGTTGCATTTTCTAGTATGAAACTTTATAGTGTAGAGCGCAATTACTCCACTGAGCGTGAGGGCCCTGGCCATGGTATACGCCCTGCAAAAATATCGGCATTATATATTAGGAGGCCACTTCAAGATGTTTACATAGCACTTGGCTTTGAAGTGCCTAGTGAATAAGCTTGTGTTGGGGGGGGGGGGGGAATCTGTCGATGGCTACTACTGTTTCAGGAATATGACTTTGAGATCATTGTGAATTCGGGGAAATTGAATGCTGGGCAAGACCACTTATCCCACATCGAGAGTGGTGAGGAACCAAAAAAATTAGAAGAAGGACTGCCCAATGCGTAGTTGTTTTTGATTAAGGTGGTTGATGCGCACTTCGCCGACATCATCCAATCCCTAACTACGGGGATGGTGCCTATGGAATATTCATTACAACAGAAAAAGGAGCTGGTAACTCAAGTTGTAGAATTCACAATCATAGCAGGCCACTTGTATAAGCTGGGAACTGATGAGGTATTGCGAAGGTACATTCTGGAGCATGAAAGACGGGCTATCTTAACAGAATCCCATGGAGGTGTAGCAAGAGGTCACTATGCAGGAAAAGCAATGGAATAAAAGATCTTAAGAGCTAGGTTATGGTGGGCCATGCTGCATAAAGACTCTTATTACTACTGTAATGCTTGCGATACATGCAAACAAATAGGAATACTGTCACATAGAGACAAAATTCCCTCGTAGCCACAGATGGCTTTGTAAGCATTTGACAAATGGGCCATAGAGTTTGTAGGGCCCATCAACCCACCAGGGAAGAAGATAGTGCCCGCTACATCACTACCACAACTGATTATGTAACCAGCTTGGCCAAAGCACAGGCTGTCAAAGATTGCAATGTCGAGCTGCGCACTTTATCTTTGAACATATTTTAACTAGGTTTGGTTGTCCAAAGATCTTGATGAGTGATAAAGGTACGCATTTTGTTAATGAAACAATATAGGCTTTGACGGAAGAATTTCGGATCCACCATGCAAAAATTACCCCTTATCACCCACAAGAAAATGGAGCAGTAGAAGCTTTTAATAAAATCTTGGAACAAGCGTTGACCAAGGTTTGTAATATCGATCGAAGTGACTGGGACGTGATCATCTCGTCAGTTCTCTGGGCCTATCGAAACACATGTAAGAAATTGACTGGGAAAACACTGTTTCGGATTGTTTATGGAAAGGAGGCCATTATGGGCATCGAGTATATTTTTCCTAGCTTGCGCATCGTAGCCTTTACAAACATGGCAGAGCCCGATATCATGGAAGAATGCTTAGCGCAGCTAGTCACCTTCGAAGAAGATCGATCCATTGCTTACTTTCACCAGCTAGTTCAGAAGGCTCGAGAAAAAGCATGGCATGATAGGCATATTCGGAAAAAGAGCTATTCGAAGGGAGAATTGCTCCTGCTCTACGACAGCTAGTTTGTGAAGCACACGGGGAAGTTTTGTCAGCACTGGATAGGCCCCTATATGGTAAAGGAAATCACTAATGGAGGAGCTGTCTGGTTAGCCACACTACATGGTGATATGGCACCAGGCTATGTCAATGGCAACCGGTTGAAGCCGTAGTGCATCAAATGACTATATGGTCGGAGTATCTGTGACACGAACGGTAAGCATAGGGTCAGTGCGTGGGGATGGATGTGTAGGGCTATACATGGAAGGTGCTCCCTATGATGGGGGGATGCGTAATGGGAAGAATTAGCCATTGAAAAGAGATAGGCACTTGGGAAACTATGACTCCCATTTGGGAGAGTGGGTTACAGGCAATTAATATGGCAACTTACGAGGACCGATTACTGTTCCCACAAATATGAAGGGAAATTAAGGCGCTATGAGCTGGCTTCCCCTCTGAATGGATATAAAATAGGGACTATTAAGACCGCGGGGTTCATCCTGTGGTCTAGCTTATTAGCCTTCGAATGCTCTGATATCTCTCATCTTCTCACTATACACATGACTTCTGAAACAACACCATCCAATGGTAGCTCTTCTGAATTTTTCTTCCAATCTACGATGCCTGGTACTAACCCCGTTGGCCCCTCGCCTAAGACGACCTCTGAAGAAGGGAAATCTGATGAAGTTTGTGAAGTAACCCCCGTAGCGGAAGAATTCGGTTCCACCTCAGCCACGCAGAAAGATAAAGGGAAGTTTAAGTAGGCATGGTGATTGGGCGAAAAGCCTCGCAATTCCCCCCAGACTCGGTAGTCCCCTCTGAAAGTACCTAAGAAGAAATCATCGGTTGCCCCTTCGAACGCTGTGGCCCTTTCAATAGAAGGTATACAGGCAACCCCGCTGACCTAGTTTCCACCATATGTTCATCCATGCAGATCAACGTCATGTATGCTCAACATAGACGTTGTTCGCTCCTATCTTCAGATGTCATTGGTCCCTGAGGGGGTGCCTCAGCTGGGGGATATGGTTGGCCACCTCCCCCACATCAGGTTTAATGATCATGACTTGGGTAACCTGGATGATTTCCCTATGCTATATCCATACCTATATTTAGAACAAGCCATCGAGGATGGTGTACCCAAGTTGGAGCCGATGGTTTGGGCTAAGTGACTAGATGGTGCTGGAATCCTGAATTTATTGCACCTTCCTCACTTCGGCCGCTAAAACATCACTAGTCTGGTTGTGTGCCAATTGTTGGCACTAGTTCACGATGGTTGTTTATGGATCCAAGATTGCATACCAATAGATGATGCTCTCATTCACCACATTACTGGCCTCCCTATGCATGGGCCTAGTCTGTGGGATGACACAGGCAAGAAATTCGAGCATCACCACACTAAAACCATTCGGGATGAATACAGGGTAATGCGTAACAAGCGGGGCTTCCTAATTGATAAAATTACGGACCCTGGCACTCATTTGGGAAATTAGATTCTCGCTTGCAAGCTGATGTGGAATCGTCAGGAAGCAACCACCCCTGCTCATGTCATTCAGGTTGTGGGCCAGTGTGAGAAGCACATATTTTTTAACTGGTCCTAGTATCTAGTAGAAGAATTCCTCAACAATGTGCTTGAGGCTTAGGAGAAGGGAAAAGGATTCTACTACTTGTGGCTAATCTTGCTGATTCTGTTAGTCGCTTGGGAACTCTCGGATTCCAAGGAGCGCAATTTTCCAATCTCTGGGATTCGAAGGATCCCCAATGTATTGAAGAAAATAAGACCTTTTGGCTACTCTATGAGGGTAATATCTCTGCAACCATTGATTCTCAACCGCGCCTATCTCCAACAGTCTACGAAAAGTACAAGCACATTGCTGCCTTCCAGGTTACAATGCATGATGTGAAAATTCGGGCTCATAGTACATGTACTTGGCGTAATCTGCCATACATGACAACCAAGGATGAAATTAAATGAGTTATCGATGCTTGGCTAACAGAGTGGAAGGTCATCATCCCACCTTCCGCTATCAATGCAGCAGGTATGCTCGGTACCCCTGTAGTACCCAAGCCTGTCATTCCACTCAGCTCAACAATGGTGCCAGAGATTCTGCCATAAGTGACTCATAGTAGTACTACCATGCTGCCTGAACCAGAATCCTAGTTAGACCAGACCTTCAACGATGAAGAAATGGAAGGTACGTCGGTCCCCGTGAATCTCAAATAGGATTGCGAATCATCCCAAGGACCTTGCAAGAAGCACAAATTCAATAAGGCTAGTACCAACATGGACAATACCTTAACAGAGGACTACTTGGACAAGATTGTTGATGTTGTCACCACTGTGGCTGCTGATCAATGAATTACTTGGGAAGATGAGAAAAAGGCTGCATTGGATGGTTTGCAGACCGATCTACAAGCCCTCCAGCTCACAACAGACAACCTTCAAGCGAGCGTTGATCAAGCGAGGCAGACTCCAATGAGCAACGAGGAAGAATCAAGAAAGCAAGTGGCACACAAGGAAACTAGGCCAACAAGGCACCATTACTGCCTTACCATCCACTGTGGATAGTCAACCCTGCAAGCTCCCAGGTGCTTCCCTTACAATGGAACTCACCAACCTCTGCTACCAGGTCCATGGAAGTCCAGTCACCCTTGATGTTATTCGGCTACCCAATGAGCAGCTATGTGAGCTACTTACCACCCTCACCAGTGCAGTACAGCACCGAGAAATATGTGCACAGCAACACCTCAATGTGGCCAAATAGAATTTTGTGACCCACGTTGCCGAAGTTGATCGGATCTAGGCTACGCATGTTGCCCTCATCGTGCAACAAGATACCTTGGAACAGATGATCAATCAAATTTGGGAAGACATGCCTGGGGTAATTCCCGCGTCTGTTGAGCCCTAGGCCAAGATTGAAGGTCTGATAGCTGCTCTGAAGTCATCCAGGGCTGAAGTATCCACTGTCAGGACCGAATTTGAGCTCCAAATTGCGTCGTTGCAGGCCAGGCTCCAGCCTGGGACCCCCCCCTCTTGAGGAATGTGCCCAATGAGCTACCCTAATTATAGAGGCCACTACTACTATCTCTGTGCAAATCAGTAAGGGTGTCACTCTGCTTGAAAATGCTATGGAAATTTGGTCCCAGGTCCAACATGATCCTCTCCTCCATGGGATAGATCAGGAATTGACCCAGAAGGAGCAGGACTTTGAACAACTGGAAGCTACGATGTCTACCCTTGTTCCAGCTCAGCGCTTTGCATGACTCCAAACTAGCCATGCGCTTCATAGTAACATTGTTGCACTCCAACTAAAAAATCAAATCCTCAGCGACCATTTGATGCCCTGGTTAAAGGAAGCCCTTAAGCTCTCACAGGACATAGAAGGGGCGGTCCAACAGTTGAACCAGGCTCTTGACAGGGTCACTACTGCATTGGAAGGACCACCATCTCAGAAACTAGTGGAAATCACATAGACAACTGCTATGCAGAGCCTTCAAGTGCTAGCACTACTTACTACCACCATGGAGCAGCTCAAAGAACGAATGAAGATTCCACCCAAGCTATGACTCGGGACGAGTCACAAGATTGTGTTGGGAGCCTGTTGGAATAAGGTCCCGTAGATGCGTTTCGATGTATATTTTAAGGTTCGTTTTCAATATATTTTGGTACCAATTAGCCTAGAGACGGGGCTTTGGGGTGGGTCAAAGCCCCAATGATTTGTAAAAGGGGTCAAAGGGTAGACCTAGAGTTCGAAAACCATGGTTGCAGACCATAGGATAGAAAGGCTATGTTGATATAAATAGATGAATATTTTAAGTCTAAAGGCAAGCATAAATTAGAATTGATACTATGTGTGAACTGCTAGGATATGTTTGGGTTGTTTTGGGTAAGGACTCCTATTGGTTGTGTGTGCGGAGATCCTCAGTCCTGCTGTGTGCGGACCTTGCTGGGCTGTGTGTGCGGGCTGTGTTTGGGTTGTAAGTGGATCTTTAATCTTAATGAATGCGAAGTATCATTGAATTATCTGTGCTTTATCTGAATTTGGTGTATTTATTTATGAAACACATCTATGATATTTATTTAAGCTGTGAATGTATCTGTGTTTTGGAATTGGCATGAGTATATCTATGATCTGATATTGGCTGCGATTATACTGCTCTATGATTGTATTTGGTAATGCGCACGTGGATGCGAATGTACTAATTAGATCTGGTAGCTTTTCTATGGTTATATACTGATTATATTGTTAAAAGAGCTACGAATAGACTCATTCTGTGCGAACCTGGTAAGTTGCATTCTAGAACGGCCTTGAATTACCTACTCTCTCTCAGGGTGCGGAAACCTGGTTCCAACACCCTCCCATACTACTTCGGGTGAGACCTTAGCCTGTGAAATTAGGTCATTGATGAAAGGGCTAGTAGTATAGAGGTTTTTTGGCAAACCTTAACTTCCAAACCTAGGTCAGGACCCCTCAAGCCAACATAAGGTAACTAAGAAAATCGTTATTGTGCTATCCGAGTCATAAATATGTTCACTAACCCTACTTGTTTAAATGTGTTGCAGTGGTAAAAAGGTAGGTCCTAATTTGGCCTTCCTAAATCATGGTTTTAGAGCCTAGGGGACATTACTGAAGGCCAGGAGGAAACAATCAAGCTTTAAGTGTAAATATGGTTAATTTTACATGATGCTACAAGATTGCCTTGTTTTTCTACAATATAATTTCTATGAGCATTCTGAGGATGGAAAAGGTAGCATGAAGGTAGGAAAGGATAATGTATATTATATGAAGTTTGTATGAGACCATAACTAATCCTAGTACCCCTTAGGGACCCATCTTGCACAAGAATATATGCACACGGAGTCCTTCAATAAACTATAAATATGCTCCTAGTGAACAATTCTTTGAGGGATTTTTTGAGGTCGAATAAAGGGAGTTGGTGGTGGGATAAGGAGTGTGGATGTCAATGTCAACCCTACATATCAAAAATAGTTCCTACACACCACAAAAAATTATTCAATCTTTCTAAACTCATACAACATATTGACAATGTAAATTACAGAAAATTAAAATGACATAGAAAGGATGAGTTGAATTTTATTTGAAATATAGCTATTGCATTAAAATATAGCCTATATTGTATTCTAAAATATACCTACACCTACAAGAGGATATACTTTATGTGCTCAAATAAAAATACTAACCAATCACTAGCTTGCAAAAAAAAGGATGAAAGGAAAATACTAACAAAAACTACAAAAGAAAGCAACTATATGTTTTTGGCTTGCCAATAAATTAGCCTCAACCACACTTCCCCCAAGAGAGGTGGTAGATATACCTTCACAAGCAATTTTCATATGAAAATTCCACTAAGAAAGGAAGGAAAAATTTCTAATAAAGTGCAAAAGTGAAATACACATGAGAGAGAATAGAGCCTTTGGGTTGGGCCCTAACCCAAGGGGACTTGGCCCTCTAGAAAAACCTCAAATGGAAGATAACATAAAATTTCTCATTAACATCAAATAGTGTTCTAGTACATGAAAAGGAACAAAAATAACAAGTTTTAGCTTCTAATCCTAGTGAGCCCTTAGGGACAACCTCCTTGGAAAGAGGGTTGCTTCCCTCCAAAATCCCTAAAAATGTGGATTTACCTCCCTGATATCCTCACAATCCTTGAGTGCATTAGATGTTGGTGGATCTTCAAGCTGTGGGTGAGTAAATAAAGGGAACACATTGAGTTTTAGGTGAGTAAAACGGTAGGGGACAAGCCTCCTACATCTTCTTCAGCTTCCTCCAACATATCTCTGCATAGTAAATGCACTCAAATGCACTATTTTCCTGCACATTAACCACATTATCCCATTATATATGATAATCGTCCTCTAGTATTCCTAATAAAAAAAAAATAGTAAAACAAATTCCATTAAATGTGAGGAAACAGGTAAATAAATGCTGAAGGAAGCCCATATGACCCTTATTATTTGCCTATTAATGAGGCCCATCATCACCCCACTGCTGAAAGTGTTTCTCACCCTCTGATAAACTCATCCATTTAGTTCCAAATCATGCATAGCCCTAGTGGCTACCATGACATCTCAAGGTAACCCTGAAGAAGTTCCCTCTTGAGGATGCAACCCTATATTTATTTCTATTTCTACCCACTCATGTTTCTCCTCAATCCAATCCTTTATTTCTTATATCCATAGTAATAAAGGAGGGTTGAAATTGAGCCCAATCTAGTTGTAATTCAACCTTTGGACTACCCTATTGTATAAGGGTTTCATCTCCAAGGAATTCCTTAATCTCTCTAGAGAGTGATATTCCCTGATTTGGAAGTTATGGGGTAGTGAATGCCACCTCCTGTGATAGGTCTGAAAGCATTCAGTCCCTAGCAACACAAATATGTCCGCGAAGTGTTGAATGGATGTCTACTGCATTTCTATGTAGCATGGTGCCATCTTGGGATCGTCAGAGATGATCTTGTTTTTGTTGATGACAAGGTGAGGAGCCCTCAACTTTTCTCTAACCCACAAGGGCTCATTAGTCTCCTTGGATATGACTGTTTTTTCTTCTTCAACCCTTGCCTCCTCATGGATCAACTAAGAGGCTAGTGCCATTAGCTGAACATCCCCCATCTTAGAATTTGGATCCCAGAAATTCATGTTTGTCAATATGAGGTTGTGCATGTAAGACTATTCCATCTTAACTTTGTCCTCCACACTAGACTTGTCACAAAATTCAATAAACTACTTTTAGCTTTAGAAGAGAAGTGAACCATTTTGTGCTAGAGTTGATCTACTTTTAAGTTGAAGCCATTTCTCTTTCAAGAAAATGGAATATGTTTTTGTGGGATGTTTGCATTGAGTGGCATCCATGGCTAGGATTTCCATGGTGTCAATTTGTACATATTTCTCCTACAACTTCTCTTTTAATCCATGGTTTTCCATTTGCAAGTGCTCCCTCATGGTTGACTCTCTCAGCCTTAAGTCAATCATTTATTTGCCCAACTTCTTCATTTTATTTTCCATGAGGCCCACATCCTCAACACCCTTTTATTTACAAATTTACATCCATTGATGGGTTCAACTTCTTTATTTTTCTAGCTCAAGAAATATGGGGACTAAAAATTTAGTAGGGACGATTCATTTGTGCTCATAAAATATATAGGACCCAAGATCTCGCTGAGGATCAGCCCCCTACATCTCCTGTGGTGTTTCTCCTCCCTCCTAAGGTGTTGTTGTACTTTATTGTAGCACTATTATCCTATCCTGTAACAATCCTTCCTCTTCCTATAGTACTTCCATACTTTCCGGTCGCAGGAAACATTCTTCCTATAGCTACCTCATTTTAGCTCCCCTGGTGTTTGGATTCCTTGGTGAGGATTTTGGTTACTTTTTTTAGCCACGAGGGAGATCACCTCTTTAATTTTCACTTTAATATTCTCTATCTCTCCCTCTAAGTGACTAGTTGATCCTTCAATGGTGGTTAGGGTAGTTGTGGGAGATTGAGGCTTCACCTATTTTATTCTAGTACTCCTTCTCCTTTTAAATTATAAAGGTCCTTGCTTGGGTTTCTTCCCTTTGATCTTGAGAGGTGTGTTAAGGGCTACCAAGGTGACAACCAACTCTTGTTCAATGTTTCCTTCTGAAAGGCTTACTTGATGTCCTCATTTCTTCTTATATTGGGGCCTGGAAAGATCTCCAAGGGTCTCTTTTTTTGCCTCTAGTTTCTCTTCTTCCTCTTCTTGTTCACTTTCGTATCCCTTTTCTTCTTTCTCCTCTCCTCCATCTTCTTCAAAAAATATATGATTTTTTGGATTCTTCATGTTTTGGCAAAGCTTGGGCTTTAGTTTCAATGAATGCTTCCCCATCCATGTCAAAAATTTATTCCCATGAAAAAGAGTTCTATACATGACTAAAAGCATCCATGACAATGAGCCTAATGAGCCCATGATGAGAAATGAATTTATGCTTCCCTTCTCATACTCTTTGGCTAATTTATACTATGGACTGAAGGATGAAATGGGGAATACTGAGTCTTCTTGAGCTAGGAAATTCGGTCTGGAATCTCAGCTCATAAACTAGCCTAAAATGATAGGCATAAACAACACTAAGATTGCCCTCACAAGATATGTATTTCAAGATGTTGTAGCCTATTTCATCCCATGGGTAAGGTAACATTTCCCTTCTAAATCCATTTTTATCCTCAATTGGATTTTCTTCAAGGAGGAAGAAATTATTTCAGTTATGATGGCCTCTGTCCTATCCTTTTTTCCCCACCTAATCCCTAAAGCCAATGTGATCACTATGCTAATTATTTTTGCATAGAAATGGATGACAATCCCTCTTACACTTGTGGTGACACTTTCTTCCCCTTGAGGTTGGAGGTATATGGAAAATTCATGGGTGATCTCATCATCATATCCTTTAATTCTCTCAAATAACTCCATCCATTGGTGGTTTGTGAAGATCTACTTGATAGGATGATCAAGAGCTCAAGTCCAAGCCATGGAAAAAGCTAAAAATTGAAAGTGTTCAAAATCACTTGCAACCTAAACTATCAGATAGGCCTCATCGATATGATCTCGGTGCCATGAACGGTACTCAAATCCGACACTATATGTGGAAGTTATGCAGGTTTGAAGTTTTTAGTAAACTCCAAAAATTGAGTTTGACCAAGTTTGACCTTCAAATTGGAAAAATTTAAAAAAAATGTTCCAAGGAATATTCCTAGAATATTCCTCAAAATATTCCCTAGAATATTCCATTTGGACCAATCCGATTTCGACAAGTGGCAAGTGCAGGTTGGTCAGTGGATTGACTTTTGAAGATTTTGTCCAATCGGAGGGTGCCATGTGGCAAGCCTGGAGGCCGCCACGTGGCCCCAGGCCGTGGTGAAATATTGGCTATGTAAAATTTTGTATGGTCTGCAAGTTTTGAATAGACAACCTATCAGAGGCCAATGCTCCGACCTGACCAACCATACTACCGTTACAACTTAACACATATGGCAGAAAGGTTTTATTTGAAGTTTAATGGGTTTCCATTTGGCGGCAAAAGGGGGCCAGCCCCCGCTTCAACCCGACACCACGGGACCATACTCCATAGTCCAAGGGCTAAAGCTTTAATCCACAGTCTAACCGTCGGGGGTAATGGTTTAAATAACCCCATGTGGCCAGCATGGAGATTTACATGTTAACCGTTTCAAAAATAAAAGTTTTAAATACAGTTTGGTCGGAGTTTAAGGTGGCAGTTAACATGTGACCTCTCACCTTAAAATTAAATTCCAGCATACTGACCTCCAAAATTTTGGGGGTGGTTTCACTTATTTTTTCAATTCCGCCATTTTTGGAGCGTTAACTCCAGTTTCTCCACTTTTGGTGGAGTGGTTTTAGGCCAGTTTGGGAAAAAATGGTTTTGGCCATAACTTCTGATAGGGAGAACCTTTTTGGATGATTTTTTTATTTTTTATTTTGGGTATTCAGAGAATTTTAAATCCATTTTAATAGGTTTCAGAGCCATTGGAGTTGATCTTCATTCTCTTTTGCTTCAGGGAAGCAAAGAGAGCCATTAGGGCCAAGAGGGCGTTGGAGCTGTGTTGAGCTATGGTTAACCATTTGAGGTGAAACAAAAGTCATTTTCGACTATTTTTAGCATTAAAGAGCCATTGAAATAGGTTATAGAGGTATTAGAGGTGTTCTACAGCCATTTTAGCTTCAGGGAAGATTTTTGAGCCATCAGGGCCATTTTGGGGTTGGAGCTGTTTTGAGTTGTACCTCATCGTTTGAGGTGATCCAAAAACTATTTTTAGATAATTTAGACCTTATGAACCTAATGGAAGAGGTTTCAGATCTGTTTTATGACTTATACATCCCAAAAAGCTTCAGATGAATTCAGAGAGCTGTCAGGGCCTTATTGAAGAAATCACTATTTATGGTAATTCTTCATTGTTTAGTGAATTTGGAAAGGAATTCTTAGATTTTTCATGTCGTATGAATCAGTATTTGCATTCAGATTTGTCTATTGAGACAATTTTAAACTTGTATTAGCATTTGAAAGCATTTTAATACAAGAGGACAAGCTCATTTTTGGAGGCTTGATCCAGCAGATGTAGCCTAGGAGGGGTGAACTGCTCATCAAACATTTGTGTCACGTTATGTTGAATTTATCTTGCTAAAAATTTCTGATTTAATATTTTAAACAAAAAATAAAAGTAGTTTCATTATCAGATCATGAGTGTTAACTTCTACAAGTTCTAAAGACAGAGTCTATAAAGGGCCAGGTAGCCTCTGGATCTCATCCTTTTATCAAAGGTGACATATCCAGTAAATGCCCCTATAGTCAATCTCTGGAACAGATATAAGAAGTTTCATTTTCATGTCAGTTAATTTAACTTGCCTTCACACTTAAACTCTTATACAGTTACCAAAAACACTTTGTTTTATGCAACAAGACATGGGATGTTTTGCACACATTTAATTAATGGAAATGGATACCTTGCACACATTTTCAATTACTTCCATTTTCAGATCAGATGGTATCAAAGCTTTGGTTAAGCTTGGTTGTGCTTATGTTGAGCATTTTTTTTTGTGCAAAAGGTGTTAAAACAGTGTAAAATATTGACTGTTTTATTGGTTGCAAAATGGTTGACTGATGAGTTTTCTTGAGTTGAAAAGATAGTTGTTGTTAGCTAAGTCTTGGAAAGGAAAAAATAGTTGTAGGCTCTTTCCTTACCCCAAAGTACCTCAAGATTAATTTTGGAAAACAAACTCAATTGATTAGTATTTGCTTCAAGCTATTGGAGTTTCTGTTTTATGGCTACTTGAATAAGAAGGGGTCTTTACTGACATTTGGTTAAAGCTTGTCATTTGATTGAGAGCTTTGAGAAATTTTCTTTGGAAGTTCCTTTTGTTAATTTGACCATTGACATAATGTCAACTTCTTCTACAAGTGAATTTTCCTCCTTCACGATATTCTTCAATGATGACATGAAGAATGAGTTCATTAAGGTGAAGGACATGGTGCAGATTCTCATCGAGGATCAAAGAGAAAGTGTTAAGCTTCATGCACAATTTTTGGATATGAAGGAAGTGAAGGAAGCAATTCTCCAAAGGTTGCATGAAATGGAGAAAAAATCCTTCAAGCTCAAGAAGCTTTGTCCAAGAAAATTCCCGAGGAAGAGGTAAATCATTCCAACTTGTCTTCAATTTCCTCCATTGAAAAGTGTATTGGTTCTTTTGAAAAACATACAAGGGGCATCGGGTCCAAACTAATGTTTAAGATGGGCTATCAAGAAGGCAAAGGTTTGTGAAAGCATGCACAAGGCATGGTTCACCCTATTTCAGTTTTGGAGTGACCCAAGAATGTTGGTCTTGGTTATGTGCAATTTTATGGCGAAGACTCCAAATCCTTGAATGCATGTGATGCAAATTTAAAGAGAACCTTTATTCCAAGTTCTTCTATGAATTTAGGTCAAGAAATTTCTAAGGATGATTTTCCTTTTTTTAATCCATGATTGCAGCAAGTAGAGGGTAAACATGCCACTTATGGTGAGCCTTCATGTTCAAACAGTTTTCAAGACAAGGATTGTGATGAAAGTCTAAAAAGGAAAGTTGTCTCCTCTATTAGTTCATCGTCTTTCGAAGACAAAAAGGATGGAAATTCCATGTAGAAAAAGAGGTATAATTATTCACATGATCAATTTGATTATGTTTCAGCAAAGAATGATAATTTTGCTTGTTAAAATTAAATAAAGTTTTGTTGCACATTTTGTGGTGGATTTAACCATGTTGCTTCAAGTTGCTGGTTGAAAAAGAAAGCACATAGAAAGCAGAAGAGGCAAAGAGAACTTTCTCAGAAAGTTCTTAAGAGTTGCACATTTTGTCAAAGGAAGGGACATGATGTCTCTCATTGTTGGACCTTGCATCCAACAAATCGTCCAAAGCACATGCAGCTAGAGTACAAAAAGTTTGGCGCAAATGGATCTATGGAGTCCATTATTGATGTGGAAATGGAGGATTCACATGAAGGTGTATTGCAACTGCAAAATACGCCATAGAGTTGGCTTGGTAGGAAGTGGATTAACTTCTTAATGCAGTAAGTCATCTTCATTTTTTACATGCAAATTTCAGATTGGTATGCATGTATTTCAGTTGAAAAGTTTGATGCAAGATTGCATGTAAAAGAAATTTCAGTTGAAGGAATTTCTTTGTTGTTGCAAAATTTCGCGATGGAGGTGTAAAAGATGAGTATGATACTCACTTATGTTGCAGCAATGTCTTTTAGTTCAGCACTTAGTCACCCACATGTTTCTGGGATGATGTACTTGTTGGTATTTGAAAATAAGAGTTGAAGTTGCACATGTACATAGAGGTTGTATGTGTAAATAGCGAACTGTATATAGTTCATTGTACACGATACATACACATGTGTTTTTCAAGATGTATCTTGTTGATTGTTGACTTGTGTCGATTGTGTTACACATGATTTTTGACTTGTGTCAATTGTATAGTACATTTCATTTTCAACTTGTTGTTGATGTCGTATGTTGCACAAGGTGCCTTTGGTGTCAATTGGTGTAGAGAACGAAGTGTCAGTGTAAAGCAGTGCAAGATTCCATGAGTTGGAAAGGCATGCAAGCAAAGAGGGCACAATTTTCAGCAAGGGTCATTGCTGGTTTCAGTATGGCAGATTGGTATGGCGAGAAAACTTGGTCGGGATTCGTCAAAATTACATGGCTCATTCATCAAAAATTCGCCATGTGAACAGTTGGCAATTCAGGAAAATTTTTGGAAGCTGAAGAGAAGAGGATGTTGTTATTCTCTCATTTTCTGTACTACAGTTCAGTTTCAAAATTTCAGTGAGCTTTTGGGGTCCCAAAGCTTCTCATTTGGGAGGTGTGTTCAGGAGCTCAAGTCCAAGCCATGGAAAAAGCTCAAAATTGAAAGTGTTCAAAATCACTTGCAACTTGAACGACCGAATAGGCCTCGTCGATATGATCCTGAAACCGTGAACGACACTCAAATCCGACACTGTATGTGGAAGTTATGTAGGTTTGAGGTTTTCAGTAAACTCCAAAAATTGAGTTTGACCAAGTTTGACCTTCAAATTGGAAAAATTTAAAAAAAGAATATTCCCTGGAATATTTCATTTAGACCAATCCGATTTCGACATGTGGCAAGTGTTGTTTGGTCAGTGGATTGAATTTTGAAGATTTTGGCCAATCAGAGGGTGCCACGTGGCAATCCCGGAGGCCGCCACGTGGCCCCAGGCCGTGGTGAAATATTGTCTATGTAAAATTTTGTATAGTCTGAAAGTTTTGAACTGACGACCTATCGGAGGCTAGCACTCCGACCCGACCAACCGAACTACCATCACAACTTAACACATATGGCGGAAAGGTTTTATTTGAAGTTTAGTGGGTTTTCATTCGGTGGAAAAAGGGGGCCAGCCCCCGCTTCAACCCGACACCATAGGATCATACTCCATAGTCCAAGGGCTAAGGCTTTAACCTGTAGTCTTACCGTCGGGGGTAATGGTTTAAATAACCCTATGTGGCCAACATGGAGATTTATATGTTAATCATTTCCGAAATAAAATTTGTAAATACGGTTTGGTTGGAATTTAAGGTGGCAGTTAACATGTGACCGCTCACCTTAAAATTAAATACCAGCGTATTGAATGCTGACATTTTAGGGGTGGTTTCACCTATTTTTTCAATTCTACCATTTTTGGAGCATTAACTCCAGTTTCTCCACTTTCGGTGGAGTGGTTTTAGGCCAGATTGGGAAAAAATGGTTTTGGCCATAACTTATGATAGGGAGAACCTTTTTGGACGAATTATTTATTGATTTCAAGTATTTAGAGAATTCTAAATCCATTGGAATGGGTTTAGAGCCATTGGAGTTGATATTCAATCCCTTTTTCTTCAGGGAAGCAATGAGAGCCATTAGGGCCAAGAGGGAGTTGGAGCTGTGTTGAGCTATAGTTAACCATTTGAGGTGAACCAAAAGTCATTTTCGACTATTTTTAGCATTCCAGATCCATTGGGATAGGTTATAGAGGTAGTAGAGGTGTTCTACAGCCATTTTAGCTTTAGGGAAGATTTTTGAGCCATCAGGGCCATTTTGGGGTTGGAGTTGTTTTGAGTTGTACCTCACCGTTTGAGGTGATCCAAAAACTATTTTCAGCTAATTTTGAATTTATAAACCTAATGGAAGAGGTTTCAGATCTGTTTGAGGACTTCTGTAGCCTGAAAATATTTAGAGGAGTTCAAAAGGCCATCAGGGCCTTATTGAAGAAATCACTATT
This sequence comes from Pinus albicaulis, assembly GCA_034641835.2. Taxonomy (NCBI): domain Eukaryota; kingdom Viridiplantae; phylum Streptophyta; class Pinopsida; order Pinales; family Pinaceae; genus Pinus; species Pinus albicaulis. Next base: position 1,585,606,634 of record CM076578.1, read on the forward strand.
TATGGTAATTCTTCACTGTTTAGTGAATTTGGAAAGGCATTATTAGATTTTTCATGTCTTTTGAATCAGTATTTGCATTCAGATTTGTCTACTGAGACACTTTTAAACTTTTATTAGCATTTGAAATAATTTTAATACAAGAGGACAAGCTCATTTTGTGAGGCTTGATCCAACAGACGTAGCCCAGGAGGGGTGAACTTCTCATCAAACATTTATGTCATGTTATGTTGAAGTTATCTTACTGAACATTTCTGATTTAATATGTTAAACAACAAATACAAGTAGTTTCATTATCAGATCATGAGTGTTAACTTCTACAAGTTCTAAAGACAGAGTCTATAAAGGGCCAGGTAGCCTCTGGATCTCATCCTTTTATCAAAGTTGACATATCCAGTAAATGCCCCTACAGTAAATCTCTGGAATAGATCTAAGAAGTTGCATTTTTAGATTATTTAATTTAACTTGCCTTCACACTTAAACTCTTATACAGTTACCAAAAACACTTTGTTTTATGCAACAAGACATGGGATATTTTGCACACATTTAATCAATGGAAATGGATACCTTGCACACATTTTCAAGTACTTCCATTTTCATATCACAAGAGGGAATTGATGGATTCTTTTTTAGTCTCCTCTCATGTTTAATTTTGTGTCTCCCTTAATATTTTTCAAGTAATTTTTTTTTTCTATGATGAGTTCATGATAATTTTAGGGTTTCAAAACATATATGTGAGTAATGGTTCCCTTCCTCTAATAAAAGGTGGGATAATTCAGTTTCAAACTCAAAAAAATTTTACCCCTCTATTAGAATTCCCCTCTCTTGGAGACTCCTTCATGGATTTGGTGTTTTGGACGATAATTCGCACCAAATCATGCCCTATTCCACCTCTTGGGCCAATCCTATAGCAATTGGTGAAAATTATATAGCACTCATGAGAATCTTGTAGTACTGAACCCATATCCTATAGCAACTAGAACTTGACCCTGTAGTACCTTTGTAGCAGTCTATGTGACCCTTAGTGGTAGCTAGCTCGACCTTCGACACATAGTGGGCTTCTGTTACCATTTTTGGAATGAATCTCTAAGTACAAGTGAGGATCTCATTCTTTATTCTTTTCATGGGTTGGTGGTGATCTCAACACTTTGTGTTAGCTAGCCCCCACCTACTACCTTCGTAACCTTATATATCCATTGTTCCACTCCTCAAAACTATCACCCTCCTTATTTTTTCATTTTCTCCACATTAGATGAGAGAGAGAGAGAGAGTTAACTTTTATTCAACTATTTGAGAGTGGCCGAGACTGCTAGCCACCTTCAACCTACAAAAACCTTATTCCTCATGTATTTCAAACATTTCAACCTGTTATGAACTTAAAGGAAGGTGTGAGGAGTTTCATACCTATGCCTACATGATGATATCAGACTCTGTATCGAATGCTTTGATGTATGCATGTTGCTTCAAAATAGTGGTTGATTTGGTAGCTTTTGGAGGTGTAATTTTCCATATTTGTTTCTATGCCTTGGATTTTTTTTGGAAAAAAATATATTATATTTTGATATGTACTTTGCTAATCAAGACTTTCCAACATATGTTTTGTTGATGGTGCATCAAGTGCTATTGTTGGAGATGAAGAGTGACCCTGTAGCAGCCCTGCAATATTCTTGTAGCTACCCAAGATCAAGGAAACGAGTCTTCAATGCTTTCATGGAGGTTGATTCTCCATTTTGATGCTTCTAGGTGCTTCCAAATATGGTCCTGTAGGGCTTGTGGAGACTGCTACATGATTGCATTTTTTCCTATAGCAGTCACACAAACCCCTCTATGACCACAATATCCTTTAGATGATGCTCCAAAAATGTTGATAATATTATTTTCATACCATGGAAAAGGATCAAAAACATTGGTTGTGGGTAAGATAATGAATAAAAAGGTGAAAATGGGGATTTTTGATGGAAAAATATGAGTATTTGGGTGAAAAAGAAGGTAAATGGTGTGGATAATAGATTATCATGGTGTGATATACATCTCCTTTCATCCCTCTCTAGAAAAAATTCAATATAAACCATTTTTACATGTTGATTGGAATCCTATAGAAAATATGGAAAACCATGTAGTAGTTTAGGGTAATCATATAGCACTTCAAGAAATGAGGCGGAATTGAGTGATATATGGGTCTTGGTGATGGACAAACTTGGGAAAGGTAGTAAAATGATGGAGGACATGTAGAGAGCTATCTTAAGAGATGGATATGTGGAGTGTTGGAGTTTTCTTCCTTCCCTGTTGGGTCTCTTCGACCTGTGATTGGAACCCTACAAAAAAACACATGTTATCAACAATGATGTAAGGGCTCCTTTTGCTTCCCTTTTTTTTTTTTTTTTTGAGACTTGTGGTACTGCCATAGGTGCCTCAAGGGAGTTTTTCACCAAGGGATCTTTTCATTATTTCCCTTATCTATTTTTTTTTACCCTTGGATTTCCTGATAGAGGTTTTCAACCCAAGGGTTTGCCTCAGGTGCCTCATGGAGGTTTTCACCTAGGCTTCTAATTCCTTTTTTTGCTTTTTTCTTTTTTTTCTCTTTTTTTTTGTTGTATTTTTTCTTCTTCTTTCTTCTGATGATCAGAGGTTGTATGAACTAAGGTTTGTGACACCCCCACCCCCCCTAATCACATTTAACTCCTTCGTTATTGAATCAATAAATTCCTTCTTTAACAGAGGTATTTCGTAGAGTTTCAGTCGATAACCATTGAATCAAAGTGGAATTCCTTCTTCATCAATCATTCTGATATGGAAAGATCCATTTTCATGAAATTTTCCATGAAATAATGGCCTAATCATCTTGTCATCAACTTTCCCTTGAATTCCTTGAATCTTGAGTCATATAGTAGGTCCCAATCATCCTCTTGGAAATTCCTTTATCTGATGTTTTTTTCATGCCAAAACTTCCTCTGCAATTGCACCACATTAGTATGCATGAGTGCCTATAGTCTAAGTTCATATAGAGGATTGAGTTTTTTCAGCTTCTCTTGTTGAGCATTGGTGAGGTCCAAATCTAATTGTGTTGTCATTCCTGGGGTGTTGTATTCAAAGTCAATGGAAAACACTGCCTTCTTTCCATAAATAAATTCAAAGTGGTTGAAACCAATGGTGGTTTTCCAAGCGGTATTCTAGTCTTAAGTGGCCTCCACAAGTCGGGATGCCCAATCCTTCTTGCTATTGCAGAAAATTTTAGTGAATTTATTTTCCAAAACTCTGTTTGTGACCTCCTTCTGCCAATTTTATTAAGGATGATAGGAAATGTATTGCTTGTGACTTATATGATGTTTCTCTGTGATTCCCTTAATCATATTTGAATTAAATTGAGTCCCTTGATCAGTGACAAGCTCCCTTCGGAATCCAAACTTGTAAAATATGTTTTCCCTTAGAAACTCAACCACATTATGCTTTGTTGTTGATTTTTTGCATTCACTTTAGCCCACTTTGTCAAATAATTAGTGCACATAATGATATATCTCTTTTGTCTAGATGGGGGATAAATTGTTCCAATGAAATCCATGCTCCACTTCTAAAATGGCTTAAGAGTCACTTGAGGTTGCAAGGGAATTTCATCCTTTGGTGTAGGCTTTCCCATCCTTTGGCATTCATTAGGGGAATTTTGAGGTCTAAAATGGGCCTCCTAAGGAAAATGTACAATCAAAATTCACTTTATGAGAACCAATCACATTTTAGGGGATGACATCATCCCAATGGTGGAGGTGGCATTGATTGCGTTAAAGGTACTTACTTGTCACATTCTCAATGGTGGATAAAAACTCATGGTTAACCATGGTAGTGCTCTAAGTACTTTTAAAGTCAAAGTAAAATACTCATAATAAATGTCATTTCACACTTTTTGAATAAAAATATATTATTGTCATTTCATATTTCTTGAAAGAAACAATGCATATCCCTATACATTTATTATATTATATTATATTATTTTTATATAGTATATTAATTACATGTTATTATACAATTTAAATAATATAATTTTAATTAATAGCATATAATACTTAAGAATTTTTATATTTATATTTACATTTTATTTTAAGTTATTTAAGTACAAAGGACAAATGCATTAGTTGCTCAATGATAATGACATTTTCTTGAAAAGCTCATTCTTATTTATAGTCACATCAATACAAATTTTTTATTAATTTTATTTTGATACAACTTTTGAATTGAATTTAACTATGGTAAAATGGATTGTGGTGCAAAAAGTGAATTGCAAATTCATAAATTTTATTTTATTGTTTTAGATATTATTTTATTATTTCCTTAGGAGGCCCATTTTATACCTCAAAATTCCCCTAATGCATCACATATGGTAGTGTATCTCCTAACATCTTGGTGTAGAATGGGCCAATAGTAACCAACTTGGAGAATTTTGAAGGTTTTCCTCTTGGTAGCAAAATGACACCCACGTGGTTCATCATGGCATGGTGAGAGGATGTCAAAAACATCATCCTCCCTTAAACATATCTTCAAGATCTTATCTGGTCCCAATTTGAAGAGATTCCCCCCAATCCAAGTGAAAAGGGAAATTTTCCTAAAAATATTTCTCTTCTCCTTAAAGGATAGATTAAGAGGGAATATCCCAACAACCAATAAATTTCATATATCAGCAAACCAAGGATACAATAGTGAAATAGAAAATAGGTGCCCATCCGGAAGTTGATCATCTACCACGTCGTCACTTTTTGTAGGAAATGTTATTATAGACAAAAAATGTGCAACCACATTTTCCTTTACTTGCTTGTTAATAATAGTTAGATCAAACTGTTGCAACAATAATATTTCATGGCTTTATAATTAATATGAAAAAATAATTTATACCCAGTGATATAATGCCCATACTTGTTTAAGAAGTGCACGACAACTAAAATTTATTTTCAATAACTATGTAATTGAGTTAAACCTTGGAAAGGTTCTTGATAATGAAGTATATGGAATAGGGAAAATTAACTTCCATTTTTTCCAAAGCTACTCCTACAACCTTTTTTGATGCATCTGTGTGGATGTGGAAAGGAAATGCCTAGTTGTGACCTCTAAGAATTGGTGCAATGTTTAATTGATATTTCATGTCTTCAAATTCTCCTTGACATTTATCTTTCCAACAAAAGTCTGAATTCTTAGTCAACAATCCAAGCAAGGGTGAAGCCAACTTGCTAAAATTCCTTAATGAATCTTTTGTAATATCTAGCTAGCCTAAGAAAAATTCTATCCCTTTTTTTATGAGGTATAAGGACCCTTTTGATAATGACAATATTATTAGGGTCAATTTGGATCCCTTCCTTAGAAAGGAAGTGACCTAGGACAATCCATGCATTCATAAAAAAAATTGCACTTCTTGGGGCTTAGTGAGAGATTTATTTCAATGCATTTATTTAAGTCTTTAAACAGATTGGAAAGAGATTCTTGGAAATTATTTCCATAAGGGGTGAATTCATCCATATAGATTTAAATTTTTTCATGCACGAGATCAATAAAAACACTTAAAACTTCCCTCTCAAAGGTAGCAGGGGCATTTCAAAAACCAAATGGAAGAACTCTATAGGAAAAGGTATTCCATGGACATGTGAAGGTGGTATTTTCTTGATCCTTAGGGATGATATGGATCTGATTATACCCACTAAATCCATCCAAGAATGAGAATATCTTCTTCCATGCAAGTTCATACAATACTTTATCAATGAAAGGAAAAGAAAAATGATCTTTCTTTATGGCCTTGTTGAGTTCCCTATTGTTAACAAAGATCCTCCACTACCCATTTTTCTTGGGTAATATTACAAGAGGGTATACCCACTCACTATTTGAAATGGGGTAGATGAATCCCACATCCAATAGTTTTTGCAATTCTTCATTCATAATTTCCTTAAGGGCAAGGTTCATTCTCCTCTAGGGTTCGCACATAGGTTTACATCCCTTCTTAATGAAAATATGATGGATAAAAACTGAGGGATGCACCCATTTAATTTCCTTATATTCACAAGAAAAAACATGAATATGTTGTCTCAATATAGTGCATAATTACTCTTCTTGCTCTGCTGAGAGGGAAGGGTTGATTTTTAGAGTTTTTGATGGACTGATTTCCATAATATTAGCATGGTCTGGATTAGAAATGCTTTATAAACATTTCAGCCCATGTATTTTTCTCATATTTTCCTAAGGATTCTTCCACTATCTCATAATTTGGCATGGTAGTAGGAGGTTGATTCCGCAAGTGATCAATATGGTCATCCTCATCTAGCTACCTACTTCCTACAACAATGTCTGATGTACAAACTGGGTAGAGGGATGAATGATAAAAATATTTCTCCTCATCTTCCTTTAACCATAAAGGTAAATCATGCTCAACAGAGGGTTGAGGAGGGGGATATAATACAAGTTTCTTTTTGAGATGCCCATTTTTAATATTCATGCTTCCAACCCTTCAACTAATGTAAGCATCAACAATGGCTAACCAAGGTCTTCTTAAAATGAGAGGGTAACCATTAAACTTGGTTTTGGGTTGGAGGACAAGGAAGTCTATAGGATACTCCCTAGATTCAATGAAGACCATAACATCCTCAATAACTCCCTTGGGGACCATTATGGATATGTCTAAAAGTTACATAAATGTAGTGGTATTTCTTAAGGCTCCTTGGAGATTGAGCTTCAACATTGTTTCCTTGGTAATGACATTGATTGCAGCCCCAAGTTATATTAATGTGTTGGGGACTACATTATTGTTGATATACACATCCACTACTGGGCTACTAGTTTCCAAGTACTTTGGGGAGATAACTCTCCCAAGCATTAGATCAAAAAGTTTCCCAACAACATTAATAGTGGGGACGTCTCTTTTTCTTCTTCTGGGCATCTTGAAACACTCCTCCCTGATAAGCTTTTTGTAAATGGGGAAATATTTGATTTCCTGGAGAAGGGGTATTTTTACACACAATATATTTAATTCTCTTATAAGTTCAACCTATTTTAAGGTGTGTTTTTTTGGTTGGACCAACCTTTCAGGAAAGGGAGGTATACTAGCTTTAGGGACACTATATTCCTTCTCTTCTTCAATATATTCAAGGGGAGAAGGCGAGTGAGCATATGAAAATAATCTACTAGACCTACGGTTGATCTCTTGGATCTCCATAGCATAACCAATATAGGATGTTTCCCTACTATAGACCTGTTGGGGTTGTTTGTTGTTCAGATTTAGATTGGGATGAGCAGGCATTTGGGGTTGTTTGGGTGTATTATTGGGAGGTAGTTGTGGTTGAGGTGGAGGAGGAGGCATTAAGGCAGTAGGATTTTCTGCCTGAGGCCTCCATCCTTGTGAAGGGTTCCCCATTGAGGAGGGTGAGGTTGATATGGTTGGACTGGTGAATTGACATTCTAAGGAGGATATTGAGGAACATGACCAAGGAGAGGGAATAGATCAAGATGAGTGAGTTGGAGGATACCAAGGCTAAAATGGTACATTCTCATTTGGATTGAAAGATGGATAATGTGCACCTTGCATGCCTTATTGGTATGGCCAAGGGCCTTGTGGCCTTCTTTGGTTAATGAAGAAGATTTTCTCCAATCCACTCTCTTCCCATTTATATATAGCCTTCAGGCATGGAAGAGAGTTACATTTGTCAGTTGTATGGTTTTCCTCACAAACAGAACAAACCTCTATGACATTCAGTGGGCACCCGTTTTTGGGGTGGCTCTTTGTGCATCTAGGGAAAATGATGGCCAGTGACCTTTCTCCCTCTTCCTTATTCTTTTTTATATGCATCATATCCATTATTAAAGTGAAGGTGTGTGACATATCACTCTTAAAATCTTCTAGCATGCTCCCTATTTCATGTTTGATAGTTAAAGTAGAGGGAGAAGAGTTGATCAGGCTTTGATGGACCTACACGTCTTCCTTGCAACCCTAAAATTATTTTTGAATATTGTCTTGATTTCTTCATAGGTAAGCTGGTAAATATCTCCACGAGACAACATATTAAGGGACTCAAAAAAATCCTCCATAATCCATCAAAGAATTACAAGCTTCAAAGATTATGGGTCAAGGGTGTAGTTGGCCCTTTTGTAGTTGAGTTAAAATCTCTCTTCATAATTCTCTAAATATTCCTCTGTCCCTAAGGTAATCCTAAATATCTCCTCCTTGGTTTCTCTTGATCTATAATAATCCTTATATATTTTTTATTGAAATCTTGCTACATTTGAGCCCAGGTGGTGATGCTACCTCCTTCCAGGCTCATGAACCAGCACAAGGTTGCATCCTTGAGTGTGGAAGGAAACAATTTTAAGTTATGCTCATCAGAAGTGTAATCATAGGTTCTACAAACTATTATCACTAGGTTGGTAACAATCGGGATGTTTAATGGTCAACCTAATGCAACTATTTCAAACCACTTTGGACTGGAAATTATCCCGTCCAGTAAGAGAGGGATCTCTTAAATAAAATATAAAATAGTCAAGATAAAACTCATATTTGTAGATGTCTAACTCTGTACTATTTGTGTTTAATTAATTTTGCAGGTGGAAGATGTATGAAAGGCTACCATTAGGCATAGAGTCAGCTAATGTGAATTCAATCACAAATGAATGTAATTCATGGAATCTGAGGAAATTAAGCTTAAAAATATAAATTTTTATAGTGTACACATAACAAATAAAGGAAATTGGAGCATAATACTATGAATTCCAAGTAATTGTGAGAATGTGAAGCTTATTATAATATCAGAAAATGGAAACTATACAGAAATATAATCTTAAAGGAATTCTTAGGTATGAAAAACACTTCTACTGTTGTATATTAGCTTGGTGAAAATAAATTACATAATAGACCTCTCATCTACATTCATCCACCCCTTCAGATCCAATAAAACCTCTCATTTATAGAGTGAGATCTCTGTTACAAAGGTATGCCACCTAGGCTAGACTTCGACACTTAGCCTAGAGATTTAATTTAACTAGGATTACATGACTTTGAGGAATAATAGAGATATTTATGTTTTAATAGAGTTGATAATAAAAAAGGACTCTATGATTATTAATCACTTAAATAGAATGTCTCACAACTGATGTTGGTCATCCTTATCGAATGAAACTGCCATGTTTAGGTGGCTAAATGATACACTCAATTTAAGGTCTTTATACAACTAAATTGAAGATGGGTTGTCCATTTTTGTGAGGTGGTATCATGATGAGTTTTTTTAACCATGTCATCCATTTGGAATATATTGTTGAGCTACCCTAAAATAGATGGCCCAATGATATTCCTTGTAATGTTCCCACTTAGCCTTAGCTAAGAGGAACATTCAATTTTGTTTTAATTTCTATTTCATGAATAAATGAATAAAGGAGGACATGTAAAACTCCTAAAAAGTCTGAATAAATCAATGCCCATGTGAACAAAGACAAATCAGGGCCATGTAAATAATCACTTGTAGGTGTGAAAGAGGTTTGAGCTAAAGACTGGTCAACCTTGACCAAATAAACAGCGCTGTCTAGGTTCATTGCATCTCCAAAAGGGACAACGCAGTTCTAGAAGGGAGCCTCTCATGTGAAAAGGGCTAAATAATCAAGATGGTTTAGGGTTTGCAAAGGCTTTCTCATCTTATAGAAGGAGGAGGAGGGCAGCAAGAGAAGGTTGGTGATTGATCATATTTCCGAGTATTTGTCTACTTAGACAAATACCATTCTTTGATGTTTAGTGGAGGATTGTATCTGGAATTCCTATGCAGGGATTTCAACTCTTCCTTTGAGGATTCAAGGAGGAAATTTTGCTAAATTGAACCACTATCAGGCTTGATGCCAAGCTCCTTATTATATTATAGTGTTTCTCATCTTGAGGGCTGAGCTGTCTTGTGAGCTGTAGCAAGTGGGAGTCTAGATCTGCAGAGATCTAGTGTATTTTTGGGAGCCTCTTCTCATGGAAGGTGTTCTTTAACCTCCTGAAATAGTGTCTCTTCTTCTTGTACTTCAGATCTATAATTTTACAGTATTTTTCTTTGCCATTTGAGCTACAACGTTGTCCCACTGAGTAAAATGTGTTATTTTTGTATGAGGGTTTACATGGTGTCTTGCTCATAGCTTAGATCAGAGATCTATTGTGCTGGGATTTTCCTCCCACTTGGTGATCCATAGATTAGCTTGCTGATATATGCTATGTTCAGATCTGATCCATTGTAATGAAATGTTATATTAAAAAATTTACTGCAGTATTTTCCAAATCTGCATCTTGTTTCTCAGATCTACTTTTATTCATGCATGCTTTTGACAAAATTCTAAGTGGATCTTGAAGAGAAAAATATATAGTTTCCAAATCTGATGTTTCATCCAAAGATCTGTCCTAGATCTGAGTTGTAAGTTCCAACTGCTGAAGCTCCTAAAAAATAATGCTGTTGAAGCATTTCTGCAAATATACTTGTGTTCCTACTCTCTTTTTTGAAGATTTATTATTGTATTGGCTCATGAATTCTACTATATAATGAAAGGTATTTATAATAATGTTGATTTGCTTCCGTATGACTGAAACACAAGTCTCCTTGCTGATCTCCTCTGAACATCTGCTAAAACTGCACAATTCTTGAAGCAGTGCTTGTATTTTGCTGCAACCTTCCTCTTTGGGTGCTTTTTAACTAGTCAAGTTTTTGGGAGATCTGTTTAAATAGTCTAAACTGATTTTTTTCTGATGAAATTACATATATAAGTCACATACAACATAAATGAGGGGAAACAAGCCCTTATCTGTGTTATTTTTGCACAGTTTTACTTATACAACGTTTTTCTTGAACACCTTGTTGAAATTCCTAAAAAAGGAATATTACAGTGGTATTAGAGCTCCACTCTTGGCACAAACTATGCTTGCCATTGGATCACCAGTAATGTTTCATTCCAAATAATAGGATCCTCCCACTGAGAGGGAGAGGAGGTACCAAAATATAAGTCATAGAAAGTATGACTACACCACTGTTGATCTTGACAAGGGTCAAGACAAGGTGAAAGCCCCTGAATCTGTGAATGATAAAGATAAGGAAGCAGAGGAGTTTGCAAAAAATCTCTTGGAGGCTATGCAATATTTTTCCAAGGAGATAAAGGAGATGAGGGTGGATAGAATAAGGGAATCCCTTGGGAGATTCCATCAAGGAGAAATTTATGACATGTCTCATTTTGGGACTGGTCAACCTGTGAGCTTGCCACAAGCTCCACATGCCTCACAAGGCTCTACCATGCCTACGTTCTTGGTTGTAAAGAATGAAGGACTGCAAGAGCCAACCTCCCTAGAAGGGTACTTTGTAGAATATGACTCATAAAGCCAGAGGTTCAAGGATAACTTGAGCTTCCAAGACTTTTTCCATCTCAAGGACTGAAGGAGACCATGGCAGCAGTACAGAGATGGTGGTTTCTTCCAGGGGAGACACCATACTATGGGCAGGTTATTTTTTCCCAAGTTCGATGGAACATCCTCTTGTTCTGCCAAAGCATGGGTGGAAAAGTTGGACATCTATTTCCAGTTGAATAAAGTGCCCGAAGTAGAAGCCATCAAGATTGTTGCGCTGCATTTTGAGGAAGAAGCCCACAACTGGTGGTTTCATGGACTATCTACATTGGGACACAACAATGCATCTACATATGCTGAGTTCACTAGGAGACTAGTGGAGATATTTGATCAGAAAGATCCAGAGGCCCCTTTTATAAGCTTGGCAAAGCTGAAGCAGACAGGAGATGCCGAGGCCTATATCTCTAAATTCCTGAGGTTGTCAATAATGGTCCCTAATATATCAATAGCAAGGAGAGTCTACATGTTCATTGATGGCTTGGAGGAACCTTTGCATGGGTTGGTTAAGTCTACCAAGCCCATCACTTTGCATGATGCCATTGAGAGAGCTAGAGATCTCCAAGATTCCTTGCCAAGAGCAAAGGAAACTTTCCAAAGCAAAGCCCCTCTTCTAAGGGGAAAGAAGGGAAAGCTGCTCCACCCAAGGAGAGCTCACTGAATAAACTTCTTGACCTTTATCTCTGGAGGGAGTTGAGGAAAAAGAGATTGTGTTTCACTTGTCAAGAGCCATGGGTACCGGGACATAGATGTGCTGCTAGAAGAGCACACTATATAAAAGTATTCTCAGATTTTGAGGAGGAAGATGGTAATGAAGGACCTAGGAGGGGTCACAACACTGGTGATGATGAGTAGGAATATCAATCACCATCCAGAGGTGAAGAGGGAGCCTTTGCTCCAACAAGTGGGACTCTTGCTTCTTTGAGAGGAGTGCCCAAATACTTGACCCTAAGAGTACAAGGTTCAGTCATGAACCAGAGAGTGTCTATTTTGATTGACAATGGGGCAACCCACAACTTTATTGATGCTCACTTTGTGTAGAGGAGAGGGATCCCCACTGATACTTTTGATGGGTTCTCTGTTTTGGTCCCAGGAGATAGAACTATGCAGTGCATGCAATATGTTCCGTCACTTTCTGTCACTATGGGGTCCTACACCTTGGTGGATCACTTCTTTGTAGTTGACATACTAGACACCAATATCATCTTGAGTGTCCATTAGTTGGTTACCTTGGGGAAGGTCACTACTGATTGGAAGGCCTTGCATATGGAGTGGGTGGACTTGAAGAGTGGGAAACCACAAACAATTCAAGGCATGCACACTTATCCTGCACCTGATGTTTCCACACAAACAACAGAGATGGATTTGCATAGTGGAAGCAAGGATATCACAGTTCCTTCTCTCATGTTTATGAGAATTTTGCAAGGAACATTCCTACCTCATGGCAAGCCACTTAGAATGTGCTTAGATTCTAATCATGTGGGGGAAGCCTCACAAAGTGCTAGAGCAATGGAAGAGAAATCCATAGCGCTGTGGGAGGAAGCAAAGGGGAGGATCATCCTTCCCACAAACAATGTTGGCATGTGTAATGTCAAAGAAACAATTAGCAACAAGGCAAGCACCATAGATGCATCAGCATTGCTGTCCTTGTTGAGCTGTGTAGATCCATATTGGAGGTCTCAACTCCTTGTGGAGTACTCCAAAGATCTACACACCGGGATGATATTAGATGGCATGAAGCAAGGAGGAGGCTATTTGGTCCATGAAGGGGTCATCGATCATATTGGTAAAGTATTCTTGTCTCAAGCCTCCAAGCTTAAGCAAGAGATACTACAAAGAACGCACAAAGAGTTCCTTTCCAGCTATATGTAGTCAGAAAAGATCTACTCCCTAATCATGAGGAGTTTTGATTGGGAGGGTATGAAGGAAGAGCTACATCAACACTATGATTGGGAGGAAATACATCAGCACTTAAAAGAGTGCAATAGTTATGAGGAGATGGGGCAGCCAAAGGACTCTATGCAGGAGACATTTCATCCATCTCTTCCTTCTCTTAAAAGAGGAGAAATACCCATGCCTAACTCCATGTGTGTGGGAGACTTGAATGGTAGAGAATCTGATCTTATGGAGCATGTTTATTTTTCTGATTTGACACATTCTCTTACCATATGTATGTAGGCCATGGCTTCTACAAGGAGTGATATTACATGCAGATCTCATGGCATTGATGAGGCCAATAAAAATTCTAAATCTGGCCACTCCCTTGAGGTGCAAAGGGAGATTCTCTATCATGATGGGTGCTTCCCAAAGGCACCTAACTTGGGTATCACTTTCAGCCATGTCAAAGTGACCCATGCAGCAAATATGTGGTGGGAATACCACTTACCACACTCAGATTTACTCAAGACAAGGAGTGCATTGTGTTGGTATCTTATGTGGGATTGTGACCCACCTCCTCAAGTTCACATTTCAGTTTGCATACATGTGATTTTTCTTCAATACATAGATGATATATTGGTATTGTTTATGGCTTTGTATGGGAAAAAAGTGGGCAGTGTATATGTACCACATGGGATGGAACTTTACCTTGTACTTCATGATACATGTTTTATGTGTGACATTACTTCACCCATGTTTATTTCTGTTGAGTTTTACACTCCTGAAGGGATAAACTATGCCCCTATCATGTTAGCATTAGAGGAGCAATTTCTGATGTATTGGCTTGATGAGCACTTGGTCCATGATGAAAACTTGATCCTTAATGGTGCCATCAATGGAGAATAAAAAGAACTACAACTCTTACCTTGTCAGTTGCTTGAGGACAAGCAACATTTTCGAGGGGAGGACTGTAATGTTCCCACTTAACCTTAGCTAAGAGGAACATTCAATTTTGTTTTAATTTCTATTTCATGAATAAATGAATAAAGGATGACATGTAAAACTCCTAAAAATTCTGAATAAATCAATTCCCATGTGAACAAAGACAAATCAGGGCCATGTAAATAATCACTTGCAGGTGTGAAAGAGGTTTGAGCTAAATACTGGGTCAACCTTGACCAAATCAACAACGTTGTCTAGGTTCATTGCATCTCCAAAAGGGAAAACGTAGTTCTAGAAGGGAGCCTCTCATGTGAAAAGGGCTAACTCATCAAGATGGTTTAGGGTTTGCAAAGGCTTTCTCATCTTATAAAAGGAGGAGGAGGGTAGCAAGAGAAGGTTGTTGATTGATCATATTTCTGAGTATTTTTCTACTTAGATAAATACCATTCTTTGCTGTTTAGTGGAGGATTGTATCTGGAATTCCTATGCAAGGATTTCACTGCTTCCTTTGAGGATTCAAGGAGAAAATTTTGCTGAATTGAACCACTATCAGGCTTGATGCCAAGCTCCTTCTTACATTACAGTGTTGCTCATCTTGAGGGCTGAGCTGTCTTGTGAGCTGCAGCAAGTGGGAGTCTAGATCTGTAGAGATCTAGTGTATTTTTGGGAGCCTCTTCTCATGGAAGGTGTTCTTTAACCTCCTGAAAGAGTGTCTTTGCTTCTTGTACTTCAGATCTGAAATTTTACAGTATTTTTCTGTCATTTGAGCTATAGCGCTGTCCCACTGATTAAACTGTGTTATTTCTGTATGAGGGTTTACATGGCGTCTTGCTCATAGCTTAGATCAGAGATCTCTTGTGCTGGGCTTTGCCTCCCACTTGGTGATCCATGGATTAGCTTGCTAATCTATGTTCTGTTAAGATCTGATCCATTGTAATGAAATGTTATATTCAGAAATTTACTGCAACAGTTTCCAGATCTGCATCTTGTTTCTCAGATCTACTCTTATTCATGCATGATTTTGACAAAATTCCAAGTGTATCTTGAAGAGAAAACTATATAGTTTCCAGATCTGATATAGATCTGATGTTTCATCAACAAATCTGTCCTAGATCTTAGTTGTAACTTCCAGCTGGTGAATCTCCTAAAAAATAACATTGTTGAAGCATTTCTGCAAATATACTTGTGTTCCTGCTCTCTTTTCTGAAGATTTATTACTGTACTGGCTCATGCATTCTATTGTATAATGAAAGGGATTTATCATAATTTTGATTTTCTGCTGTAAGACTGAAATATAAGTCTCCTTGCAGATCTCCTCAGAACATCTGCTAAAACTGCACAATTCCTGAAGCAATGCTTGCATTTTGCTGCAGCCTTCCTCTTTGGGTGCTTTTTAACTAGTCAATTTTTTGGGAGATCTGTTTAAATAGTATAAAATGATTTTTTTCTAATGAAATTCCATATATAAGTCACATAAAACATAAATTAGGGGAAACAAGCCTTGATCTATGTTATTTTTGCACAGTGTTACTTATACAACGTTTTTCTTGAACACCTTGTTGAAATTACTTAAAAAGGAATATTACATTCTTGATCTCATTAACTGAATCAACCAATTTTATTTATATGTTGACTGCAATGAAAAAGCTTTGGTGATGAAGGAAGGGTTAATTATCTGAAAGAAAAAGGGATAAAATGGTGGCGAATAGGATTTTTTTTTTTAATGGTTACAGAGTAATTTCTGTTAGGGGTGCGGATCCATTGAGATTTCGAATGGTTATTCTGAGAATGAATTTAATTGGATTATGGTCTATGCTAGGTGTCAGGTGATGAATTGAGGGAGGTGTGGGAAATGGAATGGAAATTGGGAGAGGGATCAAGTGGGAGGAGATACGTGGCAGTAGGGGAGTGGAGGGAGATACACGTGAAAGATGGTGGCAAAGGAGGGTGCTTTGGTGGATTTCAGAGGGGGGTTGAGGTGGTTTATGGTTTGTGAGCAGGGGGGGGGGGGGTTGTGAAGTGCCACATTGGTGACACGTTAGGTGGGTCTGGCAGGAATGAAATAGGTTTTCGGACTCCCCCTTGCTAATGAAGGTAGGATGGCAAGGGGATGCCAAAAAACACTATCGGCCATAGACCTGGCGGGGTGACAATCGAGCAGCTGATTGGAGCACAAGGCTTAACCACATACGACAAATTTCCTTTGTTGTTTACAAATTTTTTCAAATGGGGGAAAAATTTGGCTAAAATACATAATACCCTCAACTTAGGATAAAAATATTATGATCCCAAACTTAGGATAAGAGCCCCCAATAATGTAAAATCAACCCTTTTTTACCCTTTGAACCCATTTTGGAAATAATTTTCAGTATGAAATATTATTCACAAAGTCTCAAATATAATAATCAAGTGACCCTATAATAATTATAGGACCCTAACATAGGCTCCAGCTGGGGATGTTGCACCCCTGTGGTGTAGAAAAGAACCAATAGCTTCAGTGCCTTATTGAAAACTGAAAAAATTAACTTTGATGAAGTGTTTACCAAGTATTTATGTCCTTCTCCTCGGGCTCAAACTTGATAAAAATATCACTTTTATTTGCAAACATGAGGAAGGAAAATGAAATATATACAATGATGTGTCTTTCAGCACACTGAGTTAAGAAGAATAGTGTTTCAGAAACCTCCCATTGACAGTTCCTCCTTGACACAGTTGTCCATCCATTTCTTGAAGTAAGAAGGTGTTGTTTCCATGATATGTTGCAATATTATATGGTCCTTTCTAGATGTTTTCAAATTTTCCATGTTTCCCTTTATCTTCTATCTTGGCCTCCCATTTCAAAATCACATTTAGAACTTTGAATTTTTCCTCCTTTTTTTTCCTCTCAAATTCCTTTTTGAATCCGTTTTGTGATTGTTGATAATTAGTGTACACCTCTTCTCTCTTTTCTTGCAAATAAATGAGCTTATTTACCCTTCTTTGGACTTCATTCGGCTCTTCTTCCAATCCTGCAGTAATTTCATCATCGACACTCCAAGAGAACTAGGAAATATTGCTTCATTTCCATAGACAAATTCATAAGGAGAGGTTCCTATAGATATTTTGGTGCAAATTCTATCATCCCATAAAGCAAATTTTAGCTTCAAATGCCATGACCTTTTGTTCTCCTGCAAAGCCTTCGTGATAGTTTGAATTATTCTCTTATTTGATGACTCAGCCAAGCCATTATCTTGAGGATAGTAGGATGTGGAGTGACCAAGTGTAATGCGGTACTGATTGCAAAAAATAATCAAATTTTTAGACTTGAAAGCTTGAACATTGTCAGTTGGCCAACTTTGGGCCACAAAAATTTATAAACATGGCCACTCCCTTGGAGGACAAAGGGAGATTTTGTTTCATGATGGGTGCATTCCTAAGGCACCAAATATATCTCACACTTTCATCCATAGTGATATGACTTGGACAACAAGTAAGTGGTGGGGAAAACACTTACCACATCATGATCTGATGTAGTCAGGAGATGCATTACACTGGTTCCACATGTGGGACTATGACCCACCTCCATATGCACAAATTTCTATTTGTATGTATGTAATTTTGATCCCATACATTGATGATGTACTTGTACTTTTTATGGGAATTTATGGAGGGAGGATGGAAGGTATGTTTGTGCCCTATGGGATGGATATTATCCATGTATCTTATGCTACATGTTTCAGGGAGAACATTGGGAAATCCATTTTTGTTTCATTTGAGCTATTGTCTTTTTATGGGATGGATTATTTACATCTCATGAGAAATTTGGAGGAGCAATCCATGGAGGGATGGATTGGTGAAAACTTAGCTTATGGAGGAAACTTATCACATGTTGGTGTCACCAATGGAGGAGGAGAAGAGTTGCAACACTCACCTTGTCAGTTTCTTGAGGACAAGCAACATTTGGGAGGGGAGGACTGTAATATTCCCAATTAGTCATGAGCTAATTGGAATATTCATTTTTGTTTTATTACTTTGTCTAAAGAATAAAAGAGCAAAGGAGGTCCATAATACTCCTTAATAATGAATAAATCAATGCCAAATGTGAAAAGGCTAAATCTTGGTTGTTAAATCAAGCACCCTTAGGTTTGAAAGGGGCTGGATCATTTTGATTGGGTCAACCTTGACCAAATCTACAACAATGTCATGGAGGAGTGGTCGTCAATGAGGCACATTGTAGTTTTAGATGGAGATCCCTTGTGTGAAAGAAGTGATCTCATTGGAGGTGGTTTAGGGTTTGCAAGCTCTTGTATTATAAAAGGAAGGGGATGGAAACATTAGAAGGTTGTTGATGTATATGATATTTTTCTGAATATATGGTCTATTTAGACATATATCTTTCTCTTGTTTTTTAGTGGAGATTGAATGCTATTTAGCATTGGGTGTTCCTGATCGGGAATCCCACCTCTTTCCATTGAGTAGCTCTTGGAAGAGTTTGTATTGCATTTTCCGCTATCTAGCTTAGGGCCAAGCTTCTTCTTTCAACTACAGTGCAAATCCTGTTGAGGGTTTGGTTGTTTTTCCAAGCTGCAACAAGTGGAGATTAGATATTTCAGATCTAGTCCATTTCAATGCTTCTTTTTCAGTGGAGGAGGTCTCTACTTCATTCGGAGGACAATATTGAAGGCATTTAGCATCATTTTTAGATCTTGGCATGAGGCCAACCTCATTTTTATCCCTACAGCGCAGTATAGATCCAGATCTTCATTATTCCTGTAGGTGCAGTTACAGGGTGGTTCAACACACCAGTTGGAGAGTGATTTTCTGAGTGTTGGGGATATGCCCTTCACTTTGGAGATCCATTTGAGGAGGCGATTCTATTGTTCATATCAAATCAGCCACACTTTCCAGATCTATATTTTTCAGTAGATATGCAGTCTTAGATCTCATATCTACAACTTGTGCTTGGTGTTTTGCTGAAAACCCCAAGGGGATTCATTAGAGGAGCTTGTATAGCGCATAGATCTGGTATAGATATAACTTTTTGTACACTTACTTGCTCTAGATCTGGTGTTTAATCTACAATTATTGCAGAGCCAATAAAATAACGCTGTAAGGCTTTTTCAGTCTTAATATATGGTTTCAGCACCTCATTTTGAGGGATTTCTTTCATTAGAGGCTTCCTTTTCTTGTCATGCATCTTATGGGCCACTTTTTACATATATTTTTATGCTATAATGACATATGAAAGGTCTCCATATTGGTCTCCTGCTTAATAAAATATGATTTGCATTATTTTCCTATCTTCCTGCATTGTATTACTGCATTCCCCATTTGGGAATATTAAAATACCATATATTAGAACAAAACAACAATGTATATTAAACAACAGTTATGATATGCAAGGATATTTGAAACCAAAACCAACTCTGAGCTACCCGCCGCCACCACCAACGGGCCAACAACCCTGCTTTGGTGGCTACACCACCTAGTAATATTTAAACCTTCATTTTCCATTCGATTGCAGAACGACAGAGGGAGGATGATAGAACTAGGAGTGGCCAGGGGTGTGGAACCATGAGTGAGGGAATCTGTAAGATGTTGGAAAGATTCCTTTAGAGGGCCAGAGGTGTTAGTGTAATAATTTGACAAGTTCATAGTTGTTTTTTCACATTTTCATGCTAGGAATCCAACCGTGCAATCTGTTTCTCCAACCAAGGTCTCCATTTTTAGGCCATCATCTAAATTGGAGGTATAAGGGTAATTTTTGTAAATTTTCTTGTAATTGATTTCTTTGATGCCACTGAATGAACGAAGGCCTCCCCACTTTCAGCAAGGCTCGGATACGTAGCCCACATTGGGTGAACTGTGTAATTAAATATTTTTTTTGCCTTTGAAATAATGGTTTCTTTATGATTTCACTTATTTTTCATGTGTTAAGTTACTTGGCTAATGTGATTTTTTAAATGAAATTATGTATGCATCCTTGAATTTAAAAGATCTGGATCACTCCATAACTGTGTCGGTCTCGCATGCAATGAGGGTAAATCCAAGCTCGAATTGTGAAGCAAGGGCTTCACCTTCTCCTCCTCCTAAGGTATTCTTGCTTTCATTTTTTTGTGGACACTTCGTAGCATATTCCCCGAATTCATGATAATGGAAGCATTTAATTTTGGAAAAATATTTCTTCTTGCCCCCTTAGGAGGATTTTCGTTTGGATTGAGATTTATTCCCTTTTCCCTTCTTTTCCTTTCCATCCAATGAAATTTTTTCTTCATCCTCACCCTTGGATGAAGTCCCATCTCTGGTATTCCTCATTTTATTTTGTACATAATCAGACCATAAGTGCTCCCAATTCGATAGTTTCTCCCTCTTGTTCACCAAATATTGATAGCTATGACACGTATTAGGAAGGCCCAGAAGGGCTAGGCTTACCAAGTCTTCTTTAGGAACATTTACACCAACCCCACCAAGTTCATCATGAAATTGTGTGAAATTGCTCAGATACTGTGGAATAGTGTCATTATTATGCACCTTGATACTTCAAAGTTTATCTTTGAGCACCAACTTCCACTGGTCACTATTGTTCTCAAACAATTTTATCAGTGTTTCCCATATTGTGAATGGATTTTCTTTCCTGTGGATATTTGAGACAATGTGATCCCGTACTCCCTCCAAGGTTATTCTCCTCGCCTTGGCTACATGTTTCTTCCACTGACCAAGGTTTTGGGCATAATATTCTATTATTTTTGCAACATCTGTCTTGATGTATTCTAGAAATCCATTGTCATCTGACACCCTCAATGCAATCCTTCCATGCAAAAAAATTAGAGGTGCATTTCAAGGCATACTCTAGCATTAGTCCATTGAAGGTCATATTCTCAACACTGAAGAGATCCTACTGCACTGAACTGCAAATTCAAACCTCTTGAGAAACAACTTCAAAATTTCTGCTCTAATGTGAATCCTACTCTAATACCATGTAGAAATTATGATGTATATTTTAAACTTCTCATGAAGTTTAAATCAAAATGATAAGACACAAACCTACTCTACTACTCTACGAACATTAATTCACAATTTAGAACAAAAATCTTAGACATGCAATAAGAAATCAAACACATGCATATAGTATTTTTCTTAGGGAAAGAAATGTGCTAAAATCTCGAATTCTCACTTGCATTAATCTAATGAATATATATGTATTACAATTGATTTTTTCAACTGAGCACAACGTACAAGTGCATAACCTATCTCTCTACTCATTGAGAATCTCTGACCCAAACTTATTCAATGTATGCTGCTTCTTGAGCTCCTATTTCCTTGCGTTGTTCCTTGAGAAATTAGACCCCTATTATTTAGGAACTTTTCCAAAATGGATTGTGCAATTCCTTAGGTTAATCATATGACTACATGCAACACCTTTACACTCAAACTAATATACAACTAATGTTACACTTCATTGGAATATCCACCAAGTATTAGGAACTCAAATTCTCTGCATGAACTAGCTATTTTGGGCTTATTGATCAATTAAATGGATGATCACTAAATTTGACTGAAGTCCCATTGCACAACTGACCCTCCACTAGTTCCTCCAATAGTTAGAACTAGTTTAACTGAAAACAACCTTAGATAACTAACCTTGATTGTTACAAATTAGAAATCAGGCATTCTTAATTGAACCCTAACTCCTTCAACTCGAATTTACTGAGTAATCTAGGTGACACAAGCCATGTCACACAAGTTAATTGCATCCAAGTTGTCTGCTAATGTGGAAATTTAAATATTCTCAATTTAATCAAGGCAAAATCAAATTGAGAATTCTTGCTGCATTTTTCAACAATGTTAATCGCTGGAATGGTGGAGAGGTATGAGGTACACTCTCCTAACCGAAATTCAAATCCCTAATAAAATATGTGTGAGTTATATGTTAAAATCTACCTGATCTAGTAGTTTCACTTTCCTTTCCCATTGGTGAAATAAGACCCATCCACTTAGAAAAAGAGACTCTTCAATAAGTAAGAATATACAATGCATTAGAACGCCCTTGTTGATGATATTTTACTTAAACATCATCTAGGGTTCCTCGAACAATGTGATATCTAACACTAGGTAAATATTTAACCCTTCTCTTATTAGTACTACTTAATGTTCTTGTAAATTATGGTCAATACTAGCTATATAATAAATTTTTTCCTATATATATATATATGAAAATAATGACTTGGAAAATTCAAGTCCAAGTTATTCATGGGCTATGCATCTCATAGATTACAAGAAAATAGTTTGATTCTACCCTTTCAATTTCACATTCTCTTCTAAGAAACATGAAGCCAACTATTACCACCCTATGAATTTCCAAAAACTTGATAGAATGTGAAAGTGTTTCTCTAATTGTTTCCCATGTTTGGTTAGAGTCAAATAGTGATGCCTTAGTGGAAGAGATACTATCAAAGGATACCATCATTGTTGAACTTATAGATGTTTTGTGAATGCCTAAGAATTCATAGGTTCTATAAAATACAACTTTATTTTGTGTGGCTAGTAGTTAAAAGTGAAATACATTGGAAGAGAGTTCTAAAGGAAGACTCAAACCTTGAAATTATCATGTGTATTTTCAGAAGTATCATTTTTCTATAGGGAGTAGTTCTAGTTTATCTTTTGAAGCTTCCAAATCCAAAATTGGGCTTGCCTGACATGATATCAATGTTGTTTAGAGTTAAAGAAAGTTATTCCAACCTATAACACTTAAATCCTACTCAGTGCACACCTCAAAATTGACAGTTTATTACCAGAAAAACTATTAACTGAATTATATTATACTAAAAATATAGAGAGTGCAAATAAAATCATAGCTATAAAAAGTATTCCATTTATTTTACACATAATTGAATTAAGAAACCTCCATGAGAATATTATTTCAATAATTTTCTCCCATTTAATGGATGCAAATGGAATATGTAGGCATATGCTAGTGAATGACATCAAAAAGGCTTCTATTATTAATCTATTACACTATAACTAAGGCATATCTATAATTTTTGCAATTGCTTCCCTTGTAGAGATGCTTCTTCCATCAAGGAGGGATTTGAATTATAGGTTGTTGAGAGAATTGCAAAATGGAATGCTTCTAAGTGATACACTTTCTTTGGTTTAAATTAAAAAAAAAAATTTGATTGAGCAATATTTAATGGTTTCAAGATTGATATTATAGCCAAATATTCTTTTACAACCTTGAAAATATAGTGTGTATAGAGGAGAGGCATTTTGTGTATCCAAATAAAAAAACAAATAAACATAATAAAATATAGCTCAACGGTTAGATAATAATCCACTTCAGGGGGGAAACGTCCCTTTACATCACATAAATGAACAATGCTTGGATGATTGAATTGACAAGACATCCTTGATATATATATATATATATATATTAACCAAGTAACTTAAACCACATGAAAATAAGTGGAAATAATAAGAAAAAGTTAGATCAAAGACACAACAATTTGATTACAGAGCTCATCCAAGGTAGGCTACATCTCCAGGCCATGCTCAAAAGTGGGGAGGCCTTCTTTCATTAAGTGGCATCAAAGAAATTAATTACAAACAACTTTTACAAAAATGACCCTTATACCTCCAATCCGGATGATGTTCTGAAAATGGAAACCTCGTTTGGAGAAACAGACATCACCATTGGATTTGTGTCACGAAGTTGTATAAAAAGGATTATAGGTTTGTCAAATTACGACACTGGCACCTATGGCCCTCTAAGATAATATTTTCAACATCTTGTGGATTCCCTCGCTCAGGGCTCCACCACTCCTATTAGCTCTTGGTTCCACTCTACTCTCCATTTTCGGGCCTTGGTTGAATGAAAAATGACATTGTTTAAGTAATATGTGGCAGCGTTAATTTTAATGTGGGTCATTTGGCCCGTTGACAACAAGGCTTAAGATGGTGGGGTAGGTCGGTGGTTCCAACCCTCGCTCATTAACTATGGTATATGGTTATGTCGCATTAATTTTTGAATTTAATTTTGTTTGGGGCTTCTCGGGAGGCGGGCTGGGTGGGGTCAAGCCCTGCCAACCCCGATGGTGTTAACAAATGGCGTGTAGTCATTGGGTAGGGCCCGGGTCACCCGCGGCCCCGACCCATTGTCTTGTTTTGATATATAATATGTGGCTCCTATGGGGGTTACACAGGTCTGCCAGGGGTGTCCCACCTACCCATGAACTATATATAATATATATTGTTGTTGGGGTGGCATGGGTGGTGGCCCGCTATGCATTTAAAAAAAGAAATTTTTTTTTTTTTTAAAACTAGGCAGTTTAATTTTTCCGCTGAAAAATAAGGGTCACTGGAAAAATTAAGTCGATGAAAAATCCACCCATTTTGGTGGTCGGATTTAGTGCACCAATATTTTTTTGATTTTTCACCTCGTTAAGACTGCCACTTGGGAAAGTTTGACTATAATTTTGACCATATATAACTTGAGCATACAAACTCAAATTTGAGTGTCATTCACACCATTGGAATGAAGGCAGTGAGAAAAAAACCCAGAAGAGGAAGATTCAAATGAGGAGACCAAAGAATCATGGGAAACACTTGATGAAGATCAGACATCAAAATCATAGATTGATAAAGTTACATTATGTTCACCATTATATCCTCCATGTGTTCAATGCCGCAATCAGTGAAAAGAGGAAGATTTGAATGCCATGGTAGAAGAGGAAATCCAAGATGATCCAAATCAGAAAGAGGAATAGGGGTATCAAAGCTATATTGAAATATGTTTCTAGACAATCATTAAGTTGTAGCAACAAACTCTTCTTCAACAATACTTGATACAATATGAGTCAAAGAAATTCATCTCTCATATTCAGGTACATGTCAAAGCATGTATTCCAAGTGTACACATGATTTTATCTGTCATCTTGACGTGCACATGACTCTATTGGAAGTATTCCTATACTTTAAAGATATATATTTTTTAAGTAGTGTATGATAGAAAGAAATTAAAAAAATGGAAAAAGAGAAAAAATAAAAAATAAAATATCAGGTGAAAACCTATTTTGAGGCGCCTAAGATTGGTTCAATGATTCAAAACCTCCATGAGGTGCTCAATGGGTTGGAAAAAAGAGAAAATAAGAGAAAAAGAAAAGATCCTAGGTGAAAACCTCCTTTGAGGTGCCTAGGTAGACCTACTAGTTGACAACCTCATTGAGGCAACTAGTAGGCCTAAGAAAAGAGAAAAAATGAAAAGAAAAAGAATATTTTCTCCATGTATCTCTCTCTAATGAATGCAGGCGCTCTCCAACCTTTGCAAGAAACAAAGAAAAAAGGTTGGCAACAAAAGAAAAAGTTGGTAAAAAATCTAGTCAAAGCAAGTCAAGGTCATTCCAATCCATCACCCTCATCCACCCATCATTTCCAAGGTTTTCTAATTAATTTTTCTCGTTTTCCTAAACTGCTACAGGAAGTCCTATTTTTTATACAGGAAGTCATGTTTTTGAGCTAAATTTTTTTTTTATTATATCTTGAAAATTGTGTAACCATTTTCTGACCTGTTTCATGGGGAGATGCATATAGATGATGGTAACATGCTCAAGAAATTTCAGCAATTTATGGTGCACATTTTGTGAGAAATTGACCTCCATCACCTACAACCATTTTTTATTTTTCTCATGATTTGTGCATCCAATGGCCGAGAGTTTTCATGGGGAGGTGCATAAGGATGATGGTAACATGCTCAAAATTTTTTAGGGCAATCCACACTACCATTTGACATTTATGGATAAAATAATTATTCTATAAGGGGTTCCCTTGAATTGCTACATGAAGTTTTGTAATTGCTACAGGAAGTTACAGTAAGAGACACGTAGGTGGATGGAGGAAAAAAACAATAAAAAAGGGCCTTGAGGTGTAAAAAAATAAATGAAGATATTCTTCTCATCATTTCCTATCACCTTCTCATCACTCCTCCATCTCCAGCACAAGGGTTTTTCATTCTAACCTTACCTTTTGTCACCTTTGTAAAATAATATTTTCTGAAAAAACACAGAGTTCCTTCACTTCATTTTTCCAAGGCCACACCACTTCCTCACCAACCTATAATAATCCTACCATAACCCTAATACCACTTCATGTTCATTCAAAGAAGCATATAAAGACCTCTGATTTAGGTTTTCTCATTTCTCGTTTAAAATTTTCCCTTTTCCTCTTATAGTAATTGGATAAACGTGAAAACACTGAAACATAAAGAACTGAGTGTGGACATAAGGTTTCATGAATAGACACAAGTATCATGGTTTGACCAAAACTCTCCTCACAGAAGGATCATCTTTTCTATCAGAACTTCATTGACCAAAACATGTAACCAACACAAGTAATAAGGACCGAATGTTAACCAAATGTTGTAGTTTCACAAGAATATTTTCAATTCAGCCACACACAAATAATCTAGAAAAAAAAAAAAAAAAAAGTTCACACACAATGCTTATTTACATAACAAAAACAAAACAAAAAATCAAAAAAATTACAAAAAACAAAATAAACTATGTATGTAGCATAGGGAATAGCCTTAAACCATCATTGAAAATAATGTTTCAAGTCTTGGCCATCGACAGGAGGAGAGTCAATCTTCCCATCTAGTGATTGAATATTATATGTGTATTTCCCAAGATTTCTGTGTATGGTGAACGATCATTTCCACATTGATCTAAACTTAGTGTGTTTTCCTTTGTCCTCATAGGCTTTGTCCCATTTCATGACTAAGGCACCCACACCAAATTTATTCTTTCCTACAAAATTCTTGTCAAACCACCTCTTGATACAACTCTGATGAAGAGAATTTTTTTCGTTTTCTTTCAGTCTTTTTTCTTGTAGCTTACCAAGGGTGTTTATCCTGCGATGAACCAATAAGAATTTCTTTCTCTAGGATTCTTGTGAAAGTTGGAGGGAAGAAAAGTAAATTTTCAGGGGTAGGATAACTTATTTTCCATACAACAGAAAGTAAGGAGACATATTTAGAGAAGTTTTTGGCATGACTTGGTTAGTCGATAAGGCATTTACCAAAGTGGAGTGCCAGTTCCTTTGTTCAGAGAAGATGGTATTCTTAATGATATGTATAAGGTTCTTGTTTGTAGACTCAACAAGACCATTTCCCTGTGGATAGTAATTAGTTAAATGTTTAAAAAAAAACCATTTTCCAATGCAAAATCATGTAATTTTAGCGATGAAAAATATGGTGCATTGTAAAAAACAAGTGAAGTTTAGCCTATAAATTCACCAAGTATTATAGTCTAAATTGTTTTTTAACATAAAATTGTCAAAGCTGATCAAAACATTGTAAATGTGTGTATCACAAGGAGTATTGCAGTTTTCAAGATCCCTATGAGGTTTCCTTTTAAAATTTTGAAACTATGGATATAATGGGTCATTATGAAAATCAAGGGTGTCATGTCATAGGGAAGTTGGTCATCATAGTTCAGTTTGGGTATCATTGACTAGGATTAGTTATAGTCATGTTGATCAATTGTAAAGGGCATTGTATTATTTCATGAAATCAACAAATATACAATGGTCAGTTCTAAATTTGGAAAGATCCATTTTGTTGCGCTCAAGCATGTAATGATCCCAAAAGTACCATAATTTCCTAGCAAGGAGCGAGTTTCTTTGTAAACTCATCAAAATTGCATGCATTGCATCCTTTACCTTCAGAATCTGTGGCAATTTCCATCTCCAGGAGCTTGTGAGAAAATATTTTTGGTGCTATGTTCACACTACTAAGGGTGTTGCGCTTTGCCTCAAAGAACTAATTTCCTCCAAAAAATTTCCATTTTTGGGTATGTACACCAATCTAGAATATTTCCTGTATAAAAATTGAAGACCTCACATCAATTTCTTATCTTAAATTGAGTTTTCAAGCCTGAAAATTCCCATGAAAAAGGTGTTGTGCACACAGGTGTAGCACATGCTAGTGTTACACTCATACAAAATATTGCATCTCTTATCCTGTTTTCTTGATCAAACGACCTCATAAACTTGTTTTTTCTACCTCAAAGATACTGTGCTAAATTATAAAAATTTATTGTGTCTTTTCAAGTTCAAATTGGTCACTCCTATGCTCCTTTGTTATTCATTCCCTCAGCGATGCACACAGAAACATGCTTATTTTCCATTTGCTTACCTTTCCAAAAGTCTTCAAATTCAAAGTGTCTTAGCCTCCATTTTAGTCAATTTCCAAATACACTTGGTCAGAAAAGGTTTTCATATTCTTTATTTTTGTTTGGAAACTTGAAATTGTCTTCCCTATATCACTACACTTGAGGTGCTACGCATAGGCTAAGTGTTGCACACAGATTAAAACACAGTTTTTATCCTTTCATTTATAGTCATCAATTATGATTTTTCTTTTCCTGTTTTAGTAATTCTAAGACTCAAAGAAACATTTTTAGCTCAAGTCTTGAGGTCTAAATTTTTGATAAAGTATTAAAACCCTAGCCAAAAATATTTACTATCAGAAACTTGTTTTAATGATTGGGAAGTCAAAATGAGGAGAAATTTTAAGATTTGAACCACAATACCTATCTCTCATCAACTCAGAACCTGCCATCAGGGTAGCATTTGAACATATAGGTTGTCTTAAGTTTGTGAAGGCATAAAAGGGTACCAAGTGGAGGTGACTAAAGAGTTTGCGTTGAATTTTGATGGTGATAATGCAAAGGTTGGTATGAAATTTGTTGTAACATAGTCCACTATAGCATCATTCATAGGAATACCTTTGGAGGGGGAGAAATGGTTCAAAGGGATGCCTATGGAGTTGGAAAATTATAATATTTCATGAAGCCAGAGTACAAGAGTAAGGATTTTGGTGTTATAGTACCTAGTGACCATTTATTGGAGAACTTCAACAAACTTCTTAAAGTCATTCAAAATTATTTCACCTATGAGGGAAGGTACACTAGGGTTTATCAATACCACTTCAAGTTTCTCATGCATTTCACTGGTAAAAAGAGCCTAAATTTTTTGTTTTTCCTTTTTAGAAGTTTTGGAAGGATGGAAGAGGGAGTAAGAATTAAAAAGGGTATGGTTGATTCAGGTTTGTCTCATTTTTCACTGATAAAAGTGATGATATTAGAGGAGTTGCAGAAAAAGAAACAATTATGGCTAGATTTGCCAATCTCATCTAAGTTCACATCGCCATCTGCTGGAAGTCCATCAAGTCAAAAATGTACTCCATCCACTACTAAGACTAATTATTCGCCTCTAAAGAGTTATATCAAGAAAAATATGATAGTTTCAGTTGATTCATCACAAAAGAAAATGGGTAGGAAATTACAGTTTTCACCAGAAGTAGTAGATATTCCAGTGCCAAGAAGGCCACTCACAAAGGAAACTGCTAAAAGGTTACCATTGGAGAAATCAGTTGGAGAGTTTTTTTGGCCTCAGGGAATTCAAAAAACCGAAAGGTAATACTAATGAGAAATATATTATAGCAACGGAGTCAGAGAAGCAATTAAAGGAAGCTCTCTTGGTTATATCACAACTACAATAGGAGAATATACATTTGAAGAAGATTATCCTAGAAAACACAGTTAAAATTAATGAAAGCTTACATATGGTTGAAGCTACACCAATTTTTAATAAAATGAAGGGAAAAATAAAGTTAATTAAGGAGGATGTCAATAAAGCATAAACACCTACAACTAGGGTCACAAGATCATCATCCACAAAGTTATAAACTCATGAAGAAAGAAAATATGGAAGAAAATGTTGATGAAGGGAAGTTTAATTTCATGAGGATGAAGAATAAATTAAAGGAGGCCAGAGATAAAATTTCTAAGCTTAAGCAGAGTGATGAAAAATATCAACAAATCATACAATTAAAGGATCAGTTGGAAAAAACACGGGTGACCATAACTTGTTTGCAGAAATAAAACAAGTGAATCAAACCTATAGTGCCACAAGAAACAATAAGATTTGATGTAAAAGGAAATGGGAAAATGGTGATTTACCTTGAGAGGATGAAAGAGCCTATTCATTATACAAGGAGACCTAAGACTAGGTATGTTCCTAAGGTACAAGAGCAAGAGAAAGAGACTAGGTAGCCTATAATTGTAAATGAACAAAAGAGATATGAGGAGTTACTAGAGGAGGTAGAAGGTGTGCAACTTCAAGTTGATCAAATTAAAGAAAAATACCATTGATACAAGTTGATCTTGTTTTCAGAGGTGGATGATGCTTTAGCTACCCTTTCAAAAGGAAAACACAAATTGAAATGGAATTTTCCTTTACATAGGCAGGTGAAGATTTTGGTTGTGAAAAACCAATTTTTAAAGAGGAGACTTAGGTTTATGAAGAGAAAGTTTGATAAAGATAAGGAATCTAGGAAAAGGAATAAGAGGAACAAGATAGAATTGCTAGTGGAAGAAGATGAGGAGGAGAGAACTAGTAATAAAGAAAATTGACAATGCTACTCATGGGCATTGCGCACAACATGAGCAACAAAATTAGTATCTCTTCAAGGTCACATTTTTGGCAAAGTTTTGATTTCTGTAGGGCATGTATGTTTTCATAATAGAAAAAAATGGCATCTATAAAGGTTTTACATTGCATTGAATCCATTTATGAAGTTGAAAAATTAGCAAGACATGTGTTGCGGTCAGGTGGTGTTGCGCTAAAAAATAGTCAATGTTTCGTACCATATTTTCACCTTAGCATGGAAAGCAAAGGTTGTGATCATGTAATTATTGATTATTTATTATTATAAAGAGCCTCATCGATGTTGTTTCACAAAAAAATCGATGTATTAGGAATATAATTAATTTTTAGATGAAAGTCAAACATGTTATCCTATTTTATAGATTAACGGTTTTTTCTTCCCTATTTTCATGAGATCAATTCCATCCAAATGGGGAATAGGTTGGTTTCGACCTCCTTAGACTCATGAACCATATTTTGTATATATTTTGTGATTTTGAATGAATCAAGGGTTGATTGTGATGTAAAGTAAGATTTTTTTTTTATTGTAAGTTGTGGAGTTCAAATAGAAGTAATCAATTCAACAATCCATAGGAAGTTTATTTTCAGGATTCTTGTGTCAAAAAAATTGTGATGTTTCCCTCTTTGTAAATTTATTTTTATTTCAAGTTTCACATGGATTCTCCTTCTTAAATTTTGTACAAGAACAGGATGAGTAGAATTTACTTGTAGTACTCTGCTCTGGATTGTTAAGCAGCCTTGATGTTTTCTTTCTGAGATTTAATTGTAGAATTCATCTATGTATGCTCTATATTTAAATAGATCCTAATTCTTATACGTCTCATCCACACCCCAATATCTCTATAAGATCCATGAGTTTGCCTACTTTTCCCTGTTTCAAGATTTCCTCTATCTATCTATGACTAATTACTGAACGTCCTTATGACTCCATGCCCAATGGAATCTTCCTTCATTCTACAACCACAATTTTAAAACCAATTCCCTAATATTCATACCTAGCATAAAACCTTATACTATGATTGATGGAAATCCATATAGAGAGAGCTCACTCTGGGATTGGAAAGGCTAGTTTCTAACCCTACAAGTGGTTTGTGGTTACCTCTACAATTTTCCTCCTCAGCCTAGGAAAACTACGAAGTGCTAACACCCCATGCTTCTTTCTCACTTGGACCAAATTTGATACCTATATAGAATGTTGCACTTTATATATGATCCGAAAACCCAACAATTTTCTCAACTCCTTTTGAATCAGAGGCTCAAGCGTCAGATGTACTTTTCACAACTTATGTTGGAAAGGCTTGGCCCCTTATTTGATCAGAATAATGTGTTGGATTATTCATGTGTCATAAGTTTTAAGGTCGTCATATGTCCATACGAATACATCTCGATACTGCTTAAATAAGTGAATGAAATATTGTCTCTCTTGTTGTGTGCAATAAAGTGTTGATATTGACAAACTTTAGATATTTTTCTGTCTTGAGATTTATTTTTTCATGCAACAACGTTGAAATATGTGTATTTTCATTTACTGGCCTTTAGAAGCGGTTATGCAAGTCATATAACATTTCCAATGATACCTCTCCTTTTGGCATGGGGTTCTATTTTATTGCACGAGCTACATCCTGCAACAATTTCTCGTGCCCATGTTCGTCGATAGTTGCATCCTTGAATACATCAATTTTTTCCATAAGGTGTAGTATATGCTAGTCATAATTGAAAATGCTAGTGATATTGTCAGGGACAGATGGTTTATAAAGAATTTCTACAGAAAAACGGTCCCTAAGAAGTGATAACCTAGCAACAATATATGTTTTTTAGTATCCCTTGTGAAAATTATCAAATTCCATAACATATAGCCTTCCATGAAGTATGATTGATTTGGCAGTTGGGTAAATATCAGAGTGAATGGAATATTGGAAATACTATTAACAACAGAGACATATTATATAAGCATGTGTGAAGATCTTAAGTCCATGCTCTGCAAACATTCTATTCATTTTCTTATATTTTCAAAAACTAGAAAAAGGTTTCTTAACCACCTATGACCTAGTTTTCTTTTTAATAAAGGTTTCTTGTTGTTTCCTTTTACTACAATTCCCTTGTGAAATTCTCATTAGAAATTGATGGACACGTCAATTACATGTGCATGTAGATCTCAAACCTTTCCATCGTCTACATCATACAAATCCTCCCTATACTCAATAACCATATCATGCAAATTCACTAAATGATGGAATCAAGCGATTGTGATAGTTCAAGATGTAATGACTAATACAAATATTTCTAGACAAAATAAAATCTAGACCTTTGTCTCTCAACCAATTTTTAGTGCAAAATGCACTTCATTTCTTTTCATATTTAATGGGATTATATGTTCATTATAGCAACTGTACTCAAGAAATGGAATGGGAATGCAAAAGCATATAAATATTTGCTCTTAACATATATCAACGCTAGCCCATGATTAATTTTTAAGGACTATATTATAGACTAAAATGTTGAGTAAGAAACCTCCAAGAGATTCTATACTCACCATTACTAGAAAATAAGTAAGAGATGGTCACATAAAACACAAATGTCAGTAGTGGGAATTACTGTGCCCACTCCAATGAATATAATGATCCATTTGGTTTACAAACTAATTGTAGTTTAGAATTGAATAAGAGTAAAATTGAGGGACTATTGGACAATTATGTTGTTTAGTGGAGAGTCCCTTTTCTTGATGGGACACTCTAGAATTGAAATTCCATGACTTGTCAGTCCAACTCTTGCCATGAAGGTAGGATGGGATGTGAATATGTTCCAACTCATATTAATATATGTTGTTAAACAACAAGAGTTTAGTTCCAACTACTAAATGTTGTATGTAGGTCACCACTTAGGTATTTATGGGGTGTTCCATTGAATTGTAGAGAACATTATGTCATTGCACCTCAAGTATCAATAGTAGGGCACTAGAAGACATATTTCAGAGTGTACAACTTCAAGTCTTTTAATGATGTCATTTTACCCTAAATTTTTTTTTTTAACCATGGGAATTTCACTTACATCCACATCACCTCAATTGATAGTGTATTCTAGCCTAAGAGGGATTGATATTTTTATCCCCTTGGCAAAGTGCTAAGTCTCCCACAACCCGATTTCACCCATCTCTCAATTATTTTTGTAAGTGATTTGGTACATCTATTCACTTGGTTGAATGTTATGTTAGATTTAGGTCTAGAATGTGTTTTGAATTTCACCCACAGCCATTATGGAGTCGGTGTTTACCCTCAGCCATTACTAGTGGAACCCACATCCCACAAAAATCACCTTGATGGTGTTATTGTTTGATCAGTGGGTTGGTATAATTGAGTGTGCATTGTAGAAAACAAATTTAATATCTCATTTTTGTGTATTATCCATTCCATTAAATCATATGCTAAAACCATCATTGCTCTTGTGATGCATTATTTGAAAGTTACAACCTTTGGGAATAGTTTATTCAATAGGAGCATATATGTAGATTTAGTTGCTCCCAGCGATAGGAATGGTATCTCACCAGCAACAAAATATGATTTAGTGTTGGATTTTTTTGGGCTTGACCTAGGTTCAGAGTTAACTACACACCAACAAAGCACTTTATTACCAACCCTTTTGGCAATGACTTGTTGCATAGATCGTAGTTTCTCCTGAGGAAATCTTGGGGGATGTCAAAACCAGGTTCTGCATCCAAAGAGACAATGGAGTGTGGATTTACTACTAAAATTCTTCCTTATTCCTATTCGGAATTGCGCGGATACATATATATACTCTAACAGTCTATACTTCATTTATCAATCAATACTTATGCGCACTACGCCTTTATGATTAAAACACAACATGAAGCATATAAAAGACTTCAAAAGTGTATATAATAAGCAAATATACATATAAACACAGATATTCCTTCAAAACTATTATTCTTTATTATGATAAGTCTCTTCAGTACATACTACTTCTCCATCTGCGCACATAACTGCAGGTGGTCTCCGCATAAAGCTATAGACTCTTCAAGGCCTTTTCACACGCCGCTGCAGAGCCTTCTCCTCAGACCCAAAAAAGACTAAAAGGAGATATCTCAAGTGTTTGTGCTCATTTACTATTACATGGATTACTTCGACACAACATTACATTTGTTTATATAGCATTTACATCGACTCAAAACCAGGGAAAATTTTAAGGATGGAAGTTTATCTTAATGTTTAGAAACCTTGGCGAATCTCACTAGTCCACGATATGCTATATATAAAATGTTTGGTGGTATTTCTATAAAAGTATTCAAATTTATAATAATTTTATATAGTCTATATATAGAATTTTAACGATTTTTAAGTTAAAATAATTGTATACTATAAAATTTGGGCGAAACAATTTTAGAAAAAATGGAAATTAAAAAATATTTTTTTGGAAAAAGCATGGAAAATTAGTTCCCTTGTGAATATTAGCCCATAAAAGTTTCTATGCTCAAAAATATGGTCCACATACCATGGGCGTACAAAATAGTAGACTAAAACCCTTTTACCGTTAGAAAATGAGGGGCTTCGACCCTCTTTGAAGCCCCTAAACACTGCACTGTAGATTTAACTCTGCGGTTCCGCGCACTCCGCTCCTCAAGTTGCAGAGTATTTTGATAAAAAATGGACCAAGTTGAGCCATGCCCAATAGGCCCCTAACACTCACATGTGACTCATCCCGAGTCACTCCTCTGGTGTGTCTCAAACCTTATATGCAATGCTGGTGTAGGCGACATTATACTGCGGATGTATCTCTACCATCTACCTCTCCTCTTAGTGCACCTCCTCCAATAACTTATCTTTCATCAGTCTAACTTTCTTCTGGAGCACATTCTTCTGCCTCTGTTGCAGCTCCTTGAGCTTTCCATCCACTATCTGCGAAATTTGGACGGTATCTTCCTGCCAAGGTTGAATCCTTGCGGTTATCAGTTGCTCCTTCCTAATAAGATATTCAATCTAACTTTGAATATTCTTGACTTATGTTATTATTGCTAGCCTCTGCGAGACTTATAGGGTCCTCGCAGTTTCCTGGATTTCATCTAACCGCTTCTTATTTTCCTACATTCCTTCCTTGATCCTTAGAATGTTTGGATCCTCCTGCAGCGAGGTCAAAATATCCAGTGTATCATCCAAAAATTTCCACACTTCACCACTGAGTTGTCGATGCCTTTCAATGTTGTTTTTAGGTATGCTTCCCTCTTTTCTATGAATTCTAGTGGTGTGGCTTGATGTAGTTGCATTTGTAGCTCAGCAATCTGGACCTGATATTCAAACTTCAGCTTTTCAGTGTTGTCCTTTGATTCCTTGATTGCGAGAATGAGCTTCGCAACCTTTGTTGCTGGTGGTTCCTCTGAGTGGACCTACATGTCCAGAAGTTCACTGCAAGTCTTAATTATAGCTTTAGCCAACTTCTGCTATTGTTGACGCACCTCGTCTCTTTCCTTGAGCACTCACTCAATCATCGTCATAATCGTATTTTTATCCTTTTTCACTTCTTCGTTGGACTACAACATACGTTGTTCACGCCCTTTCAACTCTTTGACGATTCCTTGATGAAAGTCATGCAATGCTAGAGTAAGGAGCACAACGATGTTAATTTTGATGCTTTCCCATCGTTTTGCGTGTTCCATGTCTTCATTTTCTTTGAATTATAGTACTCCTCCGGGTACCTAAAAAATTATCAAACCATATTGTGTTTCTAGTTAGTGCTCTGGTTCCGTTGATTGACTTGTCTGTGCTATTTGGCTGGTTGGCTGCTCATGTGGTCGCGTTGTTTGTTCCAACACCTTGAGTTCTTGTATCAATTCCTGCAATTTTTTCAATACAAATTTGTATTGATCCTCGATTTTTCTCCATGTTTCTTCAGTAATTTGGTGTACCTTGTCCCAATTTCATCAAAGTCCCCTTCGGTGAGGACTAGTGGCTCTGTGCACGTGAATCAATCGGCCTTGTGCTTATTTCACGCACTTGGTGTAGAAATTGTAGGTACCTTCTTCTCTATGATAAATGGGGAACTCACTGGCTCAGTGTTTCCAAGAGGGTCCTAGCCATCCTGATATGGCATTGTTCCTTCGGTTTCTTTCTCATCCTTCTTTGTTTCTAGCTTTGTATCTTTCCCTGTCTCTGTATCTTTTCCACTGGTTCATGCATGCCGCATGGTGTATTTCTCTGTCTCGGTACCTCCAATGGGTGGATACATCCAATCTGTCATCCATGTCTTTAGGACATCCAAAAGGCCAATCTCTATGACCAAATATGGCAAAGGATGTCATTTCTCTGTCAGATCCTTCCGTGCCTTGATGTAAACTTTGTGGAAATCATCCTTAAACTCTGCGATATTTCGATATTATTCAAACAAGGTGGGTGATAACCTGGGACGGTGATTCACCCCTGTGCGCAAATCCATCTCGAATAGTACCCAAAAAGTGTTGTTTTCAATTGTGCACGTTGGCAACTTGGAAAACCAAAGCGAGGTGTACCTCACGGATTCACAAACGTGTGGTTCAACAATAGGGAACTATGAATCTATTGGTTCCTTCCATGCCATCAGCGTAATGATCAACGCCAACCATGCTTAATGGAAATTTCCCCTTCCTCCTTCACTTCACGTTAGTCCTCTGAGAATTATTTGCATAAGTTTTCGACCCAACTAAACAGGACCACCTTACTGCATTGCATGTATGTGCGCGGTAGAGCACACTACTTAGTCATTTATACAACTGATGTAATATCCCCTTGACTTCTTGACCAAGTCATACTTCTTCTATTTCATCTGCGACTACCTTATCCTGACTCTTTCCCACGAACTCCTTGGTGGGGTTCTTGCCCTAGTATGGCAGCGTGATTATTATTCTAATCAACATCTCATCTACCTGGATCCTCTCTCCTAGACAGAGGTATCCATCATGTACTAACGCTAATAAATTTCAAACACATATCATGCTAATTGTACTGTGACCGAAGTGTGGTATGCTTAGCATATTTAACAACCCTGCTTGTTGAAATCCTTTAGCCCACTGGTGTGGATCCAGCCTAGTGACTTTGGTCTCTGGGTAATAAAATTGGTATAGGTATCTACTAGATTCGAATTTTGGGTACTTCTATCGTTAAATTACCAATCCTCCCTCCTTGGATGCGGAACTTTTTCCAATGGTTCTCCTTCAAAAGGTACGTATTCAGGAAGCAATGGTCTGAATACACCGTAATTCACATTATCAAGGTCTTTCACAGGCTTAGCACTCGACTTCCTTGGTGGTACATATGGTGGTAACATAGAGATAGCTTCTACAACCTCTTCTTCAAAATATTCTGGTATATTTGTTTCTGGGATGCCAATTTATTCCTCACTGTCATGAATTTAGATTGGTTTCTTCTATTTCTTGTCCTGTCATTGTTTGGTGCATTGTTCCTTGGCTACTTTCTTCCTCGATTATTTTCTAACTCCAAGGGACACAGTTGGTCTCTTGACCTGCTTTTTCTTTGGTTGTGCTTAGTTCTGTAGTTATTTACTTGCGCAACAACCTAAAAGCTGTTGCGGTTGGTGGTGTAGCTGTCATGATTCTGGTTAATCCCTTCTTGAGAAATTATCTGGAAATTTATTCAAAATCCCTCTCAGGAAAACAACCAATTTCTCTGTTCTTACTTAGGTGCTAATTCTCAATTCGAATTCTCGGGAGGAAAATTGTCAAAACGTGGAGTGGGACTGTGATTTTATAATGAATTTTAATTTCCAATCCCATGAATCTATTAGATTTGGTTCATTTAATGCAGATATGGTAGCAGTTTCAACCAATTGTGCCTAATAAATGTGTTCGCCCCACTCCTTTTAAAGAAAACTTTCCTTTCACGTCAAATTTTTCCTTCGAACATTCATATTTCAAGTAGACTTTGAGGAAGCTTCCCTTCTGGTGCAAAAATTCATCCCTCCTAGCTACTTTTTTTGGACTTCAACACACTCCTTACTATCGTGCAAAAATCTTCCTTCAGAGTGGTTCTTTCAGACTTCACCATACTCCTAATTTTTGTGCAACAATATTCCTTTAGCGAAGCCCCTTTTTGAAAAGTATTTTATAGTCCAGTGCCCACTTTCAACTGCAGGTGGCACTAAGGATTTCCCTTGTTTTTTTTTATTGTGAAGTTCCAGGGAGAGAGTCATCCCTTTATATCTTCAGTCTGCTACCATTCACTCGTCCTAGCATCAACTAATCATCTAACTTCACGAGCTGAATTACGCCTCCATCAGGGACGTGTCTGATGATATATGGTCCCACCTAATGTGTTTTGAACTTTCTTGAGAATTTTGTGAACTTGCTATCATACAATAGGACAAGATATCCTTCCTTGAATGTCTTCTTCTTGATGTTTCTGTCATGCCAAGCTTTCTCCCTTCATTTTTGCACTTGCTGATGAAAACCTGCAATAAACATGTCTTCTTCAAGAGAAAGAAATTGCTCCATAATATATGGTTGGGGCCGGGGTTAATCCCGGACCTCGTCTACCTGCCACATATTGTGGTTGGGTGGAACAGGGTCTAGGGTTAACCCCGGTCGCGACACCAAATGTCTTCGCCCATAAAATTTAAATAAAAATTGAGTCCCATAGAGTTAAGAACTAACACAGACGAGATAGTGGAGGGCTTGGATGGCAGGCATGAGGTCTTGTGTTTGAACCTTGTAGAGGTGGTTCAGCCTCAAACCATAATTTTTTATGGCCATTAGGTGGATACGTGGCAACAAGGGATTTTCCCACGTGGCTCCTCCTAATTGTTCCACCCATATGCAATTTGAACTAATAGAAAACTAAAAAATTTCAACCAATAAACAGATGCCACTTGTCATCATATCCATAGGATAATAAAAAACACACACTGTTATCCAGTCATTGCCCAGTCAGCATACGAACGGCTAACTGGGACATCCCTACAAATTGATTTTAAATTTTTTAGTTATTTTCCAAATCATTCATAACGTGATATCAAAAGAATCTAATGTCAATTTTGGGTGAAACAAGTTGCGATGGATTCAGGGCGATGAGATCTTCACTTTGGCGTTGGTTTTGAGCCAATCTGAGCACTTTGAATTTCGAGCATCTTACTGATCTACTCGATCAGTAGGCCCCATCATTGGGTGAAGAAAAATATCCCCCTCCCTTAGTGTTGGTTGTTGTACACCTTCTTATTGATAATTTCTAGAAGCAAATACAACATCCACACTTCATCCGTTTGAACTATTCTCCATTTGAGGTAACTGAGTAGTTATTGTAGTTGGACTCTTTGGGCTTGCCAAATTTAGAAGAACATTTAATGTTTTAGGCCTCATTTGAAAAATAAGAGGCACTAAAAAAGAATGGGCCACTGTTTCAGAGTGGACAAAAACCTGTTTCAAATTTGTTTGAATGGGCTAAAATTCATCCCTTTAACTGAGAATCATTCAAAGGATGATTTTCATGCAGTTGAATTGGATCAATTGATAGCACTCATTTATCTGTCACAATGTTGTTGATATCTTGAGGTTTTGAATTATTGTTTTGCAATGGATTATCCCACTGCTGTGATTTCTCTCTCACATCATTATGGATATCTTCATATTCTGAATATTTGCTTTGTAGAATAGAAGCCCAGGGACATTCACTTTCTTCAATATTGCAAAGTTTTGGTGCATGTCATTCATATCGACTTTTATTCATGAATCTTGTTGAATCATTCAATACATCCTCATCTTGATTCATAAGCAACTCTCTTTCTATTTCATTCACAAGTGTATTCTTTCTTGAAGACTTTGAGATAATCTCCTCGCTAGACCTTTGACGAATCCTCAAGCGAAAGCGCCTTTTGAATGCGGTCCTTTCCTCCTCCAAAGGATTTGTTGATGCTGAATATTGATATGAAACATCCAAGATTGAAAAGAAATTGACCAACTAAGATGATAATTGATACTTCCGAAACTAGGTTGCCTACTAGGGTGAGACTGAATTCCACCGACGCTAGATTGAGGATCTCACCTGAAACCCTCGATGGTTGAAAACTCGCCCGAGTTCAATTGAGATGCAAAGAGACATTATCTAAATCCATGTCTTCCCTTCCACCTTCATTCTTCCTTTATATCTTTCCATCCAATTTTCTAGAATTGACATAATACCATTTGAAAATACGACCGGAAAATGCCATCAACAAATACCTTGGGCAAATACCACGTCGTTAAAAAATACCATTCTTTGCCCATTTTATTATAAATCGAGAGTCCTAAAAACTCCCCTCATGGCTAGCCTAAGGGAAAGAAGATGTCATATCCTAATAGTCAGCGGGGATATTACATCAGGTTCTTGGTCACCTGAAAATCCTTAGAATTCCCGTAGTTATATTTACATTGGAAGTAATATAGTCTCCATTATTCAGGTTTAGTTGGTAAAATTTGAAACGATTATAAGCTAGACTCTATCATTGATCCAAATTTCTCATGTTCAATAAAGGCAACTATGGTTCTTCATGAGGTGTCGAGGCTTTTCTGCCAATATTGTCTATGCCCTTGGAGGTATTGGTATGTTAATGTTGAGACACAAAGTGTCCAGGGAAGATCTTTCAACTTTCTTATAACCCACCTAGATAAATTTAACTATGGATTTATCATGGGTTTAGAGGGGATTAAAGGTATAAATCCTTCTTATTCTACATTCGAAAAAGAAGGCTAGAATTTCTAGAGATTTGATCCTAGGCCCAGGACAAGATGGACCTAGGCTAGTATTAATTATCAATAGATCCATCTTAACCAAGTATCTAGCAACGACCAAGGGAATCAAATTTCTTAAGGTGCAAGCTTCTTTGACAGTGTAAAAGTTGAAAAAAGAGAGTTCTAATCTTTCTAAACATCTGTTGAGTAAAAATGAAATAATAATAATTATTCTTATTATCTATTTTTAAGGTCAAGCCAAGCCACACAACAAATTGGTGGTGTATGAGAACCCCTTATTTGTGGGACAAGGGCCCCCCTCCACACATAGAGTTGACTGTTAAGCCTATTAAAACATCCATAATCTACCAAGTATAGTTTTGAACCTATGACTTCTTAAAAAAAATACATACTCTTAACCATTATTCAAATTACCAAAAAAAAAAATAATTTAATTATATTTTAACATAATGAACAATACATACGTCGATCGGTCACTGTATTTCAATCGGCCTCGCCCCACGTTTTCATTGGGCTCCATATAAGTACGCTACCAAATTAGAACGTGGAGACACTAAGAAGAAATTGAGTTGATTGAAAAAAGTGGAGGTGAGCTACGTTAAAGGCGAACGTGTTTAAGAGCTTTGGCAGTCGTCTGGGTTAGGGTTTTACAGGTAACAATGGCGTTCGGTGCTCAACGGATACAAAAGGAGATAACAGGACCAGAACCCAATGATACGCAGTTAACAGGACCAGAACCCAATGATCCCCAGGATGCGGTTGTAGCACCAGAACCCAATGATCCCCAGGATGCGGTTGTAGCACGACAATACCTTACAGACCATGAAGCATTTGTAAAGACTGCGTGTTATTGGACCAAAACTTTTGCAATTGGAGCAGATGTTGATAAGGAAGATAAGGTGCAAAGGTTGGTAGATATGGGATTCCATCTGGATATAGTGAGAAGTATATTAGAAAAATGTCATGGTGATGAAAACATGGCATTGGAGAAACTCTGTAGTATCTAAGGTTACATTTATTTCTGTTCATATCATTCAAATTCTTATACTTTGAACATTTCTAAATTTCTAAATTTTTTGTGGATGGTTATAGTTGATATTAAATTTTAAATTTTTAAATTTTCTTTATGGTTGGTTATTGTTGATATTAAATTTGACTAGAGGTTTCATTCATTTATTAGTGTTGATTTGAAATTAAGATAATTTAGTTTGTGTTTATGGTAGATAATAATAATAATGGATAATAGTTGTGGTTGGGTAAATGATGTGAATACAAAATTAAATTTTATGTTGAAGAGCTTAATAGTAAATATAAATCTTTATATAAATATATAACCTAAGTGTATTGATGCAATAACTAAAATGTTAGTGCAATAATCAAAGTGTATTGATGAATTTTGTTTTTTGTAAAGTGAACTTTCACCATATAAATGGTTGAGCTAATCTAGCTAACTTTCACCTTAGACATGATTAAACGAATCCAATGTACCTGGTGCTAATAGAGTTAGTGGGTATGACCAGAGATTGTGTTAATATTAGTTGTATTCACTCTTATATTGAACTATAAAATGCATCTCTAGATGCAATTAATATAGTATTTCTTATAATGAATTTTTTAATATGTATCTTTGAATGACAATAAAATGAGTGTTTGATGTAACATGTTAAATGCATCTCTAGATGCAATTAATATACTATTTCCTATAATGAATTTCTTAATATGCATACTTGAATGACAATAAAATGAGTGTTTGATGTAACATGTTAAATGCATCTCTAGATGCAATTAATATACTATTTCTTATAATGAATTTTTTAATATGCATAC
Organism: Pinus albicaulis; assembly: GCA_034641835.2. Lineage (NCBI taxonomy): Eukaryota > Viridiplantae > Streptophyta > Pinopsida > Pinales > Pinaceae > Pinus > Pinus albicaulis. Next base: position 1,585,649,842 of record CM076578.1, read on the forward strand.
TGGAATGACAATAAATTGAGTGTTTGATGTAGCATGTTATTTATCTTTCTTATGCATTGGTATTCTCTTGACTTACTCACATTGTTATTTGAGTTATCTAACTAATGGAATGGATAAATATTTGTATTTCATGTTACTTATGAATGAATGATTATTTAGAATTTATGTTAATTTATTTATTAGAGTTGAAATTCATATTAAATATTGTTGTATGTTGTAATTGTTTTATTGTAATAAAATTATAGGTATTCATTGTTGAGAGTGGTTATGTTTTCTTTTGTGTAACAGATAATTAATATAAATATGTGAAAGTCATAAATGGAAGTGGAAGTTATAAATATGAAGGGAATTTTGAAAAAGACTCTTAATTAGGTTTTGTAGTGATTATAGTTTTGTTTTGTATAACTTATTATGAATAGAATTTTGAATAAATGGTTATTTAGATTCTGCATTATTATAATTATCATAGTTTATTTAAATACCAAACAAATTAGTGATAAATGTAAGCAATATTTTAATGATTTTTATAATTTTATAAAATTATATATTATATATTATTGTTTGGTCTATTTTATGTTTAAGGTTTGGGATCATTTTAATAGTAAAATCATTTTAAATAATTAGTATTTAAAGATAGAGATAGAAATATAGGCTTAAGAAATTCAGTAAAGAAATGTGCACATAAAAATTAGGCGTTAAGAACTTTTAATAAATCTAGTTATTGATGGTATAGTGAGTTATTTAATGTATTTTAGTAGATTAGGTGTATTTATGTTTCACATATGTTTATCTTGTATCATTGTCATAATACTTTATTTAATATATTTGGAAGATATAGAAATTTAAATGAATGTATGATGAATGGTAATTAATGGGATTGGAAATTTTAAACTTTGTTTTAAAGATTTAAGATTTTCATAAAATATTATATATTTATTTTTAGTTCATTTTAATATCAAACTAAGGGAAGATGTTACCTATAAGTCCAAGTAAAAAGGAGAAGCAACCACACAATTAAAATGAAGAATCCTAATATTAGATATGTAGGCTCTACCAAAAAAAGATAGCTTGTCATAGATAAATCGTGAATGAAATGATTTTATATGGTGTTATGACCCTTGACTTCATATTTTAGGGGTTCATTCACATACAGTTATTTATTTACAATTTATAGGAAAAATCCCAAAGTTGTACAAGCATGAAAAAAAAAGGAGGAACCTTTGTAAAGCTTAAAAGTTTGGCGATCGTGTTTATATGGATTGGTTTTTCATAACTCCATTAGTCCCCATAGGTAAATATGTCGCCTCACACTTCCCCTAGACTAAGGAAGAATATCTCCATATAGCATTGAAATATGATACGATGTATGCACGGTTGAGAGTTATGTTTATATTGTCCTTCCCAATCTTCCTCGCCGTAATGTTATTTCTGCAATCGGGGGCATTTCCTTGTTACTTACGTGATGGTGGTATTGTTGGATCCCTTTCCCACCCTCATTCATCACCATACTCTCAACCTACTATGAGTTATTGTCAACCCCAGGGGGGACCAATTATACTCACACCTATCCCCCTTTTCATTCTTTGCATGTCAACTATTACCAAGGTATAATCATGTCATATGAATTTTCCCATTTTCATCAGGCGATGTCAGGGCTAGTTGTTGTCCAATCTGGTTACCAAATTGATGTCGTGAAACCTTATTATCTTTTTTCACTTCCTAATGTTGCAACCCCAACAACATCAATGCCTCAACCTTCCATGCATACTTTCACCTCTCCCCATAGTGAAATTGCCTCCATAAGTCGGTATTGTGCTTAGCGAGCACTACCATCCCCCTAACTTGAAGAGATAGGAATAAGGAAGGTAACCAAAATACGAGAGAATAATCATGTCAGCAGGCCATCATACATTGAATACGACCTTAATTTCTTTGCAAGCCTTGCTTTTAGCACCAGAACCCAATGATCCCCAGGATGCGGTTGTAGCACGACAATACCTTACAGACCATGAAGCATTTGTAAAGACTGCATGTTATTGGACCAAAATTTTTGCAATTGGAGTAGATGTTGATAAGGAAGATAAGGTGCAAAGGTTGGTAGATATGGGATTCCATGTGGATATAGTGAGAAGTATATAAGAAAAATGTCATGGTGATGAAAAAATGGCATTGGAGAAACTCTGTAGTATCTAAGGTTACATTTATTTATGTTCATATCATTCAAATTCTTATGATTTTTCAATAGTATAAGACCATTTCTAAATTCATAGTATATCATTCAAACTATTTACTTTTTCAATAGTATAAGAACATTTCTAATTTTTCCTTGTGGATGGTTATTGTTGATATTAAATTTTAAATTTCTAAATTTTCCGATTATTGTTGATATTAAATTCTGTTAGAATTTTTATTTGTGAGTGTTGATTTGAAATTAAGATAATTTAGTTTTTGTTTATGGTAGATAATAATGATAAAGGATAATAGTTGTGGTTGAGATAAATGGGGTAAATGATGTGAATAAAAAATTAAATTTTATGTTGAAGGGTTTTGTAGTAAATATAAATATTTATATAAATATATAGCCTAAGTGTATTGGTTGTGTAATCTAGCTAACTTTCACCCTACACATATAAATGGTTGGCTAATCTAGCTAAATTTCACCTTACACATGATTAAATGAATCCAATGTACCTGGTGCTAATAGAGTTAGTGGGTATGAGCGAGAGATTGTGTTAATATTAATTTTATTTTGTATATTTATCTATTTATTCTATTTTTTCATTTGATATTGTTTTCTTATTAACTATTATTTTTTAAATAAACACGTGTTAACACCATGTTGAACACATATAAAACCACACATCGCTCTTATATTGAACTATAAAATGCATCTCTAGATGCAATTAATATACTATTTCTTATACTGAATTTTTTAATATGCATTCTTGAATGACAATAAAATGAGTGTTTGATGTAGCATGTTATTTATCTTTCTTATGCATTGGTATTCTCTTGAGTTATCTAAATAATGGAATGGATAATTATTTGTATTTTATGTTACTTATGAATGAATGATTATTTATAATTTATGTTAATTTATTCATTAGAGCTTGCAATTCATATTAAATATTGTTGTATGCTCTAATTTTTTATTGTAATAAACGTATAGTTATTCATCGGTTAGAGTGGTTATGTTTTCTTTTGTGTAATAGATAATTAATATAAATATGTGAAGTCATAAATGGAAGTGGAAGATATAAATATGAATGGATAAATCCCGAATGAAATGATTTTTCCATTAACATTCATGAAGTTTATATGGTGTTATGACCCTTGGCTTCATATTTCAGGGGTCCATTCACATACTTTTATTTATTTACAATTTATAGGACAAATCCAAAAGTTGTACAAGAATGACACAAAAGGAGGAGCCTCTGTAAAGCTCCTGAGTTTGAGGATCATGTTTATATGGATTGGTTTTTGATAACTCTATTGGTCCCCATAGGTAAATATGTGTCCTCACACTTCCCCCAAACTAAGGAAGAATCTCTCCATATAGAATTCAAATATGATTTGATCTACACATAGTCAAGTTACGTTTATATTATCCTTCCCGATCTGCCTCGGCCTAATTTTGCTTCTACGTCGGGGGCATCCCATGCCATTGATGGTATCATTGTATCCCTTTCCCACCCTCATCCACCACCATAATCTCAACCTCCTATGAGTTATTGTCTACCCCAGGGGGGACCAGTTCTACTTACACCTACCCCCCTTTTGATTCTTTGCATGTCAACTCTTACCAAGTTATAATCATGTCATATGCATTTTCCCATTTGCATCAGCCGATGTCAGGGCTAGCTGTTGTCCAACCTAGTTACCAAATTGATGTCGTGAAACCTTGCTCAACATTATAAATTTCAATCTTATCCTCCCATCCAGATGAATCTTCTTCATTTTCATCCACCACTTCTGCAACTAGCATACTTAGACCGTGGCCCTTGATCGTGTAAATTTTCTTGAACTCTTAGTAATACTCTTGTAAACCAGTCATCCAATTCACTCTCCTCTCACCCAGCTCTTGTTGAAAAAATAGTGAAATGACTACTGGGTGTGGAATAAAGATGATGAAATGATTTTTTAAGAGATAGGGTCGGAAATGATTTATCGCCTTGTAAACTGCATATGCCTACTTATCAATGACAAGGTAATTAAGCTTCGGTCCTTGAAGGTTGTAAATCATGAAGGATATAGCTTTCTAGTTGTTTTGATCATCATTTTGTGTAAGTAAAATGACAAGGGAAGTATCAAAAGCAAAACAATAGAGCGAAAAATATTTCTTGAAATCTAGGTTGTACAAAGCAGGTACTTCTGCAATGGCTTTCTTGATATAGGAAAACATGTCCTTTTCCCTTTTATCCCACTTATATAATGCATCCTTTTTTACCATCTCTTGTATTGGTTTCATGACCTGAACGTAATCGGAGATGAACTTGCAGAGAAATTTAATCTTCCCCAGGAAGGACTACATAGCTTTCTTGTTTACCTGGAAGGGAATATGCGTAATTTTTTTTACCCTCTCTAGTTCTAATTTAATCCCTCTTTTCGCAATACTATGGCCCAAGATATTACCCTCGGGCACTACAAAAATTCTCTTATTGGGATTAAGGGATATCTCGTATTTTCAACATCCCTCGAAAATCTTCTTCAAATGATGCAATTGGTATGATCTATTGTTTGAAAAAAGTATGGAATCGTCAAGATAGAACACTACGATCTGCTCGATCAGTCTGCGAAATGCAATTTCCATTTCGCGTTGAAATGTCGTAGTGACATTAACTAGCCGAAATGACATTCGTCTGAATGTGGTGCGAAAATTTGTTTTGATTCTATGGGGCTTTGAGACTAGAACCTGGTTGTAACCTGAATAACCATGCATCAAAAATAACTTCTTTGACCCTGATAATGTCTACAATATAGTTCCATAGATGACACAGGGTAGTTCTATTTTTCTGAGGTGCGGTTCAAGTTGCAAAAATCAACACACAAGTGGATTTCCTCGTGTTAGGGTCATATAATATACGTAATAAAAGTCGGTCTATCCACTATTTGTTTTTGGAATCTTATTGTAAATTTTAGCTTATAAATTCACCGGTTATTATAGTCTAATTTTTTTTTTTACATAAATTTGTCAAAGCTAATCAAAACATTGTAAATGTGTGTATCACAAGGAGTATTGCAGCTTTCAAGATCCCAATGAGGTTTCCTTTTAAAATTTTGAAATCATGGATATAAAGGGTCATTATGAAAATCAAGGGTGTCATGTCATAGGGAAGTTGGTCATCATAGTTCATTTTCGGTATCATTCACTAGGATTAGTTACAGTCATGTTGATCAATTGTAAAGGACATTGTATTATTTCATGAAATCAACAAATGTACAACGGTCAGTTCTAAATTTTGAAAGATCCTTTTTGTTGCGCTCAAGCATGTAATGATCCCAAAAGTTCCATCAGTTCCTAGCAAGGAGCGGGATTATTTGTAAACTCACAAAAATTGCATGCATTGCATCCCTTACCTTAAGAATCTGTGGCAATTTCCATCTCCAGGAGCTTGTGAGAAAATATCGCTGGTGCTATGCTCACACTACTAAGGGCATTGCACTTTGGCTCAAAGAACTAATTTCCTCCAAAAAATTCCCATTTTCGAGTGTGTACACTGATATGGAATATTTCCTAAATAAAAATTGAAGAGCTCACATCAATTTCTTATCTTAAATTGAGTTTCCAAGCCTGAAAATTCCCTTGAAAAAGGTGTTGTGCACATAGGTGTTGCACATGCTGGTGTTGCGCTCATACACAGTATTGCATCTCTTATCCTCTTTTCTTGATCAAACGACCTCATAAACTTGATTTTTCTACCTCAAAGATACTGTGCTAAATTATAAAAAATTATTGTGTCTTTTCAAATTCAAATTGGTCACTCCTATGCTCCTTTGTTCTTCATTCCCTCAATGTTGCACACAGAAACACACTTATTTTCCATTTGCTTACCTTTCCAAAAGTCTTCAAATTCAAAGTTTCTTAGCCTCTATTTTAGTCAATTTCCAAATACACTTGGTCAGAAAAGGTTGTCATATTCTTTAGTTTTGTTTGGAAACTTGAAATTGTCTTCCCTGTATCGCTGCACTTGAGGTGCTACGCATAGGCTAAGTGTTGCACATAGACTAAAACACAGTTTTTATCCTTTCATTTATAATCATCAATTATGATTTTTTTTTCCTGTTTTAGTAATTCTAAGGCTCAAAGAATCATTTTTAGCTCAAGTCTTGAGGTCTAAATTTTTGATGAAGTATTAAAACCCTAGCTCAAAATGTTTACTATCATAAACTTGTTTCAATGATTGGGAAGTAAAAATGAGGAGCAATTGTAAGATTTGAACCAAAATACCTATCTCCCATCAACTCAGAACCTACCATCAGGGTAGCATTTGAACATATAGGTTGTCTTAAGTTTGTGAAGGGATACAAGGGTACCAAGTGGAGGTGACTCAAGAGTTTGCGTTAAATTTTGATGGTGATAATTCAAAGGTTGGTATGAAATTTGTTGTAACATAGTCCACTATAGCATCATTCATAGGAATACCTTTCGAGGCGGGAGAAATCGTTCAAAGGGATGCCTATGGAGTTCGAAAATTATAAAGATTTCATGAAGCCAGAGTACAAGAGTAAGGATTTTGGTGATATAGTACCTAGTGACCATTTATTGGGGAACTTCAACAAAATTCTTAAAGTCATTCAAAATTATTTCACCTATGAGGGAAGGTACAGGAGGATTTATCAATACCACTTCAAGCTTCTCATGCATTTCCTTGGTAAAATGACCCTAAATTTTCCGTCTTTCCTTTTTAGAAGTTTGGGAAGGATAGAAGAGGGAGTAAGAATTAAAAAGGGCATGGTTTATTTAGGTTTGTTTCATTTTGCATTGATAAAAGTGATGATATTAGAGGATTTGTTTAAAAAGAAACAATTATGGCTAGATTTTCCAATCTCATCTAAGTTCACATTGCCATCTGCTGGAAGTCCATCAAGTAAAAAATGTACTCCATCCACTACTAAGACTACTTATTCACCTCTAAAGAGTTCTATCAAGAAAAATATGCCAGTTTCAGTTGAGTCATCACCAAAGAAAAAGGGTAGGAAATTACAGTTTTCACCATAAGTAGTAGAGATTCCAGTGCCAGAAGGCCACTACTAAAAGGAAACTGCTAAATGGTTACCATTGGAGAAATCAATTGGAGAGTTTTTTTAGCCTCAAGGAATTCAAAAAAATGAAAGGTAATACTAATGCGAAATATAATCTAGTGAAGGAGTCAAAGAAGTAATTAAAGGAAGCTCTCTTGGTTAAAGCACAACTACAATAGGAAAATAGACATTTGAAGAAGATTATCCTAGAAAAAACAGTTAAATTTAATGAAAGATTACATATGGTTGAAGCTACACCAGTTGTTAATAAAATGAAGGGAAAAAGAAAGGTAAGTAAGGAGGATGTCAATAAAGCATAAACACCTACAACCAGGGTCACAAGATCATCATCCACAAAGTTGTAAACTCATGAAGAAAGAAAATATGGAAGAAAATTTTGATGAAGGGAAGTTTACTTTCATGAGGATGAAGAATAAATTAAAGGAGGCCAGAGATAAAATTTCTAAGCTTAAGCAGAGTGATGAAAAATATCAAAAAATTATACTATTAAAGGATTAGTTGGAAAAAACACAGGTGACCATAGATTATTTGCAGAAATAAAACAAGCGAATCAAACCTATAGTGCCACAAGAAACAATAAGATTTGATTTAAAATGAAATGGGAAAATGGTGATTTACCTTGAGAAGATTAAAGAGCCTATTCATTATACAAGGAGACCTAAGACTATGTTTCTAAGGTACAAGAGCAAGAGAAAGAGACTAGGCAGCCTATAATTATAAATGAACAAAAAAGATATGAGGAGTTACTACAGGCCCGGTAGAAAGTGTGCAACTTCAAGTTGATCAGATTAAAGAAAAATACCATAGAGACAAGTTGATCTTGTTTTCAGAGGTGGACGATGCTTTATTTACCCTTTCAAAAGGAAAACACAAATTGAAATCCACTTTTCCTTTGCATAGGCAGGTGAATATTTTGTGTGTGAAAAACCTATTTTTAAAGAGGAGACTTAGGTTTATGAAGAGAAAGTTTACTAAAGATAAGGAAGCTAGGAAAAGGAAGAAGAGAAACAAGCTAGACTTTTCTAGTGGAAGTAGCTGAGGAGGAGAGAACTAGCAATAAGGAAAATTGACAGTGCTACCCATGGGTGCTGCACACAACATGAGCAACAAAATTAGTATCTCTTCAAGGTCACATTTTTGGCAAAGTTTTGATTTCTGTAGGGCATGTATGTTTTCATAATATAAAAAAATGGCATCTACAAAGTTTTTACATTGCATTGAATCCATTTATGAATTTTAAAAATTAGTAATACATGCGCTGCGGTCAGGTGGTGTTGCGCTAAAAAACAGTCAATGTTTTGGACCATATTTTCACCTAAGCATGGCAAAAAAAGCTTGTGATCATGTAATTATTGATGTTTTATTATTATAAAGAGCCTCATCCATGTTGTTTCACAAAAAATTCGATGTATTAGGAATATAATTAAGTTTTAGATGAAAGTCAAAGATGTTATCCTATTTTATAGATTAATGGTTCTTTCTTGCCTATTTTCATGAGATAAGTTCCATCCAAATGGGGAATAGGTTGGTTTCGACCTTATTAGACTCATGAACCATATTTGTATATATTTTATGATTTTGAATGAATCAAGGGTTGATTGTGATGTAAAGTAAGATTTTTTCTTTGATTGTAAGTTGTGGAGTTCAAATAGAAGTAATCAATTAAAAAATCCATAGGCAGTTTATTTTTAGGATTCTTGTGTCAAAAAAAATTTGATGTTTCCCTCTTTGTAAATTTATTTTTATTTCAAGTTTCACATGGATTCTCCTTCTTAAATTTTTTACAAGAACATGATGAGTAGAATTTACTTGCAGTACTCTACTCTGGCTTGTTAAGCAGTCTCGATGTTTTCTTTCTGAGATTTAAGTGTAGAATTCATCTATGTATGCTCTATATTTAAATATATCCTAATTTGGATACATCTCATCCACACGCCAATATATCTATAAGATCCATGAGTTTGGCTACCTTTCCCCGTTTCAAGATTTCCTCTATCTGTCTATGACTGATTACTGAACATCCTTATGACTCCATGCCCAATGGAATCTTCCTTCATTCTACAATCACAAGTTTAAAAATTCCCTAAACTTTATACCTGGTGTCACCTCAGATATTCGATTGATTGAAATCCATATAGAAGGAAGCCTCTGCGGGATTGGAAAATCTAGTTTCTAATCCTATAGGTGGTTTATCGATTACCTCTAGTAGTAACCTCCTTAACTTTGGGGAAAACTACGGGTGCTAAGCTGATAGGAAAAATGCGAGAGGGGGGGGTGGATCAATATTTTGGAATTTATCAAAATTTTTACTTTTTCACTCTCTAAAACCCATACGCTACTTTTCTGAACCAAAATAGCGTATACACGCGGATATCCTTCATAAAACTTGCGTATACACAGAGATCTAATTATGCCATTAATTCTTCACTTATATCATTCCATCATTCATTCATTAGATGTTCTATAAACAGTAAACATGTGCAGTAAGAACAGAATAAACCATCACACAAAGCATCACACATGAACACCGGGATTTTTAGGTGGAAACCCAAGTCGGGAGAAAACCACCGCTGCAGTTGCTCGGCCTTCAATATTTTATTATAGAGAAAACATCTTACAACATATGTGCTGGCGCAGACTTGACCAGCACGCAGGCACCCACCTGCGCTCGTTTACCAGCCTCTCCTGGAAGGGAGCTCCAACCCCCTGACTCGTTTACCAGCCTCTTCTGGAAGGGAGCTACGACCCCCTGATCTCGTTTACCAGCCTCACCTGGAAGGGAGCTACAACCCCCTGACTGAAGGCTACAACCCTCAGCACCACCATGGACCATGTTTCATCAATTTTCACACTAGATCCAAAGCTTCCTTTAGAACACAACTTGCAGGCCACGTTTCATCATATTTTCAGACTGGACCCACTCCATACATTTGAGCTCAATCATACATCATCAACAGATAACAGTAACACAACAGAACAGATCAGACATTTGATACTTCATACTTCAGCAAACCCTAATCTTCATACGCGCTTTCCTTTCACTGATCCTGCGTATATACGCGCCTTCGACCATACAAACCCGCATATACTTCTGTACATATTACAGAGCTAATTTTACTGCCCATACGCGCTTTCTCTTCAACAAACCCGCGTATATATGCGCTTATTCTGCGGCGAACTAGCGTATAGTTCTTCATACATTTAGGTCATTGCAATTCTTCAGAACAGATACATCACTCAGATTTTACCCTTTACTTCAGACAGATGTTCGCCTCATCTCAAATCTAATCATTCCATAAACAAATCTAGCAGATACAAATACATTCCAGATCTAGATTCCCTTCTTCATCATTTCTTCATTGGTGCATCATACATTCAGATCTTTCATTCAACTGTAACCCTTTCCATTCAGATATGCTTCAGAGAGAAGTATTCATTCAAGCTCAGACTTCTTGCCCACATTTGCATAATGAATTTCTTCTCCTTATATAGGTTTACCCTTTATCAATACCATGAGCCAAAACCACATTACTTTCGATGGTATTCCTGGACGGGGTCACATAGACGAATCATTACTCAATACAATGGGTCAATACCATGGTGGTTACCCCTGGTTTTACATATTTAGAGCGCTTTGGCCCATACGCGACTTGGCACGTTATTTCCCACGTGGATACGCTACTTTGTCTAAAAAAATCGGCTTATGCCTTGAGATATACTCTTTTCATCATGTTCTAGCACATACTGACATTCCTTCCATCATTACCTTCTATACTCATTGTATATACATCAGATTTACATCATTTAACAAGTTCATCAAGACATATTCCATCAGGGACAACTTCATCAAGTAGGTTGCCATCATCTTCATCGAGTGGGTTGCCATCAAGGACAACACTCAACATCATATTGCCAACACTAACACCTACCCCATGCTTCTTTCTCACTTGGAACAAATTTGATACCTAGGTAGAATGTTGCACTTTAAATATGATCTGAGAATCCAACGATTTTCTCAACTCCTTTTGAATCAGAGGCTCAAGCGTCAGATGTAATTTTCACAACTTCTGTTGGAAAGGATTGGCCCCTTGTTTGATCAGAATAATGTGTCAGATTATTTATTTTTCGTAAGTTTTAAGGTCTTCATATGTCCATACGAATATGTAATGTTCCAAAATTTTAGCTTCCAAGCTAAATGGAACATTAGAATTAGCAGCAGCTATAGTCGGAAAATAAATGGGTAGAAAAGCCCATAAGTCTCCCAAGGAGGATAAAAACACTCCAAGTGTGAAAGGAGACACTCTTTCTAGCTCAATAAAACACCTCCATGTGTGAACAAAGACAAAATTAAGCTGCTTTGACCAAGTCAACAACGCAGTTTTATTGGAGGAGGAATCCTAGGTTGGAAAACACAATTTTGGAGGGAAAGGTAGCTTGGGTTAGAAGAAACCTAAGTAAGTGGGGCCAAGGGCAAGAAAACTCACTTATGATATAAGGAAGAGGATGGCAGCATTGTTCATCATGTTGTATATTATTCTCATTCTTGGCTGCCAAGAATTTTTGCTGCTTTGTTGCTTAGCAAAGTTGCAGTGCTATTAAGCATTGGGTGTTCCCGGGCGGGAATCCCACCTCTTTCATTTGAGGAGATCATTGGAAGAGTTTTTATTCATAATTCCACATAAGTTTTTCGGGCCAAGCTTCAGCCATATTCATTAGCACAGCTTTTCCGGAGATTGTGCAGTGTTGCTGGGTGCAGCAGTGGAAGGGATTGGAATCCCGGCTTTTGAGCTAGTTTCTCATTGGAGGAAGATTTCCTTCACTTGAGATATATTTTTGGAGAGCTCCAGAGATTATTTTAGATCTGTGGTATCAGACCACACATTTCTCTTACCCTCCCAGTGTTGTTTCTTTTAGGGAGTGCGTTTTTCAGGAGGCAGAACTTATTGCATGGTTTGGTGGCTCCATTGCTGAGTTTCCTTGTGATTGAGAGGTTAATTCTTTCATGGGAGGAATCCCTTGAGGTTTTTACATAATATCAGAAATATTTGAGCCTATTTCACTCATGTTCTTTAGTTTTGCGGTGATTATTCAGCTATTTTCTGAATATCACATTTTATATATAGAGTGTTTGACAAGAAGCCCTTGTCGATTTCTTTTGTATTTTGTAAAGGGAGCTTAGATCTCCATTATCTAGCATTTTTTATCAATAAATGAGTATATATATTGTTCTTTGATCATTTTATGTGTAAACCCTCTCTTAGACTGCGCAGTCCCTTGAGCAGCTGCTCCGACATTTTGCAATCTTGGGGTTTTTCACTAGTTTTGGCTAAACTAGTGTGGGAGGTATGTTTTTCCCACCTAGTTTGATTTGTTTTTGCTCTATTCTTGGATTTAAATTTCATATTGATTATTTTGTGGGATCCAAGAGTCCATTTCAGTATTTTTTTGCATATGTTGCTGGAAAAACGTTTTTGATACATGATTCATGAGCAATCCTAAAAAAGGAACATTACATAATACATCTCGATACTACTTAAATAAGAAAATGAAATCTTGTCTCTCCTATTGTGTGCAATAAGGTGTTGATATTGACAAAATTTAGATATTTTTTTGTCCCAAGATTTATTTTTTCATGCGAAAACATTCAAATATGTGTATTTTCATTTACTGGCCCTTGGAAGCATTTCTTCGAGTCATACAAATTTTCCAATGATACCTCTCCTTTTGGCATGGGGTTCTCTTTTCTTACACGAGCTACATCCTGCAACAATTTCTCGTGTCCATCTTCGTCGATAGTTGCATCCTTGAATACATCAATGTTTTCCATAAGGTGTAGTATCTTCTAGTCATCATTGAAAAGGTTAGTGATATTGTCAGGGACAGATGGTTTATAAATAATTTCTATAGAAAAACCATCCCTAAGAAGTGATAACCTAGCGACAATATATTTTTTTTAGTATCCCTTGTGAAAATTATCAAATTCCATAACATATAGCCTTCCATGAAGTATAATTACTTTGGCATTTGGGTAAATATCAGAGTGAATGGAATCTTGGAAATACTATTAACAACAGAGACGTATTCTATAAGCATGTATGAATATCTTAAGTCCATGCTCTGCAAACATTCTATTCATTTTCTTATATTTGCAAAAACCAAAAAAAGGTTTCTTAACCACCTATGGCCTAGTTTTATTTTTAATAAAGGTTTGTTGTTGTTTCCTTTTACTACAATTCCCTTGTGAAATTCTCATTAGAAATTGATGGATACATCAATTACATGTGCATGTAGATCCCAAACCTTTCCAACATCTACATCATAAAAATCCTCCCTAAACTCAATAACCATATCATGAAAATTCACTAAATGATGGAATCAAGCAATTGTGGTAGTTCAAGGTATAATGGCTAATATAAATATTTCTAGAGAAAAGAAAATCTAGACCTTTGTCTCTCAACCAATTTTTAGTGCAAAATGCACGACAGTTATTTTCATATTTAATGGGCTTATCTGTTCATTAGAGCAACTGTACTCAAGAAATGGAATGGCAATGCAAAAACATATAAATATTTGTTCTTAACATATATCAATGCTAGCTCATGATCAATTTTTAAGGACTATATTATAGGCTAAAATGTTGAGTACAAAAACCTCCAAGAGCTTCTCTACTCACCATTACTGGAAAATAAGTAAGAGATGGTAACATAAAACACAAATTTCAGTAATGGGAATTACTGTGCCCACTCCATTGAATATAATGATCCATTTGGTTTACAAAATCATTGTAGTTTAGAATTGACTAAGAGTAAAATTGAGGGACTATTGGACAATTATGTTGTTTAGTGGAGAGTCCATTTTCTTGATGAGACACTCTAGAATTGAAATTCCATGACTTCTTAATCCAACTCTTGTCATGAAGGTAGGATGCGATGTGAATATGTTCCAACTCATATTAATATATGTAGTTAACCAACTAGAGTGTACTTACAACTTCTAAGTGTTGTATGTAGGTCACCACTTAGGTATTTATGGGGTGTTCCATTGAATTGTAGAAACCATTATGTCATTTCACCTCAATTATCAATAGTAGGGCACTAGAATACATATTTCAGAGTGTACAAATTCAAGTCTTTCAGTGACGTCATTTTACACTAAATTTTTTTTTTAACCATGTGACTTTCACTTACATCCACATCGCCTCGATTGATAGTGTATTCTAGCCTGAGAGGGATTGATATTTTTATACCCTTGGAAAATTGCTAAGTCTCCCACAACTCGATTTCACCCATCTCTCAATTATTGTTGTAAGTGATTTGGTACATCCATTCACTTGGTTGAATGTTATGATAGATTCAGTTCTGGAGTGTGTTTGGAATTTCACCCACAACCATTATGGACTCAGTGTTTACCCTCCACCATTGTTGATGGAACCCACATCCCACAACAATTACATTGATGGTTCTAATGTTTGATCAGTGGGTTGGTATAGTTGAGTGTGCATTGTAGAAAACAAAGTTAATAGTTCATTTTTGTGTATTATCCATTTCATTCAATCATATGCTAAAACCATAATCGCTCTTGTGATGCATTGTTTGAAAGTTACAACCTTTGGGAATAGTTTATTCAATAGGAGAATATATGTAGATTTAGTTGCTCCTAGTGATAGGCATGGTATCTCACCAGTAGTAAAATATGATTTAGTGTTGGCTATTTTTGGGCTTGACCTAGGTTCAGATTTAACTACACACCAGCAAAACCCTTTATTACCAACTCTTTTGGCAACGACTTGTTGTGCAGATCGTAGTCTCACTCGAGGAAATCTTGGGGGATGTCAAAACTAGGTTTCTACATCCAAAGGGACAATAGAGTGTGTATTTACTACTAAAATTATTCCTTATGCCTATTCGGAATTGCACAGATACATATATCTACTCTAACAGTCTATACTTCATTTATCAATCAATACTTATGCGCACTGCGCCTTTCAGATTAAAACACAACATGAATTATATAAAAGACTTCAAAAATGCATATAATAATCAAATACACATATAAACATAGAGATGCCTTCAAAACTATTATTCTTTATTTTAATAAGTCTCTTCAGTAAATACAACTTATCCATCTGCGCACATAACTGCAGGTGGTCTCTGCATAAAGGTGTAGACTCTTCAAGGCCTTTGCACACACCATTGCAAAGCCTTCTCCTAAGACCCAAAACAGACTTAAAGCATATATCTCAAGTGTTTGTGCTCATTGAATATTATATGTATTACTTGGACACAACATTACATTTGTTTATATAGCATTTACATCGACTCAAAACTAGGGAAAATTTTAAGGATGGAAGTTTATCTTAATGTTTAGAAACCTTAGCGAATCTCACTAGTCAATGATATGCCATATATAAAATGTTTGGTGGTATTTATATAAAATTATTCAAATTTATAATAATTTTATATAGTATCTATATAGAATTTTAATGATTTTTAAGTAAAAATAATTTTATACTATAAAATTTGGGCGAAACAATTTTAGAAAAAAAATAGAAATTAACGAATATTTGTTTGGAAAAAGCATGGAAAATTATCTCACTTGTGAATATTAGCCCCTAAAAGTTTCTATTCTCAAAACTATGGTCCACATACCATGGGCGTACAAAATAGTATACTAAAACCCTTTTACCGTTACAAAATGAGGGGTTTTGACCCACTCTGAAGCCCCTAAACACTACATGGTAGATCTAACTATGCGGTTCCACGCACTCCGCTCCTCAAGTTGCGAAGTCTTTTGGTAAAAAATGGACCAAGTTGGGCCATGCCCAATAGGTCCATAACACTCACATGTGACTCATCCCGATTCACTTATCTAGTGTGTCCCGAACCTTATCTGCAATGCTGGTGTAGGAGACATTATACTGTTGAACTATCTCTACCATATACCTATCCTCTTAGCACACCTCCTCCAATAACTTCTCTTTTATCGGTCTGAATTTCTTCTGGTGCACATCCTTCTACCTCTGTTGTAGCTCCTTGACCTTTCCATCCACTGTCTACGAAAGTTGGATGGTATCTTCCTGCCAGGGCTAAGTCCTTGCAGTTATCAGTTGTTCCTTCCTCCTAATATATTCAATATAACTTTGAAGATTCTTGACTTATGTTATTCTTGCTAGCCTCTACGAGACTTATAGGGTCCTCGTAGTTTCCTGAATTTCATCTAACCGCTTCTAATTTTCCTACATTTCTTCCTCGATCCTCATAATGTTTGGATCCTCCTGTAGTGAGGTCAAAATATTCAGTGTATCATCCAACAATTTTCCACACTTTTCCACCGAGTTGTCGATGCCTTTCAATGTTTTTTTTAGGTCTACTTCCCTTTTTTCTCTGACTTCTAGTGGTGTGGCTTAATGTAGTTGCATTTGCAGCTCAATAATCTAGACCTAATATTCAAACTTAAACTTTTCAGTGTTGTCCTTTGATTCCTTAATTGCAAGGGTGAGCTTCGCAACCTTTGTTGCCAGTGGTTCCTCTGCATGGATCTACACGTCTAGAAGTTCACTGCAGGTCTTAATTATAGCTTCAGCTAACTTCTGATATTGTTGACACACCTCGTCTCTTTCCTTGAGCACTTTCTCAATCGTCTTCATCATCGTAGTTCTATCCTTTTTCACTTCTTCATTGGACTGCAACATACTTTGTTCGTGTCCTTTCAACTCTCTGACAATTCCTTGATGAAAGTCAAGCAATGCTGGAGTAAGGAGCACAACGATATTCATTTTGATGCTTTCCCATTGTTTTGTGTGTTCCCTGTCTTGATTTTCTTTGAACCGTAGGACTCCTCCGAGTACCTACAAAATTATCAAACCAAATTGTGTTTCTAGTCAATGCTCTGGTTGCGTTGATTGACTTTTCTGTGTTATTTGGTTGGTTGGATGCTCGCGTGGTTGCGTTGTTTGTTCCAACACCTTCAGTTCTTGTATCACTTCCTGCAATTCTGTCAATACAACTTTGTATTGATCCTTGATTTTGATCCATGTTTCTTTAGTAATTTCGTGTACCTTGTCCCCAATTTCATCAAAGTCCCCTTGGGTGAGGACCAGTGGCTCTGCACACATGAATCAATGGTCTTGTGCTTCTTTTGCACACTTGGTGTAGAAATTGTAGATACCCTCTTCTATATGATAAATGGGGAAGTTATTGGCTCTGTGTCGCCAGGAGGGTCCTAGCCATCCTGATATCGTGTTGTTCCTTCAGTTTCTTTCTCATCCTTATCTGTTTCTAGCTTTGTATCTTTCCCTGTCTCTATATATTTTCCATTGGTTCATGCATGCTACATGGTGTATTTCCCTGTCTCGGTGCCTCCAACGGGTGGATTCATCCAATCTGTCATCCATGTCTTTAGGACATCCAAAAGGTCAATCTCTATGACCAAATATGGAAAAGGATGTCATTTCTCTATCGGATCCTTCCATGCCTTGATTTAAACTTTGTGTAAATCATCCTTAAACTCTGCAATATTTTGATACTATTCAAACAAGGTGGGTGATAGCTTGGGACGCTGATTCACCCCTGTGTTCAAAACCATCTCAACTAGTACCCAAAACTTCTTGTTTTCAATTGCACACATTGGCAACTTGGAAAACCAGTGCGAGGTGTACCTCACAGATTCACAAACATCTGGTATCACAATAAGGAACTATGGCTTTATTGGTTCCTTCCATGCCATCAACGCAATGATCAACTTCAACCATGTGTAATGGAATTTTTTTCTTACTCCTGCACTTCATGGCAGTCCTCTGAGAATTCTTTGCATAAGTATTTGACCCAACTAAACAAGACCCCCTTACTGCATTGCATGAATGTGCGCGGTGAAGCACACTGCTTGGTAATTTATAGAATTGATGTAATATCCCCTTGACTTCTTGACCAAGTCATACTTCTTCTTCATTTCATCTATGGCTTCCTTATCATGACTCTTTCCCACGAACTCCTCGGCGGGGTTCTTGCCCTGGTATGGCAGCACGATTATTATTCTGATCAACATCTCATCTACCGAGATCCTCTCTCCTAAACAGAGGTATCCATCATGTACTAACGCCAACAACTATCAAACACATATCATGCTAATTGTACTGCGACCGAAGTGTGGTACGCTCAGCATATTTAACAACCCTTGTTGTTGCAATCCTTGAGCCCACTAGTGTGGATCCAGCCTGGTGACTTTGGTATTTGGGTAATAAAATTGGTATAGGTATCGACTAGGCTCAAATTGTGGGTACTTACTTCTATCGTTAAATTCCCAATCCTCCCTCCTCAAATACGACACTTTTTCCAATGGTTCTCCTTCAGAAGGTACGAATTCAGGAAGCAATGGTGTGAATACACATTAATTCACATTATTGGGGTCTTTCACAGGCTTAGCACTTGACTTCCTTAGTGGTACATATGGTGGTAACATAGAGATAACTTCTACATCCTCTTCTACAAAATCTTCTGGTATCTCTATTTCTGGGATGCCAATTTATTCCTCACTGTCATGAATTTCCATTGGTTGCTTATGTTTCTTGTCCTGTCATTTCTTGGTGTGTTGTTCCTTGGCTACTTTCTTCCTCGGTGATTGTCTAACTCCAGGGGACACAGCTGGTCTCTTGACCTGCTTTTTCTTCATTTGTGCTTCTTCTGCAGTTATTTACTTGCGCAACAAACTCAAACCTATTGCGGTTGGTGGTGTAGCTATCATGATTCTGGTTAATCCCTTCTTGAGAAATTGTCTGGAAATTTTTTCAAAATCCCTCTCAGACAAACAACCAATTTCTCTATTCTTACTTAGGTGCAAATTCTCAATTCGAATTCTCAGGAGGAAAAGTGTCAAAACGTGGAGTGGGATTGCGCTTCTATAATGAATTTGAATTTCCAATCCCATGAATCTATTATATTTGGTTCATTTAATGCAGATATGGCAGCAGTTTCAACTGATTGTGCCTAATAAATGCGTTCCCCCCACTCCCTTTAACACAAACTTTCCTTTCACGTCAAATTTTTCCTTCCAATGTTCATATTTTAGGTAGACTTCGAAGAAGCTTCCCTTCTGATGCAACAATTCATCCCTCCTCGCAACTCTTTTTGGACTTCGACACACTCCTTACTATTGTGAAAAATTCTTCCTTCAAAGTGGTTCTTTCAAACTTCACCATACTCCTAATTGCTGTGCAAAAATATTCCTTCAGTGAAGCCCCTTTCTACAAAGTATTTTATAGTCCAGTGCCCACTTTCAACTGCAGGTGGCACTAAGAATTTCCCTTGTCATTTTTCAGTGTGAAGTTCTAGGGAGAGAGTCATCCCTGTATATCTTCAATCTGCTATCATTCACTCATCCTAGCATCAACTGACCATCTAACTTCACGAGCTGAATGACGCCTCCATCAAGGACGTGCCTGATGATATATGGTGCCAACCAATGTGTTTTTAACTTTCTTGAGAATTTTGTGAACTTGCTATCATACATTAAGATCTCCTTCCTTGAATGTCTTCTTCTTGATGGTTCTGTCATTCCAAGCTTTTTCCCTTGCTTTTTTCACTTGCTGATGAAAACATGCAATAAACATGTCTTCTTCAAGAGAAAGAAATTGGTCCATAATGTATGGTTGGGGCCGAGGTTAATCCCGGACCCCGTCTACTCACCACGTATTGTGGTTGGGTGGACCGGGGTCTAGGGTTAACCCCGAATTCGACCCTAAATGACTCCACCCATAAAATTTAAATAAAACTTGAGTCCCATGGAGGTTAAGAACTAACACAGGTGGGTCAGTGGAGGGCTTGGATGGCAGGCATGAGGTCTCGTGTTTGAACCTTACAGAGGTGGTTCAGCCTCAAACCATAATTTTTCTAATGGCCGAAGTGTCCTCAGACACGTAATTTTATTAATCAGAAAAACAATTACATTTGGAATTATGCAAGAGTTTACACCCGAACAACAAAAGCACTCTTGCAATGAGCTATCTATATGCTCAATTCCCTAACTTCCACTATTTATGGATCACTTATTCAATAACAAGTGTCCACTTACATTAAATACTATTCCAAATAACTAGCTAACAAAAAGGCATAAGATACAACACATTTGGGGAGTCATATCTTCTTAAAACAATATGCTAAATAATTAAATATTCTAGAATAATAATTATTAATTTAATATCTTAAATTAATAATTATTTTATTCAAACTTTATAACCTATGATAATATTTATTTTTGGATCATTTAACATTCCCCCCATGATCCAAAGATACATTACATTAGATACCAAGTTCATCCCTGAACTTAGTAAATTTTATTCTGCTAAGACGTTTCGTGAAAATGTCAGAGGTCTGATCTTCTGAAGGAAAATAAATCAGCTTGATGACGTCCTTTGCAATGAGTGATCTTATATGATGATACTTGGTTTCCACATGCTTTGTCTTTGAATGAAAAACTGGATTCTTGGCAAGCTTTATTGCTGACTGATTTTCGATGAATAACGAAGTAGCTTCTGCTGGAGGAATTCCCAAGTCCTGTAAAACGCAACGTAACCAAACAATCTCACATGTTGCTTCCCATGCTGAAATGTACTCTGCTTCGACTGAAAAAGTGGCCACTGTATCTTTCTTCTTGCAACTCCAGGAAATTGCAACTAACCCCATGTTCATTAAGTAACCTAAGGTTGATGCCCTGTCATCAATAGTGTCAGCAAAGTCGGCATCTGAAAATCCACCAAGTACAAAATTTTTAGTCTTTTTTTAAAGAAGACCAAAACCTTTTGTTCCTTGGATATATCGAAGAACTCTTTTGGCTATATTCCAATGGTTGTCTAGTGGTTCCTGCATAAAACGTGAAGGAATACTAACTGCATAAGATAGATCAGGACGAGTGGTTGTTAAATAAATCAAGCTGCCAATCAACTGTCTGTAAGTAGTGCTGTCCACCTTTTCCCCCCCTTCAAATTTTGAAAGTTTCAAGTTTTGTTCCATAGGGGTAAGGACAGGCTTGTAATCCTGCATTCCAAATCGCTGAAGAATTTCTGCTGCATACTTACTCTGAGAAATGAAGATCTGATGTGGATGTTGGAATACTTCAACTCCAATATAGTAGTGAAGTAGTCCCAAATCTGTCATCTTAAAACCTGCATGTAACTCCTTTTTCACCTGTTCAATGTGATCATCACTATTGCCTATGATGATCAAATCATCGACATACATAAGCAAAATCACTAGATTTTTACCTTATTGGCGTACATACAAGGTATCATCAGATTCACTGCGATGAAAACCAACTTGGCGAGGGTATTCATCCATTTTTGCATACCAAGCTCGGGGAGCTTGTTTTAACCCATATAAAGCCTTTATCAGTTTGCAGAATTTATGTTCTTGTCCCTCAATTTCAAAACCTGGTGGTTGTGTCATGTACACTTCTTCCTGTAAATCGTCATTGAGAAAAGCACTTTTTACATCCATTTGATGAACTTTCCTTCCTTGTTGAGCTGCTAAGGCAAGTGTGAGGCGGATGGTGTTCCATTTAGTGGTAGGAGCAAACGTTTCCTCATAATCTATCCCTTCTTGCTGTGCAAAACCTTTAGCAACAAGTCTTGCTTTATACTTGTCAATATCACCATTTTGCTTGTATTTAATTCGATAAACCCATTTGCATCCAATAGGTTTAACATGCTGAGGACAATCAACAAGTTGCCAAGTGTTGTTGTCTTGAACAACCTGATATTCATAAACCATAGCCTATTGCCATGCTTTATGTTTTACTGCCTCTTGAAAAGAAGAAGTTTCAGTAAAATCATTTTCTATTAAAGAAAAATTTCCTTCATTTTGTTTTGATCCCCTTGTTCCTATTTTATTTTGTTCATTAGGCCTTACATCTTTCAAGAGTTGAACTGCCCATTTCGGCAATTGATGTTCACTGGTTTGGGCTTGTGAAAAATCATCATCATTAAAAATAGGGTTGATGTAAACTAATGCTTTTTGAGCAACCGCAGGTTCTGGGGGCGGAGAGTCATTGTCAGAAGAATTGCTACTGCTAGGAGAGTTGGAAGAACTGCTAGAAGACCTAGATGGAGTTGATGAAGAAGACAGTCTGGATGAATCATCCTCAGATGAAGGAAATTCAAGTTCATACCAACTTGGTGAATTTGGTTGACTTTGTAAATTTCCATGTCTTTTATCAGTTTTTGTTTCTAACTTTTGAAGAAGACTTTCAACTTCTTCAGCACTCTTACTCTCATTTTCTTCAAAGATCACATCTCTGCTTATTATAAATTTCCCATTCGACAAAATTTGGTACCCTTTCTTCTCATCAAAATACCTGATCATTGTGCACTTCAAGCTTCGTGCATCAAGCTTAGATCGTTTTTCCTTCGGAACTAAGGCATAACAGACTGATCCGAAAAATCTGAGATGCTTAACCCATGGTTTGAAGCCAAACCAAGCTTCATAAGGTGTGATTCCATCTAAAGAAGCTATGGGAGATCTATTTCTCAAGTAGACAGCGCTATGAACTACTTCATCCCAATATGAAGGAATTAACTTTTTGAAAGTTAACATAGATCGCGCCATTCCTAACAAGGTACGATTCATTCTTTCTACTACTCCATTTTGCTGCGGAATGTATACATTGGTAAAATTTCATTTTATGCCATTATCCATACAATACTTTTTGAATTCATTTGAAGTGAATTCTCCGACGTTGTCAGTTCGAAGAATGTTGACCTTCTCCTTTACTTCATTTTCAATAAGCTTACGAAAAGTTTTGAACTTTTCAAATGCTTCTGACTTTTGCTTCAAGAAATATACCCATGTCATCCTGCTAAAATCATCAATAAAGAGTAGGAAATATCTGCAACTTCCAAGTGAAGTTGGGAATGGTCCACAAATATCACTGTGAACCAATTGCAAATGCCTGTCTACTCACCAGGAATTGGTGGGAAAAGTCTCTCGATGTTGTTTTCCAAAAATGCAAGATTCACACTTTGCATTTTCCCTTTTGAAGGTTGGAAGTCCTTTAACCATGCCCTGTTTTTGTAACTGAGAGAGAATATCAAAGTTGAGATGGCCATATCTGACATGCCATAATCTGATTGGTGAAATATCTATACTTGCTACGCCTGCAAAGTCAGAATGTCTTGGAATAACTGTCCCTTTCATCCTTAACAATTTTCCATCTTCATAACCTGTCATTACTGTTTGCATGTTTTGTTTGACTGAGTTGATTTTAATTGAGCCATCTTCCATAATCATTATATGCCTTGCTTGTCGAATTGTGACTAAGGACAACAATTTTTTCTTGAATGTTGGGACATACTATACAGTAGAAATCATTCTTTCTCCGATGCCTGGTAAAAAAACTTTAACTACACCTTTGCTTGAAGGAGTATGTTTGGTTTTGTCAGCAAGATAGATTGAATTCAGATGACATTCTTTGAAACTACAGAAGAAGTCACATAAAAATGTCATTTGTTGAGTTGCGCCTATATCAAGAATCCATGCATATTCATAATCACTGTGGAGAAAGCTTGAAACCTGTAAAGTTGTTGCTTCTGTGTTTGTGAAAACATATTCGAAACTATCAGGATCATCTTCATCATTTGCAAACTGTGTTGAGTTTGGATGAAACTTAGAAATTTTCTCAATAGAAGTTCTACAATCTGCGGCATAATAACCAACTCTGTTACATCGCCTGCAAACAATTTGACTCAAATTGGTGCCTCTTCCCTAAGACTGTCCTCTGCCTTGAGACTTTCCTCAGCCTCTGCTTTGTCCTTTGTTTTGATTTTGTCATCTTCCTGGACTTTTTCCTATGCCTTGATGATATCCTCTATTTTGATTGTTGCCTCTACCTTGAAAATTGTTTCTGCTTGAATTGGAGCCTCTCTTGTTTCCTCTGTGTTGACTGCGACCACGACCTTGCGTTGCTTGATTTGGATTGAAAATACCTCTTCCTTTGTTTCTGGAATTGTCAGTTGAGGAGTTGCTTGAACTGGCTTCGGTGAGGAAGACATCTTCCCTAATCTGCTTCTTCTTCCCGAAATTTTTATCATGATGTGCTAACATGTCACTCATTTCATCAAATTTTATCTTCTCTAATTTTCCAATGACTTGCAAAGTTTCCAAAAAATGAGTATATGATGATGGAAATCCAACAATTAAAATTGTAGTTAAGAAGCTTTCAGCAATAGCTTGAAAACCAACATTGATGATTTCTTGCTTAATGTTTTTGAGTCGTGAAATGTACTCAAGGACATCACCACCTTCAGTTAATTTCTGTTGAAGAAATTTTAATTGAAGATGAGCTTTCTTTGATTCAGGTTTTGTATCAAAGAGATCTTTGAATGTATGTAAAGCATCCCATGCATCTGAAGAATTCTCAATGTGTATGTACATTTCATTACTAACTGAAGCTTTTATAAGAGCTAATGCCTTAGCATCTTTTATTTCCAATTTTGCAAGTGAATCTAGATCTATTGGTTTATTTATCTTAATGTTGCCATCGCAAATGCCAAGCCATAATTCATTAAAAATAAGAGTGCTTTCAATTAGACGTCTCCATGTCTTATAGGATTTCACTCCTTCTAGATTATCAGTTTCAGAGAACAGATTAATTAATTTCGACATTGGAGTGTTGAAGCAATGCACCAAAATAATCAAGCACAAAAAAATTGAGCAACTCATCACACAAAACACGCCATGCAAAAATGACACACGCCACGCAAAAAACGATCTATCGGGACTTGGCCTTGACCCTCGTATAGTCGTTGAAATACGAGAAAAATGACTGAGCTTTGCACTTGACTCCAGTCAATTTCTCAAATATTTACAAGGTAAGTTTCAAAAATTGACTTTTACAATGATGCTCTTGCACAATCTGGTAAAAAAAAAGTTACCCCCCCTCAAAGTAAAATTACTTTGAGTCACACTTATCTCTCTAGAAACAAATTACAAAAGAAAGACAAATCTCCTTATTACTCCAAAAAATTACAAATAACCTTATTGCTCCATAAATATTACAAAATCCTTATTACTCCAATAAAAAATATTACAATGTTCTTCAAAAAAAAAAAAATTCTACTTATTCCTCCAAATACAAAGTGCTACTTCACCTTATGATCCCAATTACAATTTTAATTTTAAAAAATATAACTCCAATGGGTGCACACATGGAAAAGGGGCATAGTGACTGTTAGAGGTCAAATATTCGACATTGAAGTTGAAGTTTTTCTCTTTTATAACCGCGTGGAGCAAAAAGTTTAAAAATATTCGGTATTGAAGTTGAATTTCTGCTCTTTTATAACTGTTCGAATCCTGCGTGGTGGCACCAGCAGGTTCAAATCTGGCAATTCGGACCAGCAATTTTAATTGCATTGGAGACAGTAGATAATGGCCGAAGTTGTAAAGATACAGTATAATAGAATTAGAACAAACAAGCAGCAATGGATAAAGTGCATTTCTGGGACATTATCTCCAGCAGCAAACGATTCCAAAACCGGCAGGGAAACATGTAGGCTCTTCGTGGACATTTGAGCATTGGTCAAGTGCGTTAATTATCCACTGAAAAATTTCCTCCTTTCTGCAGATTTCAAAACTTGATTATGCCTGAGACCCAATTTCTAATCGTGGAAGACGGGATCCCATTGTTGCAGCACGTGCAGACTCCTCCATAAAACAACATAAAACATAAAACAACAAACTAGTTGTTTATTTCATGGATGAGATGAAATCCACGGGCTTAATGCCAGATAGCACATTATCTGCGGGAAAAAAAACCTTAACCTCCCGAAATCCTGATGATAAACATAAATCGATATTAAAAAGATAAAACAGTCATCAGTAAAAATTATCGACCTATCACTTCAACGGAAATTATCAAATGTCTAGCTAAGAAAACTTGTGTTCAATGACATTGTGCGTTTTAGGCATGGGATATGGTGTCACTTTCCAGCACCGACATGGCAATCAGGAATTTTCTATTTGTGGGTTGGGTCTGCCCCTCCCTCCGATATTGATCCTCACCCAGATTATACATTAAAATAAGAAACATAATTTCATAAACAGGAATTCCATGAATGCTCGGTAAGGCCAACACAAACTGTGTACAACTCCCATGAAACGTAGAGACTTGGGAATCACTAAGAACCAGAAATCCTTACTTTAAGGTTTTAACAGTCACACAGTTTGGCAAAATAAAATTGATTGTAGAATTTACAAATCTAAAATCAATAATGAAATTTTTGTTCTTTTACACAAAAAACTTGACAAATTCCATACCAATCATTTGTTGATCAATTCAATGGAGTTTTCCAAGAACTTGTAGACCTGGAATATCCTCCTCACATCTACTGCAGAATTACCATAGCTCTGATACCACAATAATGGCCGAAGTGTCCTCAGACACGTAATTTTATTAATCATAAAAACAATTACATTTGGAATTATGCAAGAGTTTACACCTGAACAACAAAAGCACTCTTGCAATGAGCTATTTATATGCTCAATGTTCTAACTTCCACTAACTATGGATCACTTATTAAATAACAAGTGTCCACTTGCATTAAATGCTATTCCAAATAACTAGCTAACAAAAAGGCCTAAGATACGACACATTTGGAGAGTCATATCTTGTTACAACAGTATGCTAAATAATTAAATATTCTAGAATAATAATTATTAATTTAATATCTTAAATTAATAATTATTTAATTCAAACTTTATAACCTATGATAATATTTATTTTTGGATCATCTAAAATTTTCATGGCCATTAGGAAGACATGTGGCAACAAGGGATTGGCCCACGTGGCTCCTCCTAATTATTCCACCCATATGCAATTCGAACCAATAGAAAAATAAAAAAAATATACCAATAAACAGATGCCACTTGTCATCATATCCATAGGCTAATAAAAAACACGCACCCCTATCCAGTCATTGCCCAGTCTACATACAAACTGCTAACTGGGAATCCCTACAAACTGATTTTAAAATTGTTAGCTATTTTCCAAATCAATCATAACATGATATCAAAAGAATCCAATGTCAGTTTTGAGTGAAACGAGTTTCGATGGATTCAGGGCAATGAGATCTTCACTATGGCGTTGGTTTTGAGCCAATCTGAGCACTTTGAATTTTGAGCATTTTACTCATCTACTCGATCAGTAGGCCCCATAATTGGGTGAAGAAAAATATCCCCCTCCCTTAGTGTTGGTTGTTGTACACCTTCTTGTTGATAATTTCTAGAAGTAAATACAACATCCACACTTCGTCCCTTTGAACTGTCCTCTGTTTGAGGTAACTGAGTGGTTATTGCAGTTGGACTCTTTGGGCTTGCCAAATTTGGAAGAACATTTAATGTTTTAGGCCTCATTTGAAAAATAAGATGCACTAAAAAAGAATGGGCCACCGTTTCAGAGTGGAAAAAAACCTGTTTCAAATTTTTTTGAATGGGGCTAAATTCATCCCTTTACTAAGAGTCCTTCAAAGGATGATTTTCATGTAGTTGAATTGGATCACTTGATGGCACTCATTTATCTGTCACGACGTTGTTGATATCTTGAGGTTCTGAATTATTGTTTTGCATTGGATTACCCCACTAATTTGATTTCTCTCTGACATCATTATGGATATCTTCATATTATGAATATTTTCTCTGTAGAATAGAAGCCCAGGGACATTCACTTTCTTCGATATTGCAAAGTTTTGGGACATATTGTTCATATTGACTTTTATTCATGAATATTGTTGAATCATTCAATACATCCTCATCTTGATTCATAAGTGACTCTCTTTCTATTCCATTCACAAGTGTATTCTTTCTTGAAGACTTCGAGATACTTTCCTTGCTAGACCTTTGAGGAATCCTCAAGTGA
Source organism: Pinus albicaulis (assembly GCA_034641835.2). Classification (NCBI taxonomy): domain Eukaryota; kingdom Viridiplantae; phylum Streptophyta; class Pinopsida; order Pinales; family Pinaceae; genus Pinus; species Pinus albicaulis. The sequence continues at coordinate 1,585,678,000 of CM076578.1, forward strand.
AAGTGCCTTTTGAATGCAATCCTTTCCTCCTCCAAAGGATTTTTTGATTTTGAAGGTTGATATGAAAAATCCAAGATTGAAAAGAAATTGGCCAGCTAGGATGATAATTGATACTTCCGAAACATGGTTTTCAACTAGGGTGAGAATGATTCCCACCGAAGCTAGACTGAGGATCTCTCCTGAAACCCTTGATGGTAAAAAACTTGCCCGAGTTCAATTGAGATGCAAAGAGACATTATCCAAATCCATGGCATCAAGGGATTGGCCCACATGTCTCCTCCTAATTGTTCCACCCATATGCAATTCGAACCAATATAACACTAAAAAATTTCAACTAATAAACAGATGCCACTTGTCATCATATCCATAGGCTAATAAAAAATACACACCCCTATCCAGTCATTTCCCATTTTGCATACGAACTGCTAACTGGGCATCCCTACAAACTGATTTTAAAACTTTTAGTTATTTTCAAAATCAATCATAACGTGATATCAAAAGAACCCAATGTAAGTTTTGAGTAAAACGAGTTGTGATGGATTTAGGGCGACGAGATCTTCACTTTGGTGTTTGTTTTGAGCCAATCTAAGCACTTTGAATTTCGAGCATTTTATTGATCTACTTGATCAGTGGGCCCCATCATTGGGTGAAGAAAAATATCCCCTCCCTCAGTGTTGGTTGTTGTACACCTTCTTGTTAATAATTTCTAGAAGCCAATACAACATCCACACTTCATCCCTTTGAACTGTCCTCCATTTGAGGTAACTGAGTAGTTATTGCATTTGTACGCTTTGGGCTTGGAAAATTTGGAAGAAGATTTAATGTTTTAGGCATCATTTGAAAAATATAAGGTACTAAAAAACAATGGGCCACCATTTCAAAGTGGAAAAAAACCTGTTTCCAATTTGTTTGAATGGGGCTAAAATTCATCCCTTTAATTAAGAGTCCTTCAAAGGATGATTTTCATGCATTTGATTGGATCACTTGATGGCACCCATTTATCTGTTACAACGTTGTTGATATCTTGAGGTTCTAAATTATTTTTTTGCATTGGTTTACCCCACTGATGTTATTTCTCTCTCACATCATTATGGATATCTTTATATTCTGAATATTTGCTCTGCAAAATAGAAGCCTAGTGACATTCACTTTCTTCGATATTGAAAAATTTTGGTGCATGTCGTTCATATTGACTTTTATTCATGAATCTTGTCGAATCATTCAATACATCCTCATCTTGATCCATAAGCGACTCTGTTTCTATTTCATTCACAAGTGTATTCTTCTTGAAGATTTCAAGATAATTTCCTCACTATACCTTTGAAGAATCCTCAAGCGAAAGTGCCTTTTGAATGTGGTCCTTTCCTCCTCCAAAGGATTTGGTGATGCTGAATATTGATATGAAACATCCAATATTGAAAAGAAATTGACCAACTAAGGTGATAATTGATACCTCCGAAACTAGGTTGCCAACTAGGGTGAGTCTGAATCCCACCAAAGCTAGACTGAGGATCTCACCTGAAACCCTCAATGGTCGAAAACTCACCTGAGTTCAGTTGAGATGCAAAGAGACATTATCTAAATCCATGCCTTCCCTTCCACATTCCTTCTTCCTTTATAGCTTTCTATCCAATTTTCTAGAATTGACATAATACCATTTGAAAATACTACAGGAAAATGCCATCAACAAGTACCTTGGAAAAATACCACGTCGTTAAAAAATACCCTTCTTTGCCCATTTTATTATAAATCGAGAGTCCTCAAAACTCCCCTCATGGCTAGCCTAAGGGAAAGAAGATGCCATATCCTAATAGTCAGCGGGGATATTACATCAGGTTCTTGGTCACCTGAAAATTCATAAGAATCCGCATAGTTATATTTACAGTGGAAGAAATATAGTCTCCATTATTCAGGTTTACTTGGTAAAATTTGAAACGATTATAAGCTAGACTCTATCATTGATCCAAATTTCTCATGTTCAATAAAGGTAACTATGGTTCTTCATGAGGTGTCGAGGCTTTATCTTCCAATATTGTTTATGGTCTTGGAGGTATTGGTATGTTAATGTTGAGACACAAAGTGTCTAGGGAAGATCTTTCAACTTTCTTATAACCAACCTAGATACATTTAAGTATGGATTTATCATGGGGTTAGAGGGATCAAAGGTATAAATCCTTCTTATTCTACATTTGAAAACGAAGGTTATAATTTCTATAGATTTGATCCTATTTGCCCAGGACAAGATGGATGGTGTTTATTATCAATAGATCCATCTTAACCAAGGATCTAGCAACGGCCAAGACGATCAAATTTCTTAAGGTGAAAGATTCTTTTATAGTGTAAAAAATGAAAAAAGAAAGCTCTAATCTCTCTAAGTTTTTGATAAATCTCTAATATATATATATATATATATATATATATATATATATATATATATATATATATATATATATATATATATATATATATATATATATATATATATATATATATATATATATATATATATCCTCGAAAAAATTGACTTTGGTAACTTGGATATAATAGAAATTACTAAATTTATTGAAAACATATACCTTAAAAAGCTAAAAATAAAATAGTAAAACTATTTAAAATATTTTACCGATAATTATTTTTTTCCAATTACTTTATATAATATATACTTATTTTTTTAACAATAACTTTCTATATATTAATTAAATTAAATTAAATAACATAAAGTGGAAAAAATAATACAAATAAAAATTTAGATAAATTAAGAAACATTTGTTGAGTAAAAATGGAATAATAATAACTATTGTTATTATCCATTTTGAATGGTCAGAACAAACCACACAACAAATTGGTGGTGTATGAGACCTCCTTATTTATGAGACAAGGGACCCTCCTCCACACATAGAGTTGAATGCTAAGCCTACTAAGGCATCCATAATCTATCAAATCTAGTTTTGAATCTATGGTCTCTTAAGAGGAAACACATACTCTTAGCCATAAATCCCACTCAAATTGCCAAAAAAAAAAATGCAATAAAACTGTATTTTAACAGAGTGAGTCATCCATACGTCGGCAAGATGTGTTTCTTGAGTTATACATTATTAAATACGCTTAGACATATATTGCTCACCATTAGATTTAAATGAATTTATATGCCAACCATCGCCCCAAGTTTTCATTGGCCTCCATATAAGTACGCTACCAAATTAGAACGTGGAGAGAATAACAAGAAATTGAGTTGACTGAAAAAAGTGGAGGTCAGCTGCTCTATTTTACCAAAGTTAGGCTTGACGGTTAAAGGCGAGCATATTTAAGAGCTTTGCGCAATCATCTGGGTTAGGTTTTTATAGGTAACAATGGCGTTCGATGGTCAACGAATACAAAATGAGATAAGTCAAATAGAAAAGAATATGCAATTAACAGGAATTAGCATTAACTTGTGCAGGGAAAATGACCTGTCACACCTGTGCGGGACCATTGGGGGCCCTGTGGGTACTCCTTATGAAGACGGTGTCTTTCAAGTTAACATTCGCGTGCCACAACAATATCCATTCAAACCCCTAAAAATGCAGTTTATAACGAAAGTGTGGCACCCTAATATTAGCAGTGAGAGTGAAGCAATATGCTTGGACATTCTCAAAGGTAAGTGGATGCCAGCCCTTACATTGAATACGGCCTTACTTTCTTTGCAAGCATTTCTTTCAGCACCAGAACCCAATAATCCCTAGGATGCAGTTGTAGCATGACAATACCTTACAGACCATCAAGCATTTATAAAGGCCGCGTCATTATTGGACCAAAACTCTTGCAATTGGAGCAGATGTAAAGAATTATTTTTTTGAGATGGGAGTTCTTACATAGATACAAGTTATATTTTTACCATAGTGATCATTTTTCAAGATAAATGTATCAGATGCACTAGGATCTTGTTGAAACTTTTGAATGAGTGTCCACACCTCTTCATCATCCTTCCATTCATCCCTTGCTTCAATTATCCAATCAGTTTGGATAATATAAATTAGACCTACCAATGTTTCCACATCCTCATCCCTTCTTGAGAGTGCATATGCAACAACATTTTGCTTCCCTTTTTTGTAGAAGATTTCAAAGTGATAACCCAAAAAATTTGTAACCAATTTTTGCCACTCTTCTGAATATAATATTTGTCTCAAGAAGTATTTAAGACTATCATGATCTATTTTAACCTTGAAGTGTCTTACCATTAAGGGTACCATTGATTCAAGGTATGTAGTATTTCAAACATTTCCTTCTCATAAATAGGTTTGTGGAAATACTTTCCCTTGATTGGACAACTTTCAAAAGTAATGGGTCTTCCTTATTGTATTAAAACAACACCAATGCCATTTCTTGAGGCATCACAATACACAACAAAGGTTTTTGTGAAGTCTGGTGTAGCTGAGACCAGATATTGGAACATTGCCTCTTTAAGATGTTCAAAGGCCTTAGTTGCTTCTAGAGTCCAAAAAAATTCATTTTTCTTCAGTAATGTTGTTAGAGGTGTTGCTATTTTCCTATAATTATTAACAAACTTGTGATAATACCTTGTCAACCTGAAAAATCCTCGAATATGCCTGAAGGTTGTGGGGATTTTCCATTCCTTTATGAATTTAATTTTGTTAGGGTCTACCTTAACACTGTCATGAGATACAATATGAACCAATTATTCCACTTCCTATACCAAAAAGAAACATTTGGATGGTTTTGCATACAATTGTTTCTCTTCTAATAATTTGAGCACCCTATTAACATGTTGAACATGATATTTCCAAGATTTTTGTAGATAAGCACATCATAAAGAAACTAACACAAATTTTCTAAGGGTTTGAAAGTGGAATTCATCAAACCTTGAAATTTGGAAGGTCCATTAGTAAGGCCAAAAGGCATGACCAAAAATTCATAATGACCTTGATGAGTTATGAAGGATTTTTTTGGAATGTTTTCTGTCTTTATTCTAATTTGATGATGCCCTGAACAAAGATCCAACTTGGTGAAGTAAATAGATCCATGTAGTTCATCCAACATTTCATAAATAACATGATTGGATAATTTATCTTTAATAGTGAGCTTATTGAGTTGTCTATAACCAAGACACATATGCCATGATCCATCCTTATTGTGCACCAATAATACTCGGGAATATGGAGATCTTTGGCTAGGTTGAATTATACTTACATCTATCATTTTTGCAACGATATGTTTAATTTCACTCTTCTGGTAATAGGGATATCTGTAAGGTCTAATGTTTGGAGGAAAAATTCATGGAATAAAGTGAATATCATGATTATGATCGTGAATAGGTCGGAGACATTTGGGATTCTTAAATACCTTGGAATGATTGTCAAGGGTTCTTCGAATATATGGAGAAATGGATGAATCGGATGTTTAAACATCTAGTGAGCATAATTGTGAAATTACCCCTTGTTGTTCCTTTTACAAAAGCTTTTTGTTGATGATGTTGGACCCGCCAACATTCAAGGGGTCTCACCAACATGTGGTTCCAATTAGACCTCACACCATTTGAGATAGGAGACCCATCTAGAATATGTCATGGTTGTCGGTTTCTTAAATATTTTCCTTGATTCTAAATGTCAGCAAGAGACATGAGTGCAAATGTGCCTTCAAAAAGACAGTGAGTGTGCCTTGTGAGTGTTAATTTGTAGCCGTATCAAGGTTCTTCTACTGCGAAAAGGAAGGAAATTGAGCCCCTAAGAGAGAGGTAGTAGTATCACCCTAGTAGAGACACACATAAATAAGAAGGATATGTCCAACACCTAGTAGAATAGTCCACAAATGTGCGACAATCATGAAAATAAATACAACAAGAAATTTCAATCTAACATCTAGTGGAATAGTCAACAAGGATGAGACAAAAATAGAAATCTTTACAACACATTCTCAATATGATAAGTACTAAAATAACTGAAATAGTTTAACTAATTTAGGACAACTAAAAGAAAAAATGAATTACAAACATCCACATAATAGTCTTACAAATATTTATAATCCATGCATGAATAACGTGATGGGCATGAGGCTTTTAATAGTAAGTAAAATTTCCAAGACACGTATATACAATGAACACCACTAGCTCCAATAGTGTATCTTTGGAGCCACTCATTGCTCGTCAAAAGAACTCGTTTCTCTCTCTAATTCCTTGCAGGAGGACCCAAGGTGAAAAGTCATTTTCTCATACAATGAGGGTGTATATATAACCAATGGGGTGGGGGGGCGGGGGGTGATGCTTCACCTTCCTTGTGACTCTTCAAATACCCACATGAATCTTTGAATTCCTATGAATTTTCATATTTACATGAATCTTCATATTATATACATGTCATTTGGACTTTCACTTTACAATACATTTTGAAATCATAAATTACATAATCCATAATAATCATGTGGCATATAATGACTCATGACATGACATGACATGACACTGCTGACATGGACTTCTTGATGATATGGCAATGTCAAGCCATTCTTGCTGCTCCTTGCTATGTGTCTTCTTGAGAATGCTCTTCTATCCACCACCATATGGTTTGGAGGTAAGGAGTCCTCAATGATATCAAGTCTTGAGCTGTGGTCACAAACTGGCAGGGATAATTTTAAGGATGGAAAATTATCTCACTAATCCCTAATATGCAAACTATAAAATGTTTATTGATGTATTTGTAAAATTATTCAAATTTATAATGTAAAATAATTTTATATTGTAAAATTTGGGTGAATCATTTTTATAAAAAATGGAAATTGGCGAATCTTTTTTTTTTTGGAAAAACCATGGAAAATTAGCCCACCTGCGAATATTAGCCCCTAACATTTTCCATGCAAACTGGTGCCCCTTTTATTTCTCTTGGTTGATAAACTTGCATAATTAGCTACAAATATGTCTTTTAGGAAGTTTCCCTTATTCATATCCTTCTTAATCATCCTATCATGGTATGATAAGGTACCTCCATATGTAATTCACTCATGACGAGATGACATCAGTCTAAGAAACCCCTAGTCTAAGATGGTACATGTTGATCCACTAATTGAGCTAGAACCAGGTGACAGGCTAAGAGAGAGGCTTAGCGACTGCACAATTTCACAATTTAGGAAGTCAGGGGTGAAGCTTGAGCCTTGAGACTGTGTAAGGCATAGTTCAAGCTGGATTGAGGAAGAAAATTATGCAGTCTGGGAACTCAATTTGACAGGATGAGGGGATGAGAACTGGTTCATCCTAATGTGTATTTCTGGAAGGCATAGTAGTTTGGGTAATTTAAAAATTGCACATATTAGTAGCTCAAGGGCTGAGATTGAGGTAAAATATTTCACAATGTGCAGTTGAGGCCATGATGGATGGATGCATTGTGAAATTTTGGAGTTCAAGGTGCAGGATTAAGCACTTGAACTAGGTAGTGAAAAATCCTGGGAGGGAGGAACTGCACAGTGTGTAGTGTTAAGGGGCAGGGTCACAGCTATAGGGTTGAGACTACATAATGTGTAGTTCAACAAGGCCAGATGAGGCTAAGTTTCTTGGTTGGAAAATTCTCAAAAATTGACTAAGTGTGGGATCTATGAGGTTGATGTGAGCAGTGATAAGACTTCAGCTATGATCACACACTTAGAATACTTGATGACACAACAACATAGTTCACCTAGGACACATGAATAACATACTTCCCTTAGGGAAACAACTTTGCGATTCTTACGACAAGTGTGACACTAAGATACACTTTGCGACGAAAGTGATGACACTTATGTGACAGTGCTTAAAACTTTGAGAATGAGTGAAAAAATTGTATACAAGGTAGGATCAAATTAGTTTCACAAATATAACCTATTGAAACCACCAAAACAATCTTATATACATTGTGTGACACTTAACATGCAGAAAGATGACATTTTTATTTTCTGGCAAAAGGGACCAAGAAACTTAGAGAAAACACATGAAATGGATTTCAATGTTCGAAACGATAATATACAAGAACAAGGTAGGCTCTGAAATTTGGTGCAAGCCAAAATTTTGGAGAGTGTTGTGGCAGCGACAACACTTGGCGACACACTAGTAGAACTCTAGCTTCTTTGTCTTGGTTGAATCTTATGTACAAGGTCTTAGTTCTTCAGGGAATGTTGATTCATCATGTAGTTCACTCTAGCCTCTCCACTTACGCCATGAATAAACATGCCCCTCTTTGTACCTTATCGGTTGAACACAAAATAAGATTCAACAATATCAACATGTTTCAAATTGGAAAAGGGTTTTGTAGTTTGCGAGCTTTCGATTTTTCGAGTATAAATTTTCATCTCTAGTGTTGCTCCAATGCCATTAGGCCTAAAAAGTACCCCAGCGGAGTCACTACAAGAACAAAAACATTGATTTACTGTCAACGAGGTTGGTCAATACCTTGACGTAATTTCTTGCTTCACCTCTCTGCCCAGGAAGCCTTTCTCTTCTTTCACCTTTATTTTTTTTTTTAATAGGACAATGCATTGGCACTTATTCATTTTATGGGCAGAAGAGGGATAAAAAATTATTGAGATAAGGAGAGTTTTTTCACTGAAATAAGCAATAAAGATCTTTGATTTAGGTTTTCTCGTTTAAAATTTTCCCTTTTTCTCTTATACTAATTGGATAAATGTGAAAAAATTGAAACATAAAGAACCGAGTGTGGACATAAGGTTTCCTAAATAGACACAAATATCATGGTTTGAACAAAACTCTCCTCACAGGCGAATCGTCTTTTCTATCAGAACTTTATTGACCAAAACATGTAACCAACATAAGGAATAAGGACCGAATGTTAGCCAAATGTTGTAGTTTCACAAGAATATTTTCAATTCAGCCACACGCAAGTAATTTGGAAAAGAAAAAGTTCACACACAATGCTTAGATACATAAAAAAAACAAAACACAAAATCAAACAAATTACAAAAAACAAAATAAACTATGTACGTAGCATAGGGTATAGCCCTATATCATCATTGAAAATAATGTTTCAAGTCTTAGCCATTTACAGGAAGAGAATCAATATTCCCATCTAGTGATTGAAGATGATATGTGTGTTTCCCAATATTTTCGTGTATGGTGAATGATCATTTCCACATTGATCCAAACTTAGTGTGTTTTCCTTTGTCCTCATAGGCTTTGTCCCACTTCATGACTAAGGCACCCACACCAAATTCATTCTTCCCTACAAAATTCTTGTCAAACCACCTCTTGATACAACTCTGGTGAAGAGAAAAAAAAATATTTTTCTTTCAGTCTTTATTCCTGTAGCTTAGAAAGGGTGTTTATCCTGCGATGAACCAATAAGAATTGATTTCCCTAGGATTCTTGTGAAAGTTGGACGAAAGAAAAGTAAATTTTCAGTGGTAGGATAACTTATTTTCCATACAATAGGAAGTAAGGATACGTATTTAGAGAAGTTTTTGGTGTGACTCGGTCAACCGAAAAGGCATTTACCAAAGCGGAGTGCTAGTTCCTTTATTCAGAGAAGATGATATTATTAATGATATGGATAAGGTTATTGTTTGTAGACTCAACAAGACCATTTCCCTGTGGATAGTAATTAGTAAAATGTTAAAAAAAAACCATTTCCAATGCAAAATCATATAATTTTAGCGATGAAAAATATAGTGCATTTTCAAAAACAAGTGAAGTCAGAAATCCAAACCTGGAAATGATATTCTTCTTAAGGAATTTGATGACTTCCTGATCATTCACTTACTTTAATGGAACTGCTTCTGTGCACCGTGTGAAGTAATCTGTATTAGTGAGCATGTAGCGATACTACTTTGACAAATGCGAAAAATGTTCGCCAATAAAATCTAAGCCCCATTGTTTAGATGGTTCTTCCACTACAATAGGCTGCAATGGGGCATCTAAACTCTTGTTTTAGACGACACAATTTTTATAGACTGGACACTTACAGGCATAGGCGTGAGCATATTTGAATAATGTGGGCTAATAGAAACTGTCCCGCATAACTTTATGGGCAGTTGTATCACCTGGAAATTGGCCCCCAACTGGTCCATCATTGAGATCATGCAATACTATCTCTAAATCGTGTGCTTCCAGGAACTTGAGAAACAATACATTATGGTGCATTCTGAAAAGAACCGCGTGCACCAATTGATAAGATAATGTTTTTAGTACGATTTCCCTCTTTTTTTGTGCATACAAGTAAGAGGGAAAGGTGTCTTGCTCAAGTTATCAACACACATACGCGTACCAAGAGTTTGTGATGGTAGTGGAGGAAGCTTGCTCAACATTATACATTTCAATCTCATCCTCCCATCCAGATGGATCTTCTTCATTTTCATCCACCACTTCTGCAACTAGCATACTTAGACCGTGGCCCTTGATCGTGTAAATTTTCTTGAACTCTTAGTCATACTCTTGTAAACCGGTCATCTAATTCACTCTCCTCTCACCCAACTCTTGCTGAACAAACAATGAAATGACTGTTGGGTGCGGAACAAAGATGATGTAATGATTTTTTAAGAGATAGGGTCAGAAATTATTTATCGCCTTGTTAACTGCATATGCCTACTTATTAATGGCGGGGTAATTAAGCTCTGGTCCTTGAAGGTTGTCAATCATGAAGGATATAACTTTCTAGTTGTTTTGATCATCGTTTTGTGTAAGTACAAATACAAGCGAAACAATAGCCTGCAAAAAATATTTCTTGAAATCTAGGTTGTACAAAGTAGGCGCTTCTGCAATGGCTTTCTTTATATAGGAAAACATGTCCTTTTCCCTTTTATCCCACTTATATAATGCATCCTTCTTTACCATCTCCTACATTAGCTTCATGATCTGAGCGTAATCAGAGATGAACTTGCAGAGAAATTTAGTCTTCCCCAGGAAGGACTACATACATTTCCTGTTTACCTTAAGGGAATATGTGTAATTTTTTTTACCCTCTCTATTTCTACTTTAATCCCTCTTTTCAAAATACTATGGCCCAAGATATTACCCTCCGGCACTGCAAAAATTCTCTTATTGGGATTAAGGGATATCCCGTATTTTCAACATCCCTTGAAAATCTTCTTCAAATGATGTGATTGTATGATCTATTGTTTGAAAAAAATATGACATCGTCAAGATAGACCACTACGCTTTTCTTGATCATTCCGCGAAATATGATGTCCATTTCATGTTGAAATATCGCACCGACGTTAACTAGCCGAAATGACATTCGTCTGAGTGTGGTGTGAAAAGTTGTTTTGATTCTATCGAGCTCTGAGACCAGAACCTGGTTGTAACCTGAATAACCATGCAAAAAAAATAACATCTTTGACCCTGATAGTGTCTACAATATATGTTCCATAGACGATGTAGGGTAGTTATATTTTTCCGAGGGGTGGTTCAAGTTGTAAAATCCAACACACAAGTGGATTTCCCCATGTTAGGGTCCTATAATATAGGTAATAAAAGCTGGTCTATCCACTATTTTTTTTTGGAATATTATTGTAAAGTTTAGCCTATAAATTCACCAGGTATTATAGTCTAAATTGTTTTTTTACATAAAATTGTCAAAGCTAATCAAAACATTGTAAATGTGTGTACCACAAGGAGTATTGCAGTTTTCAAGATCCCTATGAGGTTTCCTTTTAAAATTTTGAGATCATGGATATAATGGGTCATTATGAAAATCAAGGGTGTCATTTCATAGGGAAGTTGGTCATCATAGTTCAGTTTGGGTATCATTCACTAGGATTAGTTATAGTTATGTTGATCAATTGTAAAGGACATTGTATTATTTCATGAAATCAAGAAATGTACAATGGTCAGTTTTAAATTTGGAAAGATCCTTTTTGTTGCGCTCAAGCATGTAATGATCCCAAAAGTACCATCTGTTGAGGTATAAAAGGTATCTTTTTAACACCTATTTATCTCACATTAATTATCAATCCGAGAGCAACTTTTTATTTCAAGAGTGTACTCAATCTGAGGCAGCAATTTATCCAAGAGTAATGCTCTTCAATATGTAGTACAGTGTTCTAAATGCAAGAGTAAATGGATGCTTGGAAAATAAATCTAATTACAATAACATAAACTCAAATGCTCTTAAAATCTATCTATTCACTCAACAACCATCAATCGAGGATATAGTAGCAATAACTCATTCCTCTAGAAATTGATGCAATTGAAATCAAACTGGAGCAAGACAATCAATCTGGGAACTTGGAAGCAATAACTAGTGTTCTCTACAGTTGACAATCCTGCTCTTAAGCAATCAAAGTGAAATCGAAATTGAGCTAACTGCTGTTGAAAATAAACTAAGAATAACTTCTTTTAAAAGCAAGAATTGGAAATGAACAACAATCTGTAATTGAATGTCTATGTGCATAAACAACAAACTGTAAATAAAAAATCTTTCTGCAATTTGAAACTAACGAATTAGAAATGAACAACGCACTGGAATTGAATAGCAATTACTAGCTAATGAATCTGAATAGCTGACATGAACTTAACGAAATAAAATAGCAAATCCTAACTAATGGGATTGAACAACAAAACTCTATTAAACGACAAATCCTATTGAACATCAAACTGAATAGCGAAGCTTTGTATCTGCACTCTGAAATGAACAGCATTCAAACGAAACAAAAAATGGAATGGAACATCAAATGCCAAATAGTGAAGCATAAAAAGATAAGTAATTCGAGGATTAAGATTCATGTTAAATTGAGAAGGAACGACAACGCAATCCATTATAATAAAACAGTAAACTATTAAGCACAAAATTATGAATTAATTAAGATAGAACCAATATTACTTCCGCGAATCCAAGGATGTTCTAAGTAAGGCAATATGTTGTCTCAATTAACCCACGCTGTAAGAAATAATATTTAGATCATACGATAATGAAATAACTCATAAACAAAGCGCGTAATACATAAAGACAGAAAAATGATAAAAAACTAATGAAATGAACTCACAGTAACATGCATGTATCATATCGATCACACACTACAAGAATTTGAAATATAACACAGAGGAGTAGTTCACGCTGCCAGGGGTCGGGCCCTTAACCACCAGCAGGGATTGCTCAAGCTACTTCAGGTGATGCAAATGGAACAACAACTTCAATTAATCATTAAACTGGAGCAGCATTACAATGGAATCGTGCTTTCAATAACACAACTTTTGATTAAGTTTACAATTCACAAAAGCAACAACGATCCCCTCTCTTTTACAAACGTCTCCTTTTATAACCAAAGAGAGGATAAATTAAATAGTAAATAGGATCTCTCAAAATAAAATTGAATTTTTCCCAACCAATTGATCATCAAGAAAATATATTTGCATCCATCTTTAAACAAGAGCAAGTCGAATTTGGCTTTGCAGCTGAGATTTGGAGGACAGTCGCAACAGCAAATCTGAGAAAATCGCGCTCAAAGAACCCTGTGTTTCTCTCAATACAGGCCGAATTTGGGCAAAACGTCTTCAATTAAAGTTAATTGGGTCTATTCTGGACAAAACCCATGTTTCATATTTTCTAGATTCTTCTTCATTTGCCCAAAATCTCAACCGAAAAACTGTCACTTCTTATTCCAGCGAATTTCTGAGTTGGAATATTTGATGATGATTTGGAGATCAAATCTGCAATCTAGGAAATAACTTGGAGGCTAAAATGGTGAGTGATGTTATAAAATATATTAATAAACCATCATTGATAAAATTATGCATAATAATCATCCATTTATCAAAAATAAAGGAGAAGAAATAATATTCATCCATAAGAGCATAAATCATTATAAAATGGATTTATATGATAAATTATATTTAATGACATGATAAAGAAGAGTAAAAATGGATGAAATAAGTGTTTAAAAGTGGTCGTATTCACGGCCCAACACCATGATTTCCTAGCAAGGAGTGGGTTTCTTTGTAAACTCATCAAAATTGCATGCATTGCATCCTTTACCTTCAGAATCTGTGGCAATTTCCATCTTCAAGAGCTTGTGAGAAAATATTGTTGGTGCTATGCTCACACTACTAAGGGCATTGTGCTTTGGCTCAAAGAACTAATTTCCTACAAAAAATTTCCATTTTCGGGTGTGTACACCGATCTGGAATATTTCCTGTATTAAAATTGAAGAGCTCGCATCAATTTTTTATCTTAAATTGAGTTTTCAAGCCTGAAAATTACCATGAAAAAGATGTTGTGCACACAGGTGTTGCACATGCTGGTGTTGCGCTCATACACATTATTTCATCTCTTATCCTCTTTGCTTGATCAAACGACCTCATAAACTTTATTTTTCTACGTCAAAGATACTGTGCTAAATTATTAAAAAATATTGTCTTTTCAAATTCAAATTGGTCACTCCTATGCTCCTTTGTTCTTCATCCCCTCAGCGCTGCACACAGAAACACACTTATTTTCCATTTTCTTACCTTTCCAAAAGTCTTCAAATTCAAAGTGTCTTAGCCTCCATTTTAGTTAGTTTCGAAATACACTTGGTCAGAAAAGGTTGTCATATTCTTTATTTTTTTTGGCAACTTGAAATTGTCTTCCCTATATCGTTGCACTTGAGGTGCTACGCATAGGCTAAGTGTTGCACATAGAATAAAACAAAGTTTTTATCCATTCATTTATAGTCATCAATTATGACTTTTTTTTTTCCTGTTTTAGTAATTCTAAGGCTCAAAGAAACATTTTTAGCTCAAGTCTTAAGGTCTAAATTTTTCATAATGTATTAAAACCCTAGCTCAAAATGTTTACTATCAGAAAATTGTTTTAATGATTGTGAAGCCAAAATGAGGAGAAATTGTAAGATTTGAACCACAATACCTATCTCTCATTAACTCATAACTTGCCATCAGGGTAGCATTTGAACATATAGGTTGTCTTAAGTTTGTGAAGGGATACAAGGGTACCAAGTGGAGGTGACTAAAGAGTTTGCATTGAATTTTGATGGTGATAATGCAAAGGTTGGTATGAAATTTGTTGTAAAATAGTTCACTATAGCATCATTCATAGGAATACCTTTGGAGGGGGAGAAATGGTTCAAAGGGATGCCAATGGAGTTGGAAAATTATAAATATTTTCTGAAGCCAGAGTACAAGAGTAAGGATTTTGGTGCTATATTACCTAATGACCATTTATTGGAGAACTTCAAAAAACTTCTTAAATTCATCCAAAAGTATTTCACCTATGAGGGAAGGTACAACAGGATTTATCAATACCACTTCAAGCTTCTCATGCATTTCACTAGTAAAAAGACCCTAAATTTTCTATT
This sequence comes from Pinus albicaulis, assembly GCA_034641835.2. Classification (NCBI taxonomy): domain Eukaryota; kingdom Viridiplantae; phylum Streptophyta; class Pinopsida; order Pinales; family Pinaceae; genus Pinus; species Pinus albicaulis. The sequence continues at coordinate 1,585,693,255 of CM076578.1, forward strand.
TTTTCTTTTTATAAGTTTGGGAAGGATGGAAGAGGGAGTAAGAATTAAAAAGGGTATGGTTGATTGAGGTTTGTTTCATTTTTCATTGATAAATGTGATCATATTAGAGGAGTTGTAGAAAAAGAAACAATTATGGCTAGATTTTCCAATCTCATCTAAGTTCACATTGCCATCTGTTGGAAGTCCATCAAGTAATTTATGTACTCCATCCACGACTAAGACTACTTATTCACCTCTAATGAGTTGTATGAAGAAAAATATGCCATTTTCTGATGCAGGAGCAACCTATTTGGTTTTTATTAAAATATTGTGTAATTAGGGGGTGATGATTTTTTTAATTATTTTATAAATTATTGTACTCATTTTAATAAATTAAGAGAGAAAATTATAAGTGAGGATTATTTAAATATTCTTTTAATAAATTAAAGGATATGAGTGGAGTTGAATTAGGTAGATAATCTAGGGATTAGGAATTCCATAAACGGGACTTAGTTGAGTCCAAAAAAAGATAAATCTAATTTAGATTTTAGTTGAGATTTGTGTGGAGGAAATTATGGATTGAAATAAATTCATATTTATGTATAAATAGGAGGATTGTGTGGGGATGAGAGACAAGTGAGGAAATGAGGAATACAAAGAGAAAGAGAGAAATGGGTTGAGAGTTTTTGTAAGAGGGCCGAAAATCGAGAGGCCATCCATTGAAATATTCTGCAAATGATTGAGTCTGAAATTTTGTGTTAATATCAATCAATATTTTTGGTTGTATGGCTCTCTTTTATTTATGTAAATTTTAAGCTGTTGCAAACATTTGTTAATTGAAGAGTTATTTTTTAGAATATTCATGAAGAATTAGATGAGATTTTGAATGTTGAAGGAAGCACAAATTTTTATATGCTAGGATCTGTTTAACCAGTATCCTGGCATCATTTGGTATCAGAGCATAAGGTTGGAGAAGAATGTGTGGAATTTGAGGTGAAAATAGTACACAACCTTGCATTTGATGTTAAAGACATCTATAGATTAAATCTTAATGAAAAATAGGTCAGAGTACCCGGATTTGTTTTATTTAAACTATTTTTTTCCAACTATCTAGTTCAAAACTGTTACAACTTATGAAATTTGAGGGAAAAATTATTCAAAAACGTTACATTTGATGTTAAAGAAGTCCATATTCTTAAATAATCATTTCCAACGACTTGGGCCAAAACTAGTACATTTTATGAAATTTATGGTGAAAACAATGCATAGAGTTCTGCTTGATTTTAAATGAGTTTATATTTGCAAAGTGTCAATGAAAAATAGGTTAGAATGGACTATTTATATTTCATCTAGGATTTCTGAAGGAAGCTAGACTCCGAGTGTTGCAGGCCTATGTGATTGCTTATGTTCAAATTCATTGTCAAGAAAGTAACAGGATTGGAGTAATTGTAACGGAGAAATGTGATATTATCAAATGAAGCAACAAAGTTCTATGATACAGGTGCAAGGAGAGTTTCGGTTCAAGAGTCCCTCATTTGACTATGCTATTAAGTTATTTGCAGACTAGCATCACTGAGAAGCATTTATAGTCTTAGAAATAAGCCTGTCAGTTTCTCAATGGTTCTTTGGGTTGTTATGAAATGATGTTTGCAATCTAGTGTGTGATTATCATGGTTTGTCTAAGGTTGTTGAAGTTCTTGTATATTTTTGTGGGGAATTTGTTGCGATGGCCACTATAACTCGCTGGAAGCAGATATTCTAGAAAATTTTGCACTGAATCACGTTAGCTTCTCCATATGAACCTTCGTTCTAGATGATATTGGCAGAAGTCTTGCAATAGTGGTCTTGATCATCAAGTGTAATTATAGGAAATTTTTCAATTGGAAAGAATATTTTTCAGGGTTTCAATGAAGAACCTGCTAGTAATGCCAGGGACAGCAAGCAGCCTCGTGCTTCAGATAGGACAGTTTGTGTTTGCTGGAGCTTCAATTGTTGTTATGGTGTCTGGAAATTGTTTTTCAAATTATACATCATTCTGACTGGAGTGGAAGTAATAGGTGTATTTTCCATTGGAGTCGAGACCTTGAAGATAGTCAGCGAATGGTGGAAATCTATCGACGTAAGCTAGAAAGACTGCAGACGTTAGACGCAGATGTTGGAGAAGTTGGGGTCACGTCGTAAAGCTAGATCTAGAATTTGATGGTGGAACAACGTTGACACTCCTGTAGAAGAGTGTGCTGGTAGCGTGTGACTCTAGCAGTTGTGTAAGAGTCTGATTACACCAACCGTAACGCAGAGGAAAGAATGGTACTTACATTGAGAATTAGTGAAATATTCTTGGAAGCTCGTTGTCACTCTACTCAAATGTTGGAATCCATAATTAAGTCTCCTCGCCTACCCATGATGAAGCTACAGATGTGGCTAATGCTATTCTGGATGGGACTGATTGTGTTATGCTTAGTGGTGATAGTGCATCAGGGCATATCCTGAGGCAACAGTGAAGAGCCTGTGACCAAAATTACAAATTGTTAGATAAAATGAGTTCAAAGCGTAAAACCATTATGCTCTGTAAAGGAAGCGTGGTAAATGTTGGGCAAAGGTATGCTAAGTAAAATAGTGGGGTGAACATATCATATGTTGACATTTTTGGGTTTTCTTAACCAAAATTGAATTTGTAGATAAGTATTTCTGCAGGAATGATTTATAGATATGTCAACATGTTGTTCAAAATTAAAGTGAAAATGTTGCAAATGTGGAGGTATAAATGAATGGAAAATGAATTAAAAAATGCGCTATCGTGGGTGATATAAAAATAAGTATGCATTTTTATGTGAGAGGGTTTATTATGCATAATGTGGATTCTTCATAGTTTTGGGTAAGTTATTTTGGACCAAAGCTTGTAGTTGGAATGAAGGAATTATTTTGATTTGTGTTTTAATATTGTAAACACAATTGCTTAACCTTGTAGAAACTTTGCTTTTACCATCATGTGGCGGCATCTAAGTAGGAGTTATTCAGGATGGACACAATGTACGAGTTGTACATTATTCATCAAAGAGGTTGAAAACATGTTCTCTGTACACAGGTAAAGAGATGTGAATTGATGTTGTATGGTTCATAAAAGTGCAGGAAAAATGTTTTCATTAATATGAAGAGCTTATGATATGAAGGGCATGCAAGTATTTATAGTGATAAAGATGACACAGAAGAGTGGAATCCAGAGAATTGAGATTGCAAAGAGAAGGTTTGTTAATAACCTTAACAGGAGCATAAGGTATGGTACATCATTTCGAGAAGGTATTTTTGAATGTTGGAAATTGAATGGTTTATTTATTTTCACCATAAAATAAATCTTGGAAAACATGGATTGCATTTCAATTAAAGACTTCAGCATCATGTGAAATGATAATGGGAAACTGATGATATTTCATAAGAATGGAGTATGAAAGAGAGTGAATATTTTACATCCTAAAAAGTATTAGGGGTGTATGTTCATTAGAGGATTGTATAACTTGAATTAAGTCAAAATATCCACTATCATAATTATTGGGGCAAGCCTTGAAGTCAAAACAGATGTTAGGGTTAAATGAAATTTTGGATAGTATGAGTTAAGATTGAGTATTTTCATCCAAGATGAAGAGTTGGGTAAAGTCTAAAGTCAAAGAGTCGTAATCTAACTCAAAGTTCTAAATGTAATTGGGTGCATGATCGGCAGAGACAGACACCCAAAGAATTTGTCATTGTAACACATAAGTTACTAAAGTGTTGTTTGTAGCAAAGTGAAGCAAGATAATTTCCAGAAATGACTCCAAGACAGAGAACCAAAAGATACCAAGTGCCAGAAGAAAGCTTGCATTGTTGAATGGCAAGTGTAAGGACTTGCTAAAAAGGGGATTGAATGAAATCCACATGTGAACAGATGAAGTTTGCAAAAGAGAAGGAGATGACTGTTGATAGTCATTTTCGAAGATCTGATGAAGACCGCAGCAGAAAGAAGAAGAAGGAAAATTCCAAGGTAAGTGGCATATGTGAGTAGTTGACAGATGAAGATTATGAGCAGGAGAAGGCTGAGATAATAGTTCACCTTGAATTTTTGATGAAATTGTTGCAGAGAAATATGAAAGACCAGACACATGGTTGGACCATGAGGAAGAAAGTGAAGTGGCAGAGGCTAAACATGAAGAGGGAACAACAGGTAAACATACAGTTGACAGAAGAGCTGAGGAAGCTCGAGCATATGATGAGGTGTGAAGAACTCAGAGAGGCTGAGTTGAAAATGGAAGTTTCCATTTGTGGCCCAGAACAGGGTGAAATTCTGGGTGAAGAGATCAATGAGAAAGATCTCATGAACTATTGGGATAGTTCAGAAGAATATGAAGATGTGTTTTTGAGAGAAGAAGATGAGGCGATGAAGCCTTGAATTTTTTCTCAAAATTTATGTATGTTTGCAGGATATGTGAAATATGGTGAGTAGTCTAGTGAAACTATCATAGAGATGAATGAAAATCTTGAGGTAAAGTGTGATGTAGAATGCCTTTCAGAGGAGGAAGGTACTGATTTGTTGCAGTAGGAAGAAATCATAAATGAGTTCTTGTTTGGGGTAAGATAGCCATTTGAAGTTGTTATGGAGCAGAAGCATAATGGAAATTACAAAGAGATATTCCAAGGAGGTAAAAAAATGTATTTGTTTAATGAAATTGCTAATAGAATTTTGCAGTGTAATGAAACAGAAAACAGGATAAATGAGGAAGATTTCTAGAAGAAGAATGAAGCTGGGAATGAAGGTTGTGATGAAGTGCTGAAAAGATTTCACATGGAAATTGAGTTCTTGGAACAGGCTTAAGGAACCTAAGGGAGAAGTGAAGACTGCAGAAATTGATCCATAAGAAATTGCAGTTACTGTGCATGATAGGGATGAAATGTTTTTGACGTTTATAGAGTTGAACGAATGTTATAACTTTTCAGATAATAATGTAACTATATGTTCCGAATACGAGATTAACAGATATGATGTCGAAATCAGAGAAATTGACTAGAAATTATTTGGAGTTGAGATGAAAGGTCAAAAGAAGCAAGAAAGTTGTGTCCGTAGCGACATAAAGGAGGCAGAAATATTGATCCAACTGGATAAAGATGAAAGCAGCCAACAATTTAAAACAAGATCTACTGAAATCCAGAAATTCGATGATGGGAGATTGGTGCTTGAAGCATCAAAAGAGACCGAAATGTCTTATATTTTTAAAGCTAACAGTTTTTTGATGAATGTAGGTACAACACCGAATGAGTAAATTGTTGCTATAAAAGAAATCAAAGACTAAAGTTGTAATCAAGAAGAAGTTCTTGATTATTATTCATTGCAGAAGGTTGAGTGTTCAGCTCAGTTGGAGACAAAAGAATTCGACAAAGAGGAAATACTTTGAGGAATTGGCGAAAGAAAGTGTTGGAGAAGCCGATGGAATCTGACTCACAGAGTGAGTGATGAGTTACCAAATCGAGTTGATACTTTGAAGGACCAGTGGAAGAACATAGTTTGGAATCTTAGGTGGAGAAATTCATCAGGACTTGTGGCTGTTGCATTATTACAGAAAAATGACAGACCTCATAGATAGGAGTCTATGGAAACTTCTCTACATGGGGAGTCTGATGCAGGAGAAACCTGCTTGGTTTCTATTAAAATATTGTGTAATTAGGGGGGTGATGATTTTTTTAATTATTTTACTCATTTTAATAAATTAAGAGATAAAATTGTAAGTGAGGATTATTGTAAATATTATTTTAATAAATTAAAGGATATGAATGGAGTTGAATTAGGTAGATAATATAGGGATTAGGAATTCCATAAACGGGACTTAGTTTAGTCCAAAAAAAGATAAATCTAATTTAGATTTTAGTTGAGATTTGTGTGGAGGAAATTATGGATTGAAATAAATTCATATTTATGTATAAATAGGAGGATTGTGTGGGGATGAGATACGAGGAAGTGAGGAATACAGAGAGAAAGAGAGAAATGGGTTGAGATTTTTTGTAAGAGGGCCGAGAACCGAGAGGCCATCCATTGAAATATTCAGACAATGATTGAGTTTGAAATTTTGTGTTAATATCAATTAATATTTTTGGTTATATGGCTCTCTTTTATTTATGTACATTTTAAGCTGTTGCAAATGTTTGTTAATTGAAGAATTTTTTTTTGAGAATATTCATGAAGAATTAGATGAGATTTTGAACGCTGAAGGAAGCACAAGTTTTTATATGCTAGGATCTGTTTAACCCAGTATCCTGGCGTTAGTTTTATTTGAGTCATCACCAAAGAAAAAGGGTAGAAAATTACAGTTTTCACCATAAGTAGTAGAGATTCCAGTGCCAAGAAGGCCACTCACAAAGGAAACTGCTAAAAGGTTACCATTGGAGAAATAAATTGGAGATATTTTTTGGCCTCAGGAAATTCAAAAAACCAAAAGGTAATACTAATGAGAAATATAATCTAGCAAAGGAGTCAGAGAAGCAATTAAAGGAAGCTCTCTTGGTTATAGCACAACTACAATAGGAGAATAGACATTTGAAGAAGATTATCCTAGAAAACACAGTTAAAATTAATGAAAGCTTAGATATGGTTGAAGCTACACCAGTTTTTAATAAAATGAAGGGAAAAAGAAAGGTAAGTAAGGAGGATGTCAATAAAGCATAAAAACCTACAACCAGGGTCACAATATCATCATCCACAAAATTGTAAACACATTAAGAAAGAAAATATGGAAGAAAATGTTCATGAAGGGAATTTTACATTCATGAGGATGAAGAATAAATTAAAGGAGGCCAAAGATAAAATTTCTAAGCTTAAGCAGAGTGATGAAAAATATCAACAAATCATACAATTAAAGGATCAGTTGGAAAAAACACAGGTGACCATCACTTTTTTGTAGAAATAAAATGAGAGAATCAAGCCTATAGTGCCACAAGAAAAAATAATATTTGATGTAAAAGGAAATGGGAAAATGGTGACTTACCTTGAGAAGACGAAAGAGCCTATTAATTATACAAGGATACTTAATACTGGGTATGTTTCTAAGGTACAAGAGCAAGAGAAAGAGACTAGGCAACCTATAATTGTAAATGAACAAAAGAGATATGAGGAGTTACTAGAGGAGGTCAAAGGTGTGCAACTTCAGATTGATCAGATTAAAGAAAAATACCATAGAGACAAGTTGATCTTATTTTCAGAGTTGGATGATGCTTTAGTTACCCTTTCAAAAGGAAAAAACAAATTGAATGGACTTTTCCTTTGCATAGGCAGGTGAATTTTTTGTGTGTGAAAAACCTATTTTTAAAGAGGAGACTTAGGTTTATGAAGATAAAGTTTTCTAAAGATAAGCAAGCTAGGAAAATGAAGAAGAGGAACAAGCTAGAATTGATAGTGGAAGAAATTGAGGAGGAGAGAAGTAGTAGTAAGGAAAACTGACAGTGCTACCCATGGGTGCTGCGCACAACATGAGCAGCAAAATTAGTATCTCTTCAAGGTCACATTTTTGGAAATTTTTTTATTTATGTAGGGCATGTATGTTTTCATAATAGACAGAAAATGGCATCTAAAAATGTTTTACATTGCATTGAATCCATTTATGATGTTGAAAAATTAGCAATACATGTGCTGCGGTCAGGTGGCATTGCGCTAAAAAACAGTCAATGTTTTGGACCATATTTTCACCTCATCATGGAAAACAAAGGTTGTGATCATGTAATTATTGACTGATTACTAAAAATCCTTATGAATCCATGCCCAATGGACTCTTCCTTCATTCTACAACCAAAATTTTAAGACCAATTCCCTAATATTCATACCTAGCCTAAAACCTTATACTGTGATTGATTTAAATCCATATAGAGAGAGCCCTCTCTGGGATTGGAAAGGCTAGTTTCTAATCCTACAAGTGGTTTGTGGTTACCTCTACAATTTTCCTCCTTAGCCTAGGAAAACTACGGAGTACTAAAACCCCATGCTTCTTTCTCACTTGGACCAAATTTGATACCTAGGTAGAATGTTGCACTTTATATATGATCCGAGAATCCAACAATTTTCTCAACTCCTTTTGAATCAGAGGCTCAAGCACCAAATGTACTTTTCACAACTTCTGTTGGAAAGGCTTGGCCCCTTATTTTATTAGAATAATGTGTTGGATTATTCATGTGTCATAAGTTTTAAGGTCATCATATGTCCATACATATACATCTCGATACTGCTTAAATAAGCGAATGAAATCTTGTCTCTCCTGTTGTGTGCAATAAGGTGTCGAGATTGACAAAATTTAGATATTTTTTTGTCCCAAGATTTATTTTTCATGCGACAACATTGAAGTATGTGTATTTTCATTTACTGGCCCTTAGAAATGATTCTGCAAGTCATACAAATTTTCTAATGATACCTCTCCTTTTGGCATGGGGTTCTCTTTTCTTGTGCGAGCTACATCCTGCAACAATTTCTCGTGCCCATCTTCGTCGATAGTTGCATCCTTGAATACATAAATGTTTTCCATAAGGTGTAGTATATGCTAGTCATCATTGAAAAGGTTAATGATATTGTCAGGGACAGATGGTTTATAAAGAATTTATATAGAAAAACCGTCCCTAAGAAGTGATAATCTAGCAACAATATATGTTTTTTAGTATCCCTTGTGAAAATTATCAAATTCCATAACATATAGGCTTCCATGAAGTATGATTTCTTTGGAAGTTGGGTAAATATCAGAGTGAATGGAATATTGGAAATACCATTAACAACAGAGACTTATTTTATAAGCCTGTGTGAATATTTTAAGTCCATGCTCTGAAACATTCTATTCATTTTCTTATATTTGCAAAAACTAGAAAAAGGTTTCTTAACCACCTATGGCCTATTTTTCTTTTTAATAAAGGTTTGTTGTTGTTTCCTTTTGCTACAATTCCCTTGTGAAATTCTCATTAGAAATTGATGGACACATCAATTACATGTGCATGTAGATCTCAAACCATTCCAACATCTACATCATACAAATCCTCCCTATACTCAATAACCATATCATGCAAATTCACTAAATGATGGAAGCAAGTGATTGTGATAGTTCAAGGTGTAATGACTAATACAAATCTTTCTAGAGAAAATAAAATCTAGACCTTTGTCTCTCAACCAATTTTTAGTGCAAAATGCACAACAATTCTTTTCATATTTAATGGGCTTGTCTGTTCATTAAAGAATCTACTATACTCAAGAAATGGAATGTTAATGCAAAAGCATATAAATATTTTCTCTTAACATATATCAACACTAGCTCATGATCAATTTTTAAGGACTATATAAGAGACTAAATGTTGAGTGCAAAAACCTCCAAGAGCTTCTCTACTCACCATTACTAGAAAACAAGTAAGAGATGGTCACATAAAACACAAATTTCAGTAGTGGGAATTACTGCGCCCACTCCAATGAATATAATGATCCATTTGGTTTAGAAAATAATTGTAGTTTAGAATTGACTAGGAGTAAAATTGAGGGACTATTGGACAGCTATGTTGTTTAGTGGAGAGTCCCTTTTCTTGATGGGACACTCTAGAATTGAAATTCCGTGACTTGTCAGTCCAACTCTTTTCATGAAGGTAGGATGGGATGTGAATATCTTCCAACTTGTATTAATATATCTAGTTAAACAACCAGACTATAGTTCCAACTTCTAAGTGTTGTATGTAGGTCACCACTTAGGTATTTATGGGGTGTTCCATTGAATTGTAGAGACCATTATGTCATTGCACCTCAATTATCAATAGTAGGGCACTAGAAGACATATTTCAGAGTGTACAACTTCAAGTCTTTCAATGACATCATTTTACACTATTTTTTTTTTTTAACAATGGGAATTTCACTTACATCCACATCGCCTCGATTGATAGTGTATTCTAGCTTGAGAGGGATTCATAATTTTATCCCCTTGGAAAATTGCTAAGTCTCCCACAACCCAATTTCACCCATCTATCAATTATTGTTGTAAGTGATTTTGTACATCGATTCACTTGGTTGAATGTTATGATAGATTCAGGTCTAGAATGTGTTTGGAATTTCACCCACAGCCATTATGGACTCGGTGTTTACCCTCAACCATTGTTGATGGAACCCACATCCCACAAAAATTACATTGATGGTGTTAATGTTTGATCAGTGGGTTGGTATAATTGAGTGTGCATTGTAGAAAACAAGGCTAATAGTTCATTTTTGTGTATTATCCAGTCCATTCAATAATATGCTAAAACCATAATCGCTCTTGTGATGCATTGTTTGAAAGTTACACCTTTGGGAACATTTTATTCAATAGGAGCATATATGTAGATTTAGTTGCTCCCAGCGATAGGCATGGTATCTCACCAACAAAAAAATATGATTTAGTGTTGGCTATGTTTGGGCTTGACCTAGGTTCAGAGTTAACTACACACCAACAAAACCGTTTATTACCAACCCTTTTGGCAACGACTTGTTGCACAGATCGTAGTCTCACCCAAGGAAATATTGGGGGATGTCAAAACCAGTTTTATGCATCCAAAGGGACAATGGAGTGTGGATTTACTACTAAACTTCTTCCTTATGCCTATTCAGAATTGTGGGGATACATACATCTACTCTAACAGTCTATACTTCATTTATCAATCAATACTTATGCGCATTGCGCCTTTATGATTAAAACACAACATGAAGCATATAAAAGACTTAAAAATTGCATATAATAAGCAAATACACATATAAACACAGAGATGACTTCAAAACTATTATTCTTTATTTTTTTAAGTCTCTTCAATACATACAACATCTCCATCTGTGCACATAACTGCAGGTGGTCTCCGCATAAAGTTGTAGACACTTCAAGGCCTTTTCACACACCGCTGCAAAGCCTTCTCCTAAGACCTAAAACAGACTAAAAGAAGATATCTCAAGTGTTTTTTCTAATTGACTATTACATGGATTACTTAGACACAACATTACATTTGTTTATATAGCATTTTCATTGACTCAAAACTAGGGAAAATAAGGATGGAACTTTATCTTAATATTTAGAAACCTTGGCGAATCTCACTAGTCCATGATATGCCATATATAAAAATTTTGGCGGTATTTCTATGAAAGTATTCAAATTTATAATAATTTTATATAGTCTCTATATATAATTTTAACAATTTTTAAGTTAAAATAAATGTATACTATAAAATTTGGGAAAAAACTTTTTTAGAAAAAATGGAAATTAATGAATATTTGTTTGGAAAAAGCATGAAAAATTAGCTCACTTGTGAATATTAACCCCTAAAAGTTTATATTCTCAAAACTATGGTCCATATACCATGGGCGTACAAAATAGTATACTAAAACACTTTTACAGTTACAAAATGAGGAGCTTTGACCTGCTATGAAGCCCCTAAACACTGCACTGTAGATCTAACTCTGCAGTTCTGCACACTCCGCTCCTCAAGTTGTGGAGTCTTTTGATAAAAAATGGACCAAGTTGGGCCATGCCTAAGAGGGCCCTAACACTCACATGTGACTCATCCCGAGTCACTCATTTGGTGTGTCCCGAACCTTATCTGCAATGCTAGTGCAGGCGACATTATACTGTTGAAGTATCTCTACCATATACCTCTCATCTTAGCACACCTCCTCCAATAACTTCTCCTTCATCAGTCTGACTTTCTTTTGAAGCATATCCTTTTGCCTCTATTGCAGCTCCTTGAGCTTTCCATCCACTGTCTGCGAAAGTTGGATGATATCTTCCTGCCAGGGCTGAGTCCTTGCAATTATTAGTTGCTCCTTCTTCTTAAGATATTCAATCTAACTCTGAAGATTCTTGACTTATGTTATTCTTTCTAGCCTCTGCTAGACTTATAGGGTCCTCATAGTTTCCCGGATTTCATCTAATCGCTTCTTCTTTTCCTAAATTTCTTCCTCGATCCTCAGAATTTTTGGATCCTCCTGCAGCGAGGTAAAAATATCCAATGTATCATCCAAGAATTTTCCACACTTCACCACCGAGTTGTCAATGCCTTTCAATGTTGTTTTTAGGTCAGCTTCCTTCTTTTCTTTGACTTCTAGTGGTGTGGCCTGATGTATTTGCATTTTTAGCTCAGCAATCTGGACCTGATATTCAAATTTCAACTTTTCAGTGTTGTCCTTTGATTCCTTGATTGCGAGAGTGAGCTTCGCAACCTTTTTTGCTGGTGGTTCCTATGCGTGGACCTACACGTCCAGAAGTTCACTGCAAGTCTTAATTATAGCTTCAGCCAACTTATGCTATTGTTGACACACCTCGCCTCTTTCCTTTAGCACTCGCTCAATCATCGTCATCATCATATTTCTATCCTTTTTCACTTCTTCGTTGGACTGCAACATACGTTGTTTGCGCCCTTTCAACTCTTTGACAATTCCTTGATGAAAGTCATGCAATGCTAGAGTAAGGAGCACAAAAATGTTCATTTTGATGCTTTCCCATCATTTTGCGTGTTCCCTATCTTCATTTGCATTGAACTGTAGCACTCCTCCAGGTACTTGCAAAATTATCAAACCAAATTGTGTTTCTAGTCAGTGCTCTGGTTGCATTGATTGACTTGCCTGCGCTATTTGGCTAGTTGGCTGCTCATGTGGTTGTGTTGTTTTTTCCAACAACTTGAGTTCTTGTATCACTTCGTGCAATTCTTTCAATACAACTTTGTATTTATCCTCTATTTTGCTCCATGTTTCTTAAATAATTTGGTGTACGTTGTCCCCAATTTCAGCAAAATCCCGTTCGGTGAGGACCAGTGGCTCTGCGCACGTGAATTGATTGGTTTTGTGCTTCTTTCGTGTACTTGGTGTAGAAATTGTAGGTACCCTCTTCTCTATGATAAATAGGGAACTCACTGGCTCGGTGTCGCTAGGAGTGTCCTAGCCATCCTGATATGGCATTGTTCCTTCGGTTTCTTTCTCATCCTTCTCTCTTTCTAGCTTTGTATCTTTCCCTGTCTCTGTATCTTTTCCACTATTTCATTCATGCCACGTGGTGTATTTCTCTGCCTCGGTGCCTCCAATGGGTGGAGTCATCCAATATTTCATCCATGTCTTTAGAACATCCAAAAGGTCAATCTCTATGACCAAATATGGCAAAGGATGCCATTTCTTTGTCGGATCCTTCCGTGCCTTGATGTAAACTTTATGGAAATCATCCTTAAACTCTGAAATATTTCGATATTATTCAAACAACGTGGATGATAGCCTGGGATGCTGATTCACCCCTGTATGCTAATCCATCTCGACTAGTACCCAAAAAGTCTTTCTTTCAATTGCACACGTTGGCAACTTGGAAAACCAGAGTGAGGTGTACCTCGCAGATTCACAAACATCAGGTTCCACAATAGCGAGCTATGACTCTATTGGTTCCTTCCATGCCATCAATGCAAAGATCAACGTCAACCATAAGTAATGGAAATTTTCCCTTCCTCCTTCACTTCATGACAGTCCTCTGAGAATTCTTTGCATAAGTTTTCGACCCAACTAAACAGGACCCCCTTACTGCACTACACGAATGTGCGCGGCGGAGCACACTGCTTGATCATTTATAGAACTAATGTAATATTCCCTTGACTTCTTGACCAAGTCGTACTTATTCTTCATTTCATCTGCAACTTCCTTATCCTGACTCTTTCCCATGAACTCCTTGGCGGGGTTCTTGCCCTGGTATGGCAGCGCAATTATTATTCTGATCAACATCTCATCTACCGGGATCCTCTCTCCTAGACAGAGGTATCCATCATGTACTAAAGCCAAAAATTGTCGAACACATATCGTGCTAATTTTACTGCGACCGAAGTGTGGTACGCTTAGCATATTTAACAACCCTTCTTGTTGCAATCCTTGAGCCCAGTGGTGTGGATCCAGCCTGGTGACTTTTTTCTCTGGGTAATAAAATTCGTATAGGTATCGACTAGGCTCGAATTGTGGGTACTTACTTCTATCGTTAAATTCCTAATTATCCCTCCTCAGATGTGGCACTTTTTCCAATGGTTCTCCTTTAAAAGGTACATATTCAGGAAGCAGTGGTGTGAATACACCGTAATTCACATTATCAGGGTCTTTCACAAGCTTAGCACCCAACTTCCTTGGTGGTACATATGGTGGTAACATAGAAATAGCTTCTACATCCTCTTCATCAAAAGCTTCTAGTATCTTTGTTTCTGGGACACCAATTTATTCCTCACTGTCATGAATTTCCACTGGTTGTTTCTGTTTCTTGTCTTGTCATTGCTTGGTGCATTGTTCCTTGGCTACTTTCTTCCTCGTTGATTATCTAACTCTAGGGGACACAGCTGGTCTCTTGACCTGCTTTTTCTTCGATTGCGCTTCTTCTATAGTTATTTACTTGCGAATCAACCTCAAACCTGTTGCGGTTGGTGGTGTAGCTATCATGATTCTGGTTAATCCCTTCTTGAGAAATTGTCTGGAAATTTATTCAAAATCCCTCTCAGACAAACAACCAATTGCTCTGTTCTTACTTAGGCGCAAATTCTCAATTCGAATTATCGAGAGGAAAAGTGTCAAAACGTGGAGTGGGATTGTGCTTTTATAATGAATTTGAATTTCCAATCCCATGAATATATTATATTTGGTTCATTTAATGCAGATATGGAAGCAGTTTCAACCAATTGTGCCTAATAAATGCGTTCCCCCCACTCCTTTTAACGAAAACTTTCATTTCACTTCAAATTTTTCCTTCCAACATTCATATTTCGGTAGACTTCGACGAAGCTTCCCTTCTGGTGCAACAATTCATCCCTCCTTGCTACTTTTTTTGGACTTCGACACACTCCTTACTATCATGCAAAAATCTTCCTTCAGAGTGGTTCTTTCAGACTTCACCATACTTCTAATTGTTGTGCAACAATATTCCTTTAGCGAAGCCCCTTTCTGCAAAGTATTTTATAGTCCAGTGCCCACTTTCAACTGCAGGTGGCACTAAGGATTTCCCTTGTCGTTTTTTATTGTGAAGTTCCAGGGAGAGAGTCATCCCTTTATATCCTCAGTCTGCTACCATTCACTCTTCCTAGCATCAACTAATCATCTAACTTCACGAGCTGAATTACGCTTCCATCAGGGACGTGTCTGATGATATATGGTCCCAACCAATGTGCTTTTAACTTTCTTGAGAATTTTGTGAACTTGCTATCATACAATAGGACAAGATCTCCTTCCTTGAATGTCTTCTTCTTGATGTTTTTGTCATGCCAAGCTTTTTCCCTTGATTTTTTCACTTGCTGATGAAACCTGCAATAAACATGTCTTCTTCAAGAGAAAGAAATTGCTCCATAATATATGGTTGGGGCCGGGGTTAATCCCGGACCCCGTCTATCTGCCACATATTGTGGTTGGGTGGAACGGGGTCTAGGGTTAACCCCGGTCCCGACCCCAAATGTCTTTGCCCATAAAATTTAAATAAAAATTGAGTCCCATAGAGTTAAGAACTAACACAGACGAGACGATGGAGGGCTTGGATGGCAGGCATGAGGTCTCGTGTTTGAACCTTGTAGAGGTGGTTCAGCCTCAAACCCTTAATTTTTTATGGCCATTAGGAGGATACGTGGCAACAAGGGATTGGCCCACGTGGCTCCTCCTAATTGTTCCACCCATATGCAATTGGAACTAATAGAAAACTAAAAAATTTCAACCAATAAACAGATGCCGCTTGTCATCATTTCCATAGGCTAATAAAAAACACACACTGCTATCTAGTCATTGCCCTGTCAGCATACGAACTGCTAACTGGGCATCCCTACAAACTAATTTTAAAATTTTTAGTTATTTGCCAAATCATTCATAACGTGATATCAAAAGAATTTAATGTCAGTTTTGGGTGAAACAAGTTGCGATGGATTCAGGGCGATGAGATCTTCACTTTGGCGTTGGTTTTGAGCCAATCTGAGCACTTTGAATTTCGATCATTTTACTGATCTACTCGATCAGTAGGCCCCATCATTGGGTGAAGAAAAATATCCCCCTCCCTTAGTGTTGGTTGTTGTACACCTTCTTATTGATAATTTCTAGAAGCAAATACAACATCCACACTTCATCCGTTTGAACTATTCTCTATTTGAGGTAATTGAGTAGTTATTGTAGTTGGACTCTTTGGGCTTCCCAAATTTAGAAGAACATTTAATGTTTTAGGCCTCATTTGAAAAATAAGAGGCACTAAAAAAGAATGGGCCACCGTTTCAGAGTGGACAAAAACCGGTTTCAAATTTGTTTGAATGGGCTAAAATTCATCCCTTTAACTAAGAATCATTCAAAGGATGATTTTCATGCAGTTGAATTGGATCACTTGATAGCACTCATTTATCTGTCACAACGTTGTTGATATCTTGAGGTTCTGAATTATTGTTTTGCAATGGATTATCCCACTGCTGTGATTTCTCTCTCACATCATTATGGATATCTTCATATTCTGAATATTTGCTTTGTAGAATAGAAGCCCAGGGACATTCACTTTCTTCGATATTGCAAATTTTTGGTGCATGTCATTCATATTGACTTTTATTCATGAATCTTATTGAATCATTCAATACATCCTCATCTTGATTCATAATCAACTCTCTTTCTATTTCATTCACAAGTTTATTCTTTCTTGAAGACTTCGAGATAATTTCCTCGCTAGACCTTTGAGGAATCCTCAAGCGAAAGCGCCTTTTAAATGCGGTCCTTTCCTCCTCCAAAGGATTTGCTGATGCTGAATATTGATATGAAACATCCAAGATTGAAAAGAAATTGACCAACTAAGGTGATAATTGATACCTCCGAAACTAGGTTGCCTACTAGGGTGAGACTGAATTCCACCGACGCTAGACTGAGGATCTCACCTGAAACCCTCGATGGTTGAAAACTCGCCCGAGTTCAATTGAAATGCAAAGAGACATTATCTAAATCCATGCCTTCCCTTCCACCTTCATTCTTCCTTTATATCTTTCCATCCAAGTTTCTAGAATTGACATAATACCATTTGAAAATACGACCGGAAAATGCCATCAACAAATACCTTGGAAAAATACCACGTCGTTAAAAAATACCATTCTTTGCCCATTTTATTATAAATCGAGATTCCTAAAAACTCCCCTCATGGCTAGCCTAAGGGAAAGAAGATGTCATATCCTAATAGTCAGCGGGGATATTACATCAGGTTCTTGGTCACCTGAAAATCCTAAGAATTCCCGTAGTTATATTTACATTGGAAGTAATATAGTCTCCATTATTCAGGTTTAGTTGGTAAAATTTGAAACGATTATAAGCTAGACTCTATCATTGATCCAAATTTCTCATGTTCAATAAAGGCAACTATGGTTCTTCATGAGGTGTCGAGGCTTTTCTGCCAATATTGTCTATGCCCTTGGAGGTATTGGTATGTTAATGTTGAGACACAAAGTGTCCAGGGAAGATCTTTCAACTTTCTTATAACCCACCTAGATAAATTTAACTATGGATTTATCATGGGTTTAGAGGGGATTAAAGGTATAAATCCTTCTTATTCTACATTCGAAAAAGAAGGCTAGAATTTCTAGAGATTTGATCCTAGGCCCAGGACAAGATGGACCTAGGCTAGTATTAATTATCAATAGATCCATCTTAACCAAGTATCTAGCAACGACCAAGGGAATCAAATTTCTTAAGGTGCAAGCTTCTTTGACAGTGTAAAAGTTGAAAAAAGAGAGTTCTAATCTTTCTAAACATCTGTTGAGTAAAAATGAAATAATAATAATTATTCTTATTATCTATTTTTAAGGTCAAGCCAAGCCACACAACAAATTGGTGGTGTATGAGAACCCCTTATTTGTGGGACAAGGGCCCCCCTCCACACATAGAGTTGACTGTTAAGCCTATTAAAACATCCATAATCTACCAAGTATAGTTTTGAACCTATGACTTCTTAAAAAAAATACATACTCTTAACCATTATTCAAATTACCAAAAAAAAAAATAATTTAATTATATTTTAACATAATGAACAATACATACGTCGATCGGTCACTGTATTTCAATCGGCCTCGCCCCACGTTTTCATTGGGCTCCATATAAGTACGCTACCAAATTAGAACGTGGAGACACTAAGAAGAAATTGAGTTGATTGAAAAAAGTGGAGGTGAGCTACGTTAAAGGCGAACGTGTTTAAGAGCTTTGGCAGTCGTCTGGGTTAGGGTTTTACAGGTAACAATGGCGTTCGGTGCTCAACGGATACAAAAGGAGATA